>OY728159.1:446195566-446795566 GCA_963277665.1 Viscum album | reverse complement strand
ATGGAAAAAGTTGATTTCAATTAAAATTTTACATATTTTTATTATTCATCAATACATGATAGGTATCAAAAAAATATAAAAAATTCATCCAAACTATATTTTTATTTCCCTATTCTAAATAATAGTTTAATTTTGTCAAATATAACATATTAATTGAAATAAACGAGATTTAAAAAGTGTTCTCCATCAAAACGTGATAAAACTGCATTTTTTGTAAGATACTTCCATTATCCGTAAAATTGAATTTGATATTATATCTTATCTAGAAATCTTATAAAATGAATTTAAAAAATTTAAGGGAATATATGAAATTTCTATTTCATTATATAATAATCCATAAATAGTGATATGATTTTATAAACATAATTATTCTCTTTTGAATAGGCTTTCAAAAAAACACATCCTGTATATTCAATTATTTTTTTATTTCCATATCTAATAAATATGGTTACCAATTGAATCATTATTTAAAAATGTGTAAACCATATTTCAAAATTTAGGTGATACTATTCATTCAAAATATTATAATGGATATGCATTAACAATCATTTAAAATAATAATAATATCATTACATTAATTTTATGTTATAACTCAACGTTGTGTGCAACGTATGATTTTAAAGAAACCCATTATTGTGTATTGAGTAACCTATCATAAAAAGAGTATCCTTTAATATAAAATAAATATCTTATTCATAGATATTAATATATATGAAAATGTATTATTCTATAAATATTTGTGTCGTTACACTTGACACTTGCATTGTCAAGGCATGTTTTACATTTCCGTTGAATATTGTATTTTCTTGTTTTGAATATCATTTTACATCGTATTTTTCTAATTATTAATACACTTCTTTAGTTATTTTTTTGTTTCTATTTGTGTTTCATTCTGATTAATGTGGGAATTGTCTCTCTATGACTGACTTACCAAACCCTCACTACTTGTCGACACCCTCTTGCATACGAGAAGGCGTGCTTGAGGGCATGTGGCCAACCGGCCTAGGGAACCATTCATCTCAGGTGAATTATCATGTAATTATTTGTGTTTTTAATTACATATGTTTTCAAGATGTGTATTTGGGTGAATTTGGGGTAATTTTTTAGAAAACAAGTACAGAGGGTTGTGCCCAGTTTGCGTACAACTTGAAAAAATTGTGCGGCTAAACCGTGCAAACAGAGATTTCTATATGGTTTACACACAGATTGATAAAACATGGTACCAAAATGTGCCAATTATGAAAAATAGGATATAGGGGTCTGCATGGTTGGATCACTGTTTTCCCTAACCACGTGCCTCTGTAAAGGAAACTGTGCGAAAAGAATTTAATATCAAGAAATCCTTTTAAAACCATATTAACCCCCCCTAGACATCCATATTTTATCCTTGGATCGGTCATAAAAAATTCTTGGTGTTCCCTAAGCCCTGTAGAGGGATTATAATCTGATCCTAACCCCATTCATTGAGATCCAAATCCTTGATTGAAGATATTATCTCTTCCTGGTAAGCAGATTTCATTTCATTGCTTTTCTCGTTCTTTCCTCTATTTTTTCATGATATTTTCATGGATGATCTCCACAGTTTCCATGGATATAAACTAATGAGTAGATATTTAGATCTAGAATTTTGGAACTAGATCTAGATTATCAATATCTTGATTCTTTTTATCTTAATTTTTGTTTAGATAATTAGATCGGAAGTGTTGTTGATGACGTTGTGCCGCTCATATTTTGGAGATTTCCATTAGGATAAAATTTATCAATAAATAGAGGTAGGTGATCTAAATCAAACACCCATAGTTGTGATTTTGATATATGTATGTGAGTTTATGATTTTATAGATAATCTTGATGATTGATATCAAAAAATGGAGTAATTAGGAATGTGGAATTGACTTGTGTTAACCTTAGTGATTAATTAATAATTGAATCACAGAACAAACGAAGGGGGTTTCCCAAATAGATATTTTGGATATTTTTAATGGGTTTGTATATTGTAATAGAGATATTTAATTGATTGTTTTAAGATAAATTATCGTCGGGTGGGGGGATTAAATATGAAATAATGTTTGGATATATAAGATAAATAATTCTGAGAATTAATTATGTTACATGATGTTGACCAAAGATGATTAAATGGGAGAATTAATTATGATCCATGATATTGACTAATGATAAATAATTTTGAGATTTAATGATGTTCTATAATTTTGATCATTGATAATTAATTGTGAGAATTAATTATTACAAGTTGAGATTTGATATGCATAATTAATTATGGAATGATAGTTGTGTTGATTGAATAATTAATTGACGAATTAATTAATGTGTTATTTGATTAGTTAATTATTAAGTTAACTAATAGTATTTTAAATGTTTAACTAATTGTTTGATTAGTAATGGAATTACGGGAAAAAATCTTGTGAATTAATGAATCATTAGATGGATGAGATTTTTTTGGTCCTAGACATGGCGTTCTGGACTGACTAGAAGTTGGGACATGGATAAGGAATTCCTCCCAAATAGTTATCTAATTTTGATATTATGGTGTTCTACGAATGAAGACCTACACCGAATTTGATTATGGAGTGATATGCAAGGAAACCTATAGTTAATGAGATTTGGGGTGATAGGCATGGTGACCTATACTTAATGAGATTTGGGGTGCTAGGAATGACGACCTATACCGAACGATTAATAGTAATGAATGATTATTCAATTGGGATACATGGATTCAAACTTGGAATAATGTGAGGATTAATAATTAAATGAAAAAGTGATTATTTGTTAATTATTTATTGTATTTATTTTCACATGGAACTACGTGCACTATCTTTCGACTATACTTGTTTTAGACACCATTAGTGGTGGCCTACTATGTCATACTCACCCCCATTTTGGGCCACCTAAACGGGACCCGAGTAGACTTTGTTGTCGTAGGATAGGATAATGGAATGGACCTAGGATAGGTTGTTATTTGGGATTGGAGCATGGGAGGGAGAATCCGATGTGGTTTGAGACCTGCATGAGAGTTGTTGTGTATTTACATTAGTTGAATTGTAGAAACATGACACAAGAATATTAATTGCATGTTTTACCTTTCTATTGATTATTTTATTTCCTAGTTTTTTTCTATTATATGACATGGTACATTTCTAGTTATTTATACACTTCCGTAGATGGTTATTGGTTCTTTATTCTGTTGGGGTTGTGATTTTGATAAAAGAGGGTATATTCTCCCCACGACTGACTTACTAGACCCTTAGTTCTAGTCACCACCCTCTGACATATAGGGAGGTGAGTTTGATAGCATATGGCCAAACAGATCGGGGCACCGTTCAGTGGCACCCAATTTGGGGCATCACAAATTGGTATTAGAGGGGGTTTCTTGTCTTTCTTCTTCATTTATATTACTATTTTGGGAAAGGTATGTGGGAGACTAGGAAGAGTTTAGGAATGGTAATGCGCTCGTGCATGGGAGTTTCACACCGTTTTATGGTGGAAAATCAGGGTACTCAAGGTGGGATTTTTGTGACTGTTGTTTGATTCTATGGTTGGATATTATTTCACCTTTGTTGATGAACATATGTTGCAAGGTAATATTTGTTTTGAAAATTGATAAATTTTGATTTGTGGGCTAAATAGGCATGATACTAGAGTCTTCATGCATAATTCTAGGAACATAGGGTTGTTGTGACATGCATCATTCTAGGCACTCACATGAAAATGGGTTAGGGGTGAGTTGTTGAACTTAAACATTTTCCTTGTTGTGATATTGAAATAATGATGATAATGGGAATAAATGGGTGCTTAAAGAGAGCCCTGATTGATGAAATGAGTTTGATTAATTAATTAATTATTGAATGAACCAATTTTGGATAATGTTAATAATTAATTGTTGAATTAATTAATGAGAATTCATGTACACTTTTAACCAAGATCTTGGAGTAGGATGGTTAAGTGTTTTAATAAGGCCTCTTTGTTGATCATGCGATGAGTAAATGGGGGAAAAGACATGATGAAACTTGTTGGGTTAGTTTCTTCTCTTATGTAAATGTTATAAGGTTGCGTTATAATACCTATGATGTGTTTTTGGTTTTGTAGAGATATACCTCCACATTCTTATTGAGGTAGAGACTGAGGGGTATGGCCCGAAAAAATTTTTCAGACATTGAAATCGAGGCCCCGTTGATGAAAGATGAGGATGAAGGGGAACTATTTCGAGGGAACTTTTCTCATTTCGTGCAGTAAATAGAGAGATATCTAGGGTGGGTACTAGATGTATGTCTGAGTTGATAAGAGAATTTTAGCTATATCACCCTATTAATTTTATTGGAGAGGGTGGACCTAAGGTAACTGAATTCTGGATTGAATTCACAGAGATGTTACTTGACCATTTAGAGACTCTGGATGCAAGGAGGGTCCAGATGGCTGCTTATATGCTATGGGGATCAATGAAGCACTGGTGGAAAATTTAGTTATGATATGGATAAACCAATGAGATGATAGGGAAGGACATTCTGGAGATGTTCTTGGAGTAATTATATAAAGAGACGCTGATAGAAGAGAATGATTTAGTGTTTATGAATCTAACCTAAGAGAGCATGTCTGTTATGGATTATGCGGGACATTTCACATATTAACTATTTGTTTCTCCATATTTGGTGGAAAATGAGGCTTCTTTTAAAAAAAATTCAGGATTGACTTAGGTGTGGAATTAAGTCCTACATAAATAATGACAGGCTGGAAAAATATGCAGAAGTCGTTAATCATGCTCTCATTTCAGAGGGGATCCTGAAGGAATATTCTACTACTGGACACGTTGTTGTCACTAGATAATTAGGGAGTGGTAGGAAAGACATCCTTCCACTTGTAGTATAATTATTTAGAATGTCTTTCTGGAAGAATTTTATGGCTTCCACATGAAAAAGATGTGTAATTCACTTTTGAGCTCATGCTGGAGGGATGATACTGTATCTATTCCACATTACAGTATGACACTGATAGATATTCAAGAGATCAAAACTCAGTTGGAGGAGTTTTAGGATAAAGGGTTTATCCATCCATGTGTGTTTCCATGGGGATCACCAATTTTGGTTACATAGAAGGATGATTGGATTTTGCACTTGTTTTTCAATTACCGGAAGTTGAATAAAATGACGAAGAAGAGACAATATTCTCTTCCCTATAATGATAATCTGTTTGACCTACTGAAGGGGGATTTTGTGTTCTAAAAGATCATTATGATATTACGGTATTATTAGGTGAGAGTTCCAGCTTCTTATATACCAAGAACTACTTTCAGAATTAGGTATGTCCTTTACGAGTATGTTGTAATGGTTTTTGGGTTGACAAATGCTCCTGTAGTATTCATGGACTTAATGAACATGATCATTCATTTATACATAGATCATCTTGTGGTGGTGTTTGTGGATGAAAACTTTTGTACTCTATAACACATGACGATAATGGAAAATATCTTGATATCATCCTGGGTACACTATGAGAAGATCAGCTATACAGAAAGCTATGGAAATTTCAGTTTTGTATTTACTAGGTATACTTTTGGGGCATATCATCTCAGAATAATGTGTGGATGTGGACCCAGAAAAAGTGCAGCAAGTGGTTTCTTGGGATCACTCGAAGAATATTTTTCATATTCGTTTCATTTGGGATTATATGGTTATTACTGGAGGTTCATCTAGGAATTTTCTAGTTAGGAAGCACCGCCTACTTGTTTGACAAAGAAAGAGATAAAGTTTGACTAGACAGAGATATGCAAGAATGATTTCTAGTTTTTTAGTAAGTGCATGACATCAACAACAATTTTGATCATACATGAGTCGAGTAAGGAGTAAATAGTGTATTTTGACACTTTTGTTAATGAACATGGAGTTGTGTTGATGCATGAGGATAAATTCATTGATCATGGGTCTTGGTAGTTGAGGCCCCATAAACGGAATAAAACTACGCATGACCTCAAGTTGGAAGTAGTGGTTTATGCTCTGATGTGTTGGAGACACTATTATTTGGGTGAAAAGTTTAAATTTTTTCGGATCACATAACCTAGAATTATATATTTTCAGATCGTGACAAGAATTTTCAGCAGTGAATATGGGTAGAGTATATGAATTCCTTTGATTTCGAACACGCATATACACTCAGGAAGGGGAATAGTGTGGATGATTCCTTGAGTAGAAAACATATACTTGGTTATTACGTGAGTTGAGTTAGAGTGGAAGATGATGTCTTTTCTTGCAGAAATGCATGCGGTAGTTCAAGAGAGAAAGAAGATTGTGACTCTGGTTTCTGTAGTAGTGGAGTCTAAACTCTTGCAAGAATTTCATGCCTCAGATGGGCGATACATCCTATGGTGAAAAAATGTAATTTGTCTTGCGATGATAGTTTTGGTTTCCATGCATGAAAAAGAAGATAACAGAATATGTAACAAGATGTTTCACCTGTCAATAGGTGAAGGTAGAGAATCAACAACCTACAGGCATATTGCCGCTATTTACTTTTCCGGAATGGATGTGGGATGAGGTGAATTTGGATTTCATGGAAGGAATTCGATAGAAACTTAAGAAGAATGATGCAATATGGGTCATTATGGATTAACTAAAGAACGTAGAACAGTTATTTCCTATCAGGGAAACTGTAATAGTAGAACAATTGGGAGAACTATAAGTACCAGAGATAGATCATTTTCATGGGGTGCCATGGACTAGAGTTTCATATCATGATTCATGCTTTACTTAACACTTCTGTAAGGGTTTACAGAAAAGAAATGGTATACAAGTTTTTCTATGTACGTCCTTCCTCAAACTGGCCGATGGGTAGTCAGAAAATACCATATAGTTGTTAGAAAATAATTTTCAGGCATGGGTTCTTGATTTTGGTGGTTTTTTGGGAGAAACACAGGGATTTAATGGAGTTCTCCTATAAAAAAAGTTATCTAGAATCTTTACATATGGACCCAAATGAGGCACTTTTTGGTAGACCTTGTAGATCACCATAATGTTGGCTAGAGGCGGGTGAGTCTGAGCTGTTGTGACTGAGTCTCATTAATGAGACATCAAAGAAGGTTCATTTGATTCAGAAATGTATGGCTATGGCTCAGAGTGGTTAGAAGTTGTATGCCGATAGATGGAGACAACCCCTATAGTTTATAGAGGGTGATAGTGTATTCTGTTGGGTGTCACCTAGATTCGGTCACCACAAGATACTGAGGCAGGGAATGCTATCGCCCAAGTTTGAAAGTCTATTTGATGTGCTCCAGAGAATCGGGCCAGTGGCGTATCGATTATCACTTCCGTAGAAATTCAGCACTATGCATGCTCTTTTAAATGTGTCACAACTACATTGGTATCACCCCATCCCTTCTCATGTGATTGATGTGGAAAAGGTTGACCTTTATACAAACGTATCCATTGGGGAGCATATGATTCATGTGCTAGGTCTTAGTGATAAAGTGTTATGGGGGAAGACTGTTCCGTTATTTCATGTGTTATGGAAACATGGAAGTGTTTAAGAGGAAACATGGGAACATGAAGAATACATGAGGGCTCAATGGACAAATATTTCGGTCTCCAAATCATAGATAATTTTGGGGGTGCATCTCGAGGAAGATCTATTATAATGTGGAGAGATTGTAACATATTGGACAATTTTAGAGTCAACTCGAGCATGTTTTCTGGTACTTTTTTATTTTTCTATGTACCATTGTTTTGGAGAATTTTCTCAGGGTATCTTTGGATGAATATTTTTTGAAAAACTAAAGGACAATGGGCTATGATCAGTTTGTACAAGATTTGACAAAACCATTTGTCTAAACTGTGCCAACAGAGAGGTCCTAATAGTTTGTGCACGGTTTGAAAACACATGTGACCAAACCCGTCAAAGCGTGAGAAACTTGAAAGAGGTCTCCCCATGGTTGGTTCATAGTTTTCCCTATTAGAGAACCTCTTCTAAGATAACCATGTACGTAGAATTTAATATCCGAAAATCCATTTTAAAACAAGAAGAACCCCCAAGACATCCATATTTTTACCATGGTTTGGAATATATGAATTATAGGTATTCCCAAATCCTTTTACAGGGTTTCCAAGGTGATCTTAACACCGTTCATCGAGATCAACACCCCAAAATGATGATCTTCTCTCACCCCGGTAAGTGAATATTATCCCGTTGCTTCTCCCATTATTTCCTCTATTAATTCATGATCTTTTCATGGAATATCTCCATCATCTCCATCGTTCTAAACATTTTAGTTGAGATTTAGATCTAGGATTTTGGATCAGGATCTAGTTTTTCATGATCTTGATGTTATTTATCTTAATTTTGGTTTAGGGATTTTGATTCAAAGCTCGATTGATGATATTGTGCCGCTCAGATTCTGGGGATTTCTATTGGGCTAACATTCATCAATAAATCAAATTAGTTTGTCTAAATCGAACCACTATAGTCATGATTTTGATACGTGTATGTGAGTTTATAAATTTTTAGATTCTCATGATTATTGATTTCATAAATTGGAGTAATTAGGAATGTGTAATTGACTTTTTCATTCCTTGGTGATTAATTGATAATTGAATCATGAATAACCCAAATGGTGTTTCCCCAATAGATATTTTGGAGATTTGTTATGGGTTTATATATTTTAATTGAGATATTGAATTGATTTTGTTAAGATAATTAATTGGGGGAATTAATTATGAAATGATTTTTGGATATGAATGATAATTAATTGTGGGAATTGATTATCTTCCATGATATTGTAAAAAGATTATTAATTTTGTTAATTGATTTTGTTCCATGATGTCTACAATAGATAATTAATATTTAAATTAATGATGTTTCATGATGTAGATCAATGACAATTAATTGTGAGAATTAATTATGACAAATTGAGATTTAAAACGGATAAATAATATGAATAATTAATTATGGAATGGGAATTGTGTTGATTGATTAATTAATTGATGAATTGATTAATGGGTTATGTACTTAGTTAATTTTTTGGAAACCTAATGGCCTTTTCAATGTTTATCTAACCATTGGATTAGTAATAGAATGATGTGGAAAATTCTTGGAAATGCATGAATGATTAAAAGGATGATAATTTTGTTGTTCTAGAGATGTTGTTCTACACTGATTAAAAGTTGGACTTAGACATGGAGTTCCACCACAATAGTTATCCAAGCATGTGATTATTGGGTGCTAGGAATAATGACCTAATTTAAATGAGATAATGGATTGATAGGCATGGAGACCTTCACATAATGAGATTTGGGGTGATAGGAATGGCCACATACACTTAATGAGATTTGGGTTGATAAGCATGATGACATGCACAAAAATAATTAATATTAATGAATGATTATTCCAATGGGAAACATGGATTGAAACTAGGTCTAATGTGATGATGAATGATTAAATGAAAATGTGACGATTGTTTAATTATGCATCATATTTATTTCTTCATAGAAAAACATGCACTATGTTTTGACTAGACATTCTTTAGACATTGTTGGTGGTATCCTACTGAGTCGTACTCACACCCTATTTGGTATGCCTGATTGTCACCCGAGTATAATTTTTTGTTGTAGGACTGGACAAGGGAAGGGCCCTGAGATATGTTGTTGTTTGGGATTGGAGCAATGGATAAGGGACCATATGTTGTTCAGGACCTTCTTGAGAGTCATTGTGTCTTTAATTTAGTTTGATTTGAGACACTTGACACTAGCATTGTTATTTCATGTTTTACCTTTCTTCTTATTATTCTATTTCCTTGTTTTTCGAATATCATATTACATGGTACATTTCAGGTTATTTATATGCTTATGCACTTGGTAATTTCTTTTCTTTTATTGGTGTATTATTTCTGATCAATGAGGCTATATTATCCCTAATACTGACTTACCAGACCTTTACTGCTAGTCACCACCATTCGGTTGGCACCTAGGGAGACTATACCAGAGGGTACCAACATGCAGTGAGGGTCTGATACATCAGTTTTAGGGAGACTATGCCCATATTTATCAGAATGAAACATGAATGGAAACAAACAAAAACCACCATGTGGGGAAGAATATAGATAACTAGAACAATACCATGTCATATGATATTCAAAATAGGAATCTACAATGTTCAACTGAAAGGTATAATATTTTATGACAAGTCAAGTGTCATGTTTCTAAAATGAAACTAAAATTAAGGACACAACAACTCCATGAGGGTCCAAAAACAGTTCTGGTTCCCTCGCGCATGCTCCAATCCAAACATAAACCTATTTTACGCCCTTTCCCTTATCTTATCTTGAAACAACAATATCTTCTCAGGTTCCAATTAGGTGGCCCGAATAGGGTGTGAGTACGACTTAGTAGGCCACCACCTATGGCGTCTTAAACATGTCTAGACAAATGATTGTGCATGCAGTTCTATGAAGAAATAAATACAATGCATAATGAAATAGTCATCACATTTCCATTCAATCGTAAATGATCACATTTTTCCTCGTTTCAATCCATGTTTCCAATTTGAGTCATCAATCATTATTATTTATCATTTGGTGTATGTCGTCATTCCTAGAACACAAAAATATCACTTTGTGTAGGATTCCATGCCTATCACCCCAAATCTCATTAAGTGCAGTTCACCATGACTATCACTTTATATCCCATTCATTGTAGGTCGTCATGCCTAGTAGCCCATAATCTCAAGCTTGGATCACTATTCGGGAGGAACTCCATGTCCATGTCGTATCTTCTAATTGGTCTAGAACTCCATGTCTATCACCACAAAAATATCATCAATTTAATCATTCCTTAATTTATAAGAATAAGCCACTTCAATCAATTACTAACCCAATGATTAGCTAAACATTACAAATTCTATTACTTAACACAACAATTAACTAAGAACATAATACTTTAATTAACTAATAAATTAATTAGTAAATCAACACCACGGTTTTTTGATAATTAAATCAATTAATTACCCATATCAATTCACGGAACATAATCAATTCGCACAATTAATTGTCCTTGGTCAACATCATGGCACATAATAAATTCTCACAATTAATTATCCTACAAAACCAACATAATTTCATAATGAATTCCCCCCAAATAATTATCTGGACACAAGAAATTCAATATGTCAATTACAATATCAATTTGGGTAACTCCCTTCATTTGTTCCGTGAGTTAATGATCAATTAATCACAAAGGAAATATAAATTCAATTACACTTTCCTAATTACTTCAATCTTGGAAAAATATCATCAATAGAATCTATAAAATGATAAACTCACCCACATATGAAAATAACGACAATGGGAGTTTGATTTAGACAACCTACCTCAGTTTACTGATGGATGATAGCCCAACAGAAATCCCCAAAATCAAAGCGGCACAACATCATCAATCAAGCATAAAATTTAAATACCTAAACCTAAACTAAGACAAAATACATCAAGGAAATGTGAAAAAATGTCTAAATCCATGATCAATCAGGATCACCACTCATAGTTTTAAACCCATGGATGTGGTGGAGATATTCCATGAAAAGATCAAAGAAAGATATAGGAATGAACAAGAGAAGTAACGGGGTGAAATACACTTACCAATAAGAGAGAGGATCTCTAATCCTAACTTTTGAAATCGAAGAAAGGTCCTCATATCATCTTGGAATCCATCTGGAAGGATTTTGGAACATCTAGAATTTGTCACGCCCAAGAAAAGGTTGAAATATGAGAGTATTGAGGGTTCAGGAGGTTTTAAAACCAATTTTTAGATAATTAAATTCTGCACGCATGGTTTCATGGGTAGAGGCACACGGTTAGGGCTAACCATGCACCAACCATGCAATCCAATATGTCTAGTTTTGCATTATTATATTGGTTTTGTCTCATGGTTTTTCAAACCGCGTGAGAACTGTTTGGACCTTTCTGTAGGAACAGTTTAGGAGCATAGTTTTCTCAAACTGTATGTAAACTATTCAAACCCAACTATTTGTTAGTATTTCACAAAAACTCACCCAAATTAACCCAAAGACCCTACTCCAAATTAAAATATAGTTAAAAGAATAAAAAATTATATAAAAACATGCTTGATATTACTACAAAAAGGCTAGGATCTTACATTCTCCCCACCATATAACAACTCATGATCGAGCTGCACACCCAAATTTCACTAAGATTCTGAGAAAAAAATATTTGGCAATTGAACCCTCATGTCTATTTCTCATTCCCATGTTTCCTCTTGATCACTTCCATTTTTTCATAACACATGAACTAACTGCACAGTTTTTTCCCATAACACATTCTCATTGGGACCCAACAAACATATCAGATGATCCTTAAAGGAGGTATCTAATTCATGGAAATCCTCTTCCAAAACAATCACTTGAGAAGGGTTGGGGTGATACCACTATAGTAGTGACACATTGAAAAAATAATGCATACCACTGAAATTTGGTGGAAGGTTTAATCGGAATGCCACCAGCCCATTTCTCTCTAGCACTTCAAATAGTCCAACAATCCTGGGTGCTAACTTGCCCTACCTCTATATACTATGGTGACTCAATATTGGTGACACCTAAAGGAATACATGATCATCCTCTATAAATCTAGTGTTTATATATTTCTAGAAGTATATATCTTCTACCTACTCCGATTCATAGCCAGACATTTCTGAATCAACTACACTTTGATATCTCCAGAACAAGACTTTTTCCCAACAGCTCTGACTCACCCACGTCTAACCAATAGATTGGTGATCGAAAAGTACTACTAGAAAGTGCCTCATATGGTTCCCACTATATAGTATCCCGATAACCATTGTTATAGGATAACTACACTAATGCCAAGTGCTTCTCCAAAGAACCACCAAAGTCTAGCACAAATGCACGCATCATATCTTTTATCACATGTTTGGTACACTCCGACTTCTCACCTGTCTATGGGTGGTAGACTATACTTAACAAAACCTATGTACCATGTCCCTTTTGTAAGACCAACCTGAATTGTGATGAAAACCACTAATCATGATTTGAAACTATAGTCTATGGAACCTAATGAAAATGAAATATTTCACATACAAATAGTTCCCCCAACTATTCAACTGTATTGTTTTCCCCGATAGGATAGAAAAATGTGACCTTCATTAGTCGATCCACAACAACCCAAATAGAATCATTCTTCCTAAGAGACTTTGGATGTCCTACCACAAAATCCTTATTTCATGTCATCCCATATTGACTTTGGAAAGGTAATAGAGGCAATATACCTCCTAGTCATTGATGATCTCCCTTCACATTCATATAGGTGAAACATCTCATCATGATCCCTACTATCTCCTTTTTCATGCCTAGCTACCAAAACTGTCATCATAGGTCACGATAAACTTTCATCACCCCCGGATGTACAACCTATTTTGATGTATGAAGTTATCGCATGAGTTCATCTCGCATTCTCATAGTCACAAGAACCTGATTTCTCACATATATGATCTCACCATAATCTATTATCTAGTCTAATGGTGTCTCATGTTTACATTGTGATTCACTGTCTCATTTCCAACCTGACATTAATGTGTTAATCTAGTTTTGCATTGAAAATACTAAAAGTAATAAAAAAATTTCACTTCTTATTTGATTCAAATATTTTGTGTTTAGCACAGTTAAAAAGGGAAGTGATAATTGTTTTGATAATCGAATTGAAGGTGGAGTTTATTTTGATGGCACATGATGAAGTTCAAGAAATATGGGCCAAGCTACACAGGATCCTAGCACAAAAGTTTACTAAATGAAACACTACTACTAAACTGTGCATCAAAATGGGATGAAATTTTGTGTTCATGTCAAAATTTCATTGGTCTACATTTTAGCTGAAGTAACATAGGCCGCATTAATCCATCAGGAAGCCCAACCAACCTGATCTATCTGACACATTAAATCTTCATGAATTGAAAAGTGGTGTGATATGATCTGTCCATATCTCGATCATTATGTGTCCAAATACAACCAAACATTAGTTGGAGATAGTCCATTGGTGGGGATATAACTTTGTAATTTTCTAAAAATTTAGATAAGGATGTTTGGAGGTCAAAAACCTTGTCAAAATTGGTTTTATGAAATCTTTCTTCACAAAACCACCTTCTGATTTTCCTCTAAAATGACACAATGGCCCCCTCATTTGTATGTTTGGATAGGAGTAAAAGATATGGTATTTTGGTGACACAAATAATTACAATCCTTGTTAATTATGTTCTGGAGGACCCTGTCCTCATACGGGGATCATGGATAAAGGTGAAGTTCCACTAGATCCTCCTCTTCCTCTCGATGGCGAGCTAATCGGTGGACGATCATTTCGAGGGAGCTATACATACCTGGGAGGGCATTGCAATTCACTTTATTCTAATAGTTTCTTGTAATTTTTTGTTTAATATTTCACTTATGTTTATCCATGATCTGATTCTCCTCTTAATACATTTATTTTGTTATAATTAAGTGATTCATTTTTTTTTCTCAACACTGATTGGGTTTATATTTCAAGTGGGGGTATTGGGTTGTTTCGATAGGGAAAAAAATGAATCAAATTTTTATCAAACATACATAATAAATTAGTATGATTTGGTATCATTCACTCTATACATGAGGTCCAATCCTTGACAACACAATTTTTTTTTGTCAAGGGTTGGTACATTGTGTAACGATTTAAGATGATAGAGGGGAATCTAGATCTTGACAACCCTCAACCAAATAATTAATCAAAACCATGTAAATATTTTATTAATAATGAACTATCCAAGATGTGTATTGAACATTAAATGATCTTCTTATCTAATAATTTTAAAACAAAAACGTTATATATTAACTATTAAACTCATTAAAACAATGCATTTTCTTAAAACAGTTTTCAAACCCACCCCCTATTTGTTCCATTTTATTAAAAATTCACACTACAAACCACCAATTCTCCTTGATAGATGACCTACGGTGTTCCCTATATGATAAATAAACCTTAAATCATAATCAATTTGATTTTTCATGACAACACATCATTATTTGGCGTCGTTACTGGGGAGCACTTTGTTTTTTGTTGCATTTTTATAATCTATTTGTAATTTCTATGAATATTTATTTGTTTTATCTTTTACATTTACCAATCTTTGTTCTAATTTATATTTTTTTTTAGGTTTGGTGCATGAATAATTCCACTTTATGAGACTTACCACCATTCGACCCTAAACCATAGAGGATCCTTTGTTTGCGACACCGAGACCTAGAAGAGAACCCTTTGAAGGAGGACACACAAAACATCGACACTCTTCTTGATCCATATACTTATTCTACTAAAAATTAAATTAAAACTGAAAAAAAAAATTCATAACATGGCTGAAAATAACTAGACTCTAAATTAACTAAACTCTCATGATGTTGATATCCAACCCCAAACATTCAAATTCAAGGTGAGACACCCAATTTTGAACTATAATCTAGTCTAATCCAACTATTGCCATGATTTCATGGACTTGTTGGATCATATCCACATAAGAACATAAAATAATTTCATACTATGTGTTCTATATTAAAAACTACAAATATGTTTGAAGAACAAGTAAAGCTTAGAGAATTCTCATTTGCATTATAATTTACCACGAAATATTGGGTGTTTTATGTTAATTCCCTAATTAGTGTCTGGGAAAACATTAAATGGATTTTTATTGAAAAATATTTCCGAGAATCTGGAAATGAAACTATATGGAAAGAAATAAATGGTATAAGGAAATAAAAATAATAAATATTACATGAATATTGGGAACACTTTAAAAGGTTATGTTCAATTTTTCCACACCACCAAATATGTGATCAACTTTAAATTCAGTTTTTATGAAGGTTTAATTCCTACTGATAGAAACATGATTGATGCTGTTGTAGGTGGTGCACAAGTTTATAAGACCCAAATTGCTGCAATAACCCTAACTGAGAACATGGAGAAGAACATTCAACAATTCGGTTCAAGGTCTAGTGTATTCATTCAAGGTATCTATGAGGTGAAAAGTACGTAATATCAGATAAAGGTGGACATTATGATCGAAGAGGTAAGTAACCTTCTTCAAAAACATGCCATTTACCAAGGAAAATCCAAATATCATCTTCTTATCCATTGCGGCATATGTTTTTCAAACACCCATTATTCTGACCAATGCCTCCAACTAAAAGAAACTTCTAAGAGTTGTGAGGAAATAATTCCAAGTCTCCCAAATAACCACCAGTTTGGGTCAAGAACTTTACTATCCATCCATCCCTGCGAGGGAAGAAAACCAATATTATAGGAACTGGTGTATTCTAACCAAACTCAACAATAATGGAAGCAATCAAGGTAGATTGGTCACCCACCACCCCACCCAGATATACCCCATCACCACAAAAATATTTCTAACAAACCCCACAGAGAGTCGAGCCTAACCATGATGACATGATGAAACAATGGGCTTCCAATTTTCTCCAATTCCAAAAACCACCCAATCAGAAATACAGGACATAGAAACCAAATTAGGAAAACATGGAAAATCTATTGGGAAAATCCAATGTTGTGGGTTGTATAAGAAACCATCTTTACAAGTAGATAACCCTTCCAATAAAGAAAAACTTAGTACCATAACCTTTAAGAGTGGAACAAAAATAAAAATACAATTTAATCCTCCATTAGAGTCATACCCTCTTGAAGAAAACACCATCCAACCTGTTAAAATCAGTCCAAAAGTTAAAAAACCTTTCTGTGAGAGACGCCCTTCCCAAGGAAAGTGTGTGTCTTTTGATGAGTCACCTAGAAAAAGAATTCCTCTTCCATTCACCCAAAGGGAAATCCAACTTTGAAATCAAAATAAAACTGAACATGATATGGAAATATTAGAAACATTCAACAATGTATAGGTTAACATTTATTCTATTGATTCCATGATGAAAATTCCAAGATATTCAATTTTTTGAAGGAGATGTGTACACACTGATGATAACATAGAGGTGATGAGATGGTGAGATTGGGGAGGAAATATTCATGTTTAATAGATCCATCACTTTCCACCAAAATTAAATGATCTGGTAATATTCATTATTATGTGAACTATAGGAGAGTATTCCTTTTCCAAAGCTATTATTGAATTGGTTTCTTCTATAAATGTGATGCCTCACTCTATTTAGACTTTATGGAAGGCCAATTAACTAAATCCCACTCAAATTGTCATTCAATTAGAAAATCAGAGTACAACACACATTTATAGTGTGTTAGAGTATGTTCTTTTAAGGGTGAAAATGTTTATTTTTCATGCATATTTGTATGTGCATAAAATAGAATATGATAAGATGAATGGACATTCCCCAATTATATTAGTGATTTCCTTTTGGAAAACCACAAAAACCATAAATAATGTTTATAATGGTAAATTATCTATGGAATCGTGTGGTGAATTTTCCCTCCTCATCATCTTGATTCCATGAATAACCCCTTGGAAGGACTTTCCTCTCTCTCTCTATGTGAACATTATATATGTAATCCCATCCCCTAAAAACACTTCTTTTCATTGAAATAATCCCATTTCCATGTTAACATCATTGATTGAAATTCTAGGTAACGAATCCTTCATTTATTGTTGTAGTGATCTGGAAAAATGTCATTAATATTTTTAAATTAATGATTTATTGAACACTGAGGATCTCATGACCATCGATGATATTTTTAATCTTGTAAAATCTAATTCCTCATCAAAGGATGATTACATTGAGAATTTAGATAATATTAGTGACCTATCACTTCCACGCACACACCCATTAATCCAAAATACCCTTAAATTGTAACTAAAAAACTACCCCAATATTTAAGTTATCCATATTTTGGGAATGAAAACTAGATGCATGACATAATTGCTAGTTCACTCCCTCCTGAGCATGAATTGTGAATACTTAAATGTTTGATAGAGTACAAAAAAGATTTGTTATGGAAACTTTATATCATTCCTGGTATTATCCCATCAATTTTCACACATCATATATTATTAAATTATAAAGCTAAACTAGTGATGAAATCACACTGTCGAATGAACCCAAACCTCCTAGATGTTGTAAAAAAGGATGTAAGAAAAATATTGGAAGCTAGAATCATTTAACCCATCTATGATAGCCAATGGATCTATACATTAAAAGTGTTTCCTAAAAAACTGGTCCTACTATATTAAAAGAATGAAAATAGTAGATTGGTTCAAACTCTTATGTAGAATATTTGGTGTGTCTATATGGATTTTCACCGACTTAATGAAGATAATAGGAAGGACCATTTCCCATTACCTTTAATTAACTAAATTCTTGAGAGGCTAGCATGGAAGTCCCATTACTATTTTATTTATGGATATTCTAGATATTTTCCAATCTATATTGCCCTGATTTTTAGGAAATGGCAACATTCACATGCCCTTTTGGTACATCAACATATAATAAGATTCCATTTGTTCTGTGCAATGGTTCCGGTACTTTCTGGTGATGCAAGGTTAGTATTTTTTCATATTACCTAGTAAATCTCATGGAAATATTCATGGATGATTACAATTTTTATGGATCCTCTTTTGATGAATGTTTGAGTAGTCTTGGATCCAACCGATGTCGCTTTATGGAAATGAATCTCATATTAAATTAGGATAAATGCCATTTCAAGGTGTGACAAGGAAGAGTTATGGGACATGTCATTTCTTGAGATGGTATCCATGTAAATAATTCATAATTTGATGTTATTTATTCCCTACCATTCCTCAAAAAATGTATTGGATATGTGGTATTTCCTAGGTCATGATAGATTTTAGTGTCGTCTGATTTGTGTCTTTAGTAAAATTTCACACCCCCTCTGTCGATTTTTCAAAAAATGAAAAGAAATTTTTTTTGATAAATAATGTGAGGATATTTTAGTAAATTAAAATAGAGTCTAACATAACCCCTAGTAATCGAAACACCTCATTGGGATTTACCATTTGAGATCATGTGTGACGCCTCTAAAAATGTAGTCGGGGCAGTCATATCACAATGTCTCAACCGAGCATTACATGTCATTCCCTATGCCTCATGTACCTCGGTCCCTTCCCAAGAAAACTACACCACAACTGAAAATAATTAATTTCTACTTCTATTTCCTTGGATAAATTAAAGTAATGTCTTTTAGGGTCCATGGTTATTGTATTCATAGAGCATGCAACCCTAAGGTATCTCCTTACAAAACCAAAATCCAAACCACATCTCATTTTTTGGATGCCCCACCATTAGGAATTCAAATTAGAAATTATAGATAAGAAAGGAGTAGGGAATTCTGTGGCTGAACATATCAGTAGGACCCACCCATCCTCATACATTGATGCATCCACTTGTATTCCTATAAATGACATGTTTTCAAATGAGTAATTGTAATGAGTGCAAGATTCTATTACATGGTATGCTGAAATTATAAATTATTTGTTAGTATATTTAATTCCCACAAATTTCAAAGAAAACTAGGCTAACCATCTAAAACATGATCCATGTTGGTACATTTGCGATGACCACTACATTTTAGAGAACATGTAGTGATCAATTCCACATGCATTTTGTTCCCAAAAAAGTGTTTCACTATGTCTTTATGTTCTTCCACAATCTTTCTTGTGGGGTCCACTTTGGTACACAATGGACAACATGTAAGGGCCTTGATTCTAGTCTCTTTGGGCCAACACTTTTTCAAGATTCCCCTAATTTCTATATATCATTTCCTCACTGTCAAATAATTTGAAATGTAACTTGATGGAATGAAATTCCACAAAAACCCTTTATCTTCCATGAAATTTTTGATGTTTTGGGCATTGAATTTATTGGAGCATTCCCCGATTCATTTTGGAACCTTTAAATTCATTTGCAAGTGGATTAAGTTTCATAATTGGTAGATGCACAAGCTAAATGAGTTTATGATTATAAGGAAGTTATAGAATTATAGAGAACACAAATCTTATGTAGGTTTAGATTACATAGGTTCATCATCAGTGACCTGGGATCTCATTTCTTTAACTGAAAAATGAAATCTATATTGCATCTGTATAGGGATGAGCATATAGTGTATACTGCATATTACCCCCAAACCAATGATGAAGTTGTGGTGTGAAGTAGGGAGGTTAAAAATTTCTTTGAAAAATGGTTCATTCAAATAGAAAATATGGATTCTTCTTCTCAATGATTCTTTATGGGATTAATTGACATCCCTTAAAATATACAATAGAATGTCACCATATTGTCTTGAGTTTGAAATGAGTTTTCACATCCCTATTGAGATTGAAAACTGCTCCAACTGGGCCATTAAACAATGAAATTCTAGTCTTTCAGGTGAAGGCACTCATAGTATGTTACATATTCAAGAGCTAGAGGAACTAAATAGAGATGCATATAAGAAATACAAGATTTAGAAGGAGTGAACCAATGCTATCCATGACAGTCTCATCCTTTATCACTAGTTCCAAATTGTCCAGAAGGTCCTCCAATATAATACAAAGTAGAAGATTCATCCAGGTTATCTGTTTCCTGCTGGTTTGGACCATACACTGTTACTAATGTCTCTGCATTTGGTGTTTTCCAATTCAAAAGAAATAAACCAAGAAAAAATTACAGTGAATGGTCAGTACCTGAAGCATTTCCATGAATCCATTCCAGAGTCCTTGATAGATGAAATCAATGTTAATGAAGTAATCTATGAATGAAACTCACCAGGTTTTATCCTTTGTTTCCACATTCTCTTTTATAATAGTGAGGACTCTGCAAACATAAGGTATGGGGGGATCATTAAATTTCTGGGTTAGTTATGAATTTTCATCACCTTAATTTTATTTTCTCTATTTTCATCTTTCTAAATAGTATTGTTACTCCCCCCAATATGTCAGAATATTTCTTTTTTATTCACACTTCATAATGGAAATATTTTCCATTAAATCATTAATGTTATTAAAAATTCATGTGGAATATCTGTATTTCATGATGTTTTAACATTCAAAAAAAGATGATGAAATGTTAATTTCAGTAGTAATTCAATACAATTTTGTGACATTATTTTTGAAATTTAGTTCTTTTTCAATAATATAAACAGTTGTATCATTTTGAAAAAATTGAAAAAATGGTACTGTTTTTGTGAATAGTTTAAGGGAAAGTTGTTTCACTTAATCACTCCACACATTTATTCACACAACCATGAAGTGTAAAAATTTCTTACATAATTGAAGGTAAATATATGTTAGCGGAATTTTTCTCTACTTTCCATAATAATTTTTCCATACATTCATTCCTTATCCGATATATTTCATTACTGTACCAGAATGACTTAAGCATGTGTACTTTTCATCTGACTATTGTACGCCCTAAAAAAGTGTTGTATATTGGGAAGGTCAAAAGTCACCCTTACTCAACTTTTGATCTTATTATAACTATTACAATAAGTTTTTTGAGGATATCAAACAAGGGTTGGGAGAAGAGCGTGAAATTTTATCCAAGTGAAACTCTTGAAAAAAATAAATAAATGAGGGGATTGATGAATTGTACAACATATGGGGATATCTAGGCTTTGAGAATATGGTGTGACTTCTGGGAACACATAAGTGATTGGGTTTTGAAATTTGATTTCAAAGGATGAGGGTCATGTTTAGTGGAAAGGATCTTGTATGTAGACAATTATTAAAATAACTTATATTTACTTGACAGAAAGTGGAAATAATAGTATTAAATTATGGTCACGCACACAAATGTGGATAATTATAAACATTATTTACTATTGAATTACTTTCTATTATTGCTATCATGTGTCTCTTGGAATTTCATATGGATAAATTTTTTGAGGCTCTTTTTTCTATGATCACTTAGAATACTACCTTTGTTTGATTTTTTCTTTGATCACATTTATATAAAGAATTAAATTTTTATTGAATGTAGAATTTTTATGAAGATGGAAATATCTACATTTATAATTTTCAGAAATATTAATTTTCCAAGGATTTCATATTTTATGGTGTCGGGGTGTGATCACACCGTGATTCACTTTTCATTTTCATCATTACACCACTGTACTAAACAATTTTATATTGAAGATCATGAAAATAATAACCAATTTCACTTAATTTTTTATTCAATAATTTTGTTATTATCACTATTAAAAAGAGAAATATTACTTGTTTTGATAATTTCATTGAAGGTGGTGGTGATTTAGAGGGCCTAATACGCAGTTCAAGAAAAATGGGTCAAGCTACATAGGATCCAACCATACCAGTTTACAAGGACAAACACTTTTACTAATCCATACATCAAATTTTGATGAAATATTATGTTATGGTCCTAATTTTATTGTGCTAAATTTCATATGAAATAAACCAATATTTTTTCTTCAATTTGTGACCCAACTGACCTGATATTTCCTACTCACCAAATATGCATGAAATGAAAAGTTGTGTGTTATGTTCTGTCCTTATCTCAAGATGTTGGTGTCAAAAGGCAACCAAGATTACGGTGGAGATAGTCTGGTGGTGGGACTACATGTTTTTAATTTTTCCCAAGGCGAGTTAAGGATTTCTAGAGCTCTAAAGCCATGTGACATGTTGTTTTAATAAATTTGTATTCTCAAAACCACATTACAATTTTCCTATAAGACGGATCCTTGGGCTCCCCATTTTTATGTTCATCCAGGAGGAAATTATCTGTTATTTTTTTATAACAAAAGGAGTCCTCCTATCATCCAATAATATTCGGGGGCACCTATCACCATAAGGGGATCAAGTATAAGGTGATGTTCCACCAGAGCCTCCTCCTCCTATCGATGGTGTGCTAATCGGTGGACAATCATTTTGAGGGAGGTACACATACATGGGTGGGAGTTCCTGCTCGTTTTATTCTACTAGATTTCTATTAATTGTGTTTTAATAATTTCACTTATGTTTAACCTTGATGTTATTCTCCTCTGAATACATTTCAATTATTTTAATTAAGTGAAACACTTTTTATCGTAGCACTGATTGGGTTTAGATTTCAAGTGGGGATCTTGAGTTTTATTGATTGGGTAACACAAGAATAAAATTTCACTCACACATACATAATATATTAAAATGATTTGGTATCCTTCACAATATGCGTGAGGTCAAATCCTTGACCAAAAGATTATTGTGTCAATGGATGGTACATTGTGCAACGATTTAAGAGGCAAGAGGGGAACCAAGATCTTAACTACCCTCAACCAATTAATTAAACAAAACCAGGTTAATATTTTCAGAAAAATGAACTCTCTATGATGTGTAGTGAACTTGAAATTATATCCTCATCTCATAAGTATAAAAAACCACCTTTATTTATCAACTATTAAAATCTTTAAAATAAGACAATTTCATAAATTAGTTTTCAAAACCACTCCCTCTTTTGTTCCATTTTATTAGAAATTCAAAATGCAAACCACCAACTCTCCTTGAGGGAAGACCTATAGTCTTCATTATAATATAAATAAATATTAAAATCATAATCTATTTTATGGGTCACTCCAATGCATCCATATCCCCACCATCAAGGCTTTCTCTTAATTCTAAACACTCTGGATCCTCGTACTGCCTGTCCCAGATCCATCTCAAGAGTGTAGACTCCACTATTATAGAAAGCAGAGTCATCCTCTCCTGACTCTCTCAATCTACCACATGAATTTTCTCTGGAAAAATCATCATCATCCACTCTTTACTCGATTAATGTACCAATAGAGTCTGAGTTTTACTACTCAAGGCATTAGGAATACTATTCCCCTTCTCAGGTGTATATGCTAGTTCAAAATCAAAGGTCTGCATATACTCTACCAATCTTCACTAATAAATACTCATGTCATGATTTTAATATATGTACTTTAATCATTTATGATCTGTTAAACTATTAACTTTTCACCCAAAAGATAGTTTCTCCATCACTTACGAGCATAAAACACTACTGCCAACTCGAGGTCCTGCATAGGGTAATTACGCTCTTCTGGCCTCAGCTGCTAATAACCATAAGCAGCGAATCGATCCCCTTTAATTAACACAACTCAGATTCTGGTCCCAAAATAATTACAATACAACGTGTACTCTTCACCCGACTCATGTAGAAACAAAATTGGAGCCGATGTTAAGTGATTATTTAACTTCTAGAAAGAATTATCACATGAATTTATCCAATCAACCATTATCCAATTCTTTTTCAAACCTATAAGTGGTTATGACAATTGGGAAATATCCTAGATGGAACTCCTATAATAACCAGCTAATCCAAAAAGCATTGTATATCAAAAATATTCTTGAGATTCTCCCATGAAACCATAGCCTACACTTTTTCTGGGTCCACTACAATAGATTCTTCAGAGATGATATTCCCACAAAAGTGTACTTGGATAATTCAAAACTGACATTTAGATTTGTTGGTATATAAAAAATGATCTTTTAGTGTACATAAGATGACGTCAAGATGTTGGTCATGATCTTCATGATTTATAGAGTACCCCAAGATGTCTTCCACATACACCACCACTAACTAATCTAAGGAAGGATGAATGATCCTATTCATCAAGACCATAAACACTGGTGGAGTGTCTGTCAAACAAAATGGAATGAAAAGAAACTCATAAAGGCCAAAACTTCTTCAAAAAGCAGTTTGTGGTATATAATAAGTACAAAATCTTACCTAATGATACCGCGATATGAGGTCAATCTTTGAGAAGAGACAAGCTCCCTTCATCTGGTCAAAGAGACCATCGATACATAGAAGAGGATATCAATTCATCATGGTCATTTTATTCATCTTCTGGTAATCAACACACAAGCATAAACTTCTTTCATCCTTCTTTTCAAACAAAACAGATGATCTACAAGTTGATGTACTTGGTTGGGTTAACCCTTTATCCTCTAACTCCTCCAACTAAATTTTGAGCTCTGGAAGCTTATTCGGTGTCATTCTGTAATGTGGAATAGAGACCAGATCAACTCCCAACATGAGCTCAATTGTAAATTCCACATATCTCTTAGGTGGAAACCATTGAAATAATCTAGGAAAGATATCCTAAAATAGTTCTACTATAGGTGGAAGGACTTATTTTCTATCACTCCAATCATTTATGAAATGACTAAAAACTTGGTCTATGAGCTATCAAAGTTGTTGAGTAATTTTTCATATCGGCCATCAGGGATATTACATCCTCCACAAACATCATACTGATCACCACTAGGTCCAGAAGGCTGAAAACCCTTAGAGAGGTGGTGAATCAGGGTATGACTAATTTAAAATTAAAGCCCGTTCTGATCTTGTTTCGCTGTTAGGAATAACACTCTTCTATCTCTTTCCCGTTGAACAGTATAAACAGAATGTAAAGCATGAACATGGCACAACAATTTTTACTTGGGTCACCCTCACTGGGCTACGTCCAAGGAGCATACACTGGAAATGTGCTGATTTACCAAATCCATTAAAAGCGCGCCGATGTTTACAAAGTTCTGGATAGATAAATTCTATTCCCATGATCACTACCTTTACAATTTTTAGGGTTAGCTCACTGCTTTCCTGAGGGACACTCCCTATTTATCTCCCTCTGGATCACTTCTAGTGGAGAGGATCACATTCTTCCACTTCCTTTGATCACTGCTCCGAAAAGGATCCACTCACAGATTATAGACCTTTAGGTCTCTTCATTATCACTAATAAATACATCCTCTATTTTATGTAGATGCTCTGTTGAAGTCAAAATTTCACCCATAGATGAATCTCAATTTTCCCCGAAGGTATCGGGTAATCTTCCAAAATTTGCGCAGCCCTGAAAAGATAGGTGTGCTCCAAAATCACCTAGCACTCTTCTCCAAGCCCATCATGCAAGTCCCAAGACGATGCACAAGTCTTCAGCACGCAAGTAAAAATTGGCGCGCAAGTCCACCTCAGCCACTTGCGCGACACAACCTCCTACAACTCCAAACATGCGCGACGCACCTCCTTTTATGCCCAATCTGATTTTGGCGTGCAACTAACAACTGAAACTGAACTTACATCTGACGGGAAACTTATACTTGCGCGAGCACACACCACTTGCACGACCACCACACCCGTGTGATGAGAGCTCTGATTTTTCTATGTGTTTAACTTTGCACTAAATGAGGAGGGGTCGACCTGTATTTATAGGCCTTTGAAAACCCTGTGCGATGAAACACAAGTCTCTCCTCAGTGCGCAGGTCTCAGCGCGCAAGTCTCTGGCCCTTGTCTCTACCGCACTAGTCACTTGCGAGACCTAACCCTAAACATGAGAAACCCTTATCCCTTTTCCATATTTTGGTGTTCGGATCTTGAAAAAAATATGGCACACAAGTGTCTAAGACTTAAAGTACTCGGCACGCAAGTTCCTTTTCCAAAAACCACTTTTCTTCATTTGTCGATTTTCAGGCCCAAAAATTTGGCAAACACTGGAAAAAAACATCACCTTATATCTATTCTTTTTGTACCACCTCGAGATCATCCATTCCATTGTCTACATTCTTGAATCAAACATGGATCGTTAACCATAGCCCGTGAACTCGACATGATACCATATAATCCCATTTGTCAACATGTTTTTATTTCATGGTTTTCTTTGTCAACAATCACAACACATATTTCCACTTTGTCAACAAACACAATCACCTCAGAAATGCTTCAATGGAGCCTTGAGGGATTTTTGCCCAACAATATCCCCCTTTGGGTTTGTTGAAAACTCTTCCATAAAGAGATACATCATTAATTCATTAGCCTCCATTTTCCTATTGCGATTCTGATAGAAATAATGGATTTACTCAACACATACTCTAATCCCACATGAGAAATGCTAGGCGTGAGAAACAAGAGTGAATGAAAAGTTCATCAATGAATCACTTCAACCATGGAACCCACTTTTGACACCAAACTGATACAAATTTTTGGAAATATTCTTACCTCAATCCAACACCACTCTTCAGCTTTTATCACGATCCTCATCTATCGTGATATCTATTCTTTGATCGATCACTTCTAACGTTGTCAGATTTAATATGCTCCCCCTTTCTCATTGCTCTCCCCATATCTCGCTGCTCCACTTGTCAGCTTCTCCCCATATAATTCATGATTTTTCAAATAACCACACTGTCTCACCCTTGAACTTGAATAATCACTATTTTCTCCCCCTTTGTAAACGAACCGAAAGGTCACTCCTTTGCAGTCTATAACAGAGTGGAGAAAACATATCATCACATTAGGAAAAAACACATCATACCTCGGGGAGAGGGTGGGGGTTTTCAAATCCACAATATTTCAAGTGCGGGGAGTTGACTGAACTCCCAGAGCCAGTCGAGGACTTTCAAACGCTTCCTTTGGTAAGGCCTTTGTCAGAATATCAGCAACCTGTAGCTCTGTAGGAACATACTCCAACTTCACAAGCCCTTGATATACCTTATCATTGATGAAATGATATTTGATCTCAATGTGCTTAGTCCTGGAGTGATGAAATGGATTTTTTCTTAGATTGACAACACTTGAGTTATCACACAGGATTCCGATCGGAGACTTCACTTCAACTCCCATATCTTCATACTGATCCTTCATGCAGAATAACTGTGTGTATGCTTGAGTTTCCACAATATACTTAGCGTCTGTGGTGTTCAATGAAATGAAAATTTTCTTCTTTCTTAGCCAAGAAATACAAAATCCACCATGATATAATGCACCTCCTAATGTTGAATTTCTGTAATCTGCTGATCCAGCCCAATCGACATCAGTATATCCCAATAACTCTGTCTAAGATTTTTCATTATATGTTAAGCCAAAGTCCACTATGCCCTTGATATACCAAAGTATTTTTTTCATTGCAAGAATGTGACTTTTCTCGGGATTACTCTAATATCTCACTACTTGGCATGTGGAAAAAACAATGTCAGGCCTTGTTGCAGTCAAGTACATCAATCTTCTAATAATTTTCCTGTATTCTGTGATATTATCTGCTTTTCCATCTTCATCTTTTGATAATTTTATCCGGGTAGAAACTAAAGTCTTCATCTCCTTGGAATTTTCCATTCAAAACATTCATAGAACCTCCTTGGCGTATATGGATTGAGAAATGAAAGTTCCATTACTTCCTTGTGTCACCTGTAAACCAAAAAAATGTTATCTCTCCAATCATTGACATTTCAAACTCATTTTTCATGGATTTTGAAAACTTTATTCACTAAGCTTCATCTGATCCACCAAATATTATGTCATCAACATAAACCAACAATAGAATCCTTTGATTACTTTATTTGCAAAAATAAAGATTGTAATCTACTCCCCCACGTTGGAAACCAAGATTCTTCGAGTACTGATCAAGCCTTGAGTACCATGATCCTGGTGCCTGTTTTTGCCCATACAATACCTTCTTTAGCATGCAAACTTTATTCTCATCCTCATGAATGAGAAAAAAATCTAGTTGCTCAATGTACACCTCTTCTTCCAGAACCCCATTTAGATATGCAGATTTGACATCCATCTAGAACACGTTTAACATTCATTTCACTACTATGGCTAAACATAATCTGATTGACTCCATCATTGAAACTGGTGTAAATGTCTCATCAACATCTATTCCCTCTATTTGGGAGTATCCTTTGCACACCAGTCATGCATTGTTTCGAATCACTATGCCATATTCATTCATCTTGTTGCGAAAGACCCATTTAGTCCTGATGAAGTTCTTATTTGCTGGCCTCGAAACAATCTCACACGTCTAGTTCTTCTCAATCTGATCAAGATCTTCATTCATAGCCTGAACCCAGTTATCATGTTCAGCTACATCAGGAAAGAATTTCAGATTTACCTAAGATAGGAAATATGTATGCTTTAGTGACTTCATTCTTCTTATCTGAACTAGAAATCCCTAATCAGCAATGATGTTATGCCTATCAATTTTAGCTCGACTCATTGGCTTCATAGTAGATTCATATTTTGTTTCCTCTTGATCATCATCAGTATCTTCTTCTGAGTTAGCCTCTGCCACTTCTACTACCCTTGTGTTGGTTACCTCATCATAATTTTCATCCAGAAACTATTCACTGGGTCATTGAGTACTCTGTTCATTTTCAACTATAGTGACATCATTGGTCTCAAAAAAATTTCCCAGCCTTTTGTTGAAGCATTTATATGCATTGATTTTTCCTATGTATCCAAAAAATATTCCCTAATCTCCTCGTGACTCAATCTTCTGGTGATTTTCTTTGTTGAGAATGAAACAATTACTTCCAAAGATTGAAAATATTTCAACGTTGGCTTCTTTCCGTACCACATTTCATATAGAGTCTTTCCATTCATTGGACACAACAGAGCGCAGTTCGAAATATAGACCAATGTTAAAATTGGTTCCTTCCAAAATTTCTCTGGTAGATCCTTTTCAATAAGGATTGTTCTGGCCATGTTGTTGATGATCTGATTTCTCCATTCAACTACTCCATTCTATTGGGGAGTTCTTACTGATGAAACTTGATGCCTTATCCAATTTTTCTCAAGATAGTATTCCACTTGACTGCTTGTGAATTCTGTACCATTATCAGTACAAAAATTTGGAATTTTCTTCCCAAGAATCCTTTCTCATTCCCTTCTATACTGCTTTATGCAACTGAACACTTCTGTCTTATGGGTAATGACAAATACCCATGCCATTCTGCTATAATCATCAATGAAAAGAAGATAGTACCCTTTCCCATTTATAGCTTGTGGTGATATAGGTCCACATACATCAGCATGCACAAATTCGAGCAATCTAGTTGATTCATGTTCCTTTGGCCTGTATGTATTTATAGTGATCTTCTCTTATTGGAAAGAATCACACGTATGAGTGAGATCACATGATAGTTTGGGAAGGTCTCTAGTAGCAACACACTTTACCAGATCTTCCATGTATGGTTGGCATAGATGACCAAGTCACTTATGCCATAACTGGTTTTCTTCCTCTCTAGATAAAAGGCACATATCTTCTTCCCCACCTACAAGGTAAAGATTTCCAATTGTACATTTTTCCTATTGAAAAACATATCCATCTTTTACTTTAGCAACACATATATTCTTCGTAAATGAGATAGAGTTCCCACAGTCACATAGTTGACTGACACTGAGCAAGTTATGACTAAGTCCCTCTACTACCAAGATATCTGCACGTCTCATTTCATTTCCCCCAAATTTAGCGTTTCTAGAAACAACAATCTTTAGCCCTTCATCATTCCCAAACTTGAGAACTCCTTCTTTGTCATATTTAATGCCTGTAACGAGATACTTGTAACCAGTCATATGGGATGTTCAACCACTATCTAGGATCCATACTCCAGATCGATCTGAAGCTTCAAGGGAAATTTTTGGAAGTACAGCCTTCTCATCCTTTTTATTTTTGATCCATGTCTTCGACTTCACACTCACTATGGTTAGGATACATTGATCTTCTTTAGAGTGTGACAGACCAACTTCATCCTGTAGATCTGGAAATAGATTTTTTGTTTTCTCCTTACTTGACGATTCCCTAACTTGCTGCTTACGACTGCTCGAGATTTGTTTTGGCACACTTCTCTGTATGGTCTAGGTGATGTACCTAGCCATATTCCCAAATCATCTTCACCAAAAACAGTGTCCTTCAAAATATGTTCTGGAAAACCGTTCTCTGTTTGGCTATCACCTCCCTTCATGTTCCCTTCAATATATCATGGCTATGAAACACACATATCGTGAATGTCCCATCTTTCCACAACAATAATATCTGATATAAGGTGCATTTCTGCTTGTCACTTTAGCACTACGAGTTTCCCATTGGGATCTCTGAATATTCAAATTCTTCTTTGTGCCCCAATCAACCTTCAATCTCAGAACGAGTGCTTGCGGTCTGACTTTAATTGCCACAGTTTTTTGCTTCTGATCAAGCCCTGAATAAGCCTTAACATCTGATCTCAATTACTGCTTCTTTCCTGATGAACTATTTGGATCCTCCTTCCTATTTTTAGTCATTAGAATGAACTTCTTTCCAATGAATGTGTTTGGAATCAATGGTTTTTCCAAGTCTTTAACTTTTATCCACAGACCGACAACTTCTACTTCAAGCTCTTCAATACGCATTACGTGATCTTTCACTTTTCTATTCAAGACATCGATCTCTCTTTTCTGTTCATCAATCTTGAAATTATAATCACTAACTGATTATGAGTTCTCTTGCGTTGATAACTTCAGTTTCTCAATTTCTTCGATCAACTCAGACTTCTCTTCTTCCTGCTACTGCATATAGAGTTTGGAATTACAAACAACATTGTTAGCTTTCTTTATTTTGGATCTCCAAGAATCTATCAACTCAAGAGAAGCCTCTAACTCAGCTTGAATATCTATTCTTTCTTCCACTTCTTCTTCTTCATCATCACCTTCAGTTTCGTTTTTCTCTTGAGAACTACTGACGACTGCCACCATAGCATTTTCTCCATGATCTTTGTAGTTCTCTATTTCCTCAACCTCCTCAGCTTTGGACTCATATGAACTGTCGCATTCTTTTGAAATGAGATTTTTCTTCTTAAATTAATTTATCTTGAACTGTTTCTTTCCTTTCCCATAGGCAGATGACTTCTTCTTGGGAATTTCGACTTCGTCGACATCATCATCTTCTTGGTACTTTTTGGGACACCTTTCTAGAAGATGACCATCCTTTCCACATGAAAAACATGCTAGTGGATGTTTCCCTTTAAACTCTCCTTTTCCGCTTTGAAGATTTGAGGAGAGGAATGACATTACCTAATCTATCTTTTCTTCTTCTTGAGAGTCTTTAATGGTGATATTTTTCATTGCCTTGAATGCCACCTCTTTGGATTTCCCCTTTTCCACAACATCATTATCATCATTTCTCATTTCATATGCAACAAGGGTGTTGTGTAGGTTATCCAATGTCAGCTATTTTGGGTCTTTAACTTACAAAACTGAAACATTATGATTGAACCGTGGTGGAAGTTTCCTCAAGATGTGCTTCACAGTTTTTATGTCTTCAATAATTTCTCCAAAACCTCGAATGTCTTCCACAAAAACATTTACCCGATCGAAGAATGAATCAAAAAACTCATTTAGTTTCATTATCAGATCTTCATAATTGCTCCACAACACTTGCACCTTTGCCTCTCTGACCTTTGTATCCCCTTCATATATATTCAATAAGTTTTCCAACATGGCATGTGATGGTTTTCAATACATAACCTTTGTATATATAGGATTAGATAGGGCTCCCCCTAAGGCATTGATTTCTTTGGAATCAACATCCAACTCTCTATTCATAGCTTTGGATAATGCACCACTATTAATATCAGTTGTTATGCCATGCATTGCTGCTGTGAATACATCCATTCCCAAAGATCGGGAGTAGTGTTGCATCCGATTCTTCCATAGCTGAAAAGTGTTCCCATCGAAGATTGGAATCCCTTTATGATTAGTGACCTCCATTTATAGAAGAAATAATATCATCCTCTCCCTATGATACAAATTATTAGGTCCACAAGGATGAATACCCTGAGAGGGGGGGGGTGAATCATGGTATGACTAATTTAAAATTAAATCCCGTTATGATCTTGTTTCACTATTAAGAAAATCACTATTCTCTATCGCTTTCCCATTGCACAATATAAACGGAAAGTAAAGCATGCACATGGCACACCAATTTTTACTTGGATCACCCTCTCTGGGGTACATCCAAGGAGAATACACCGGCAATGTGCTGATGTACCAAATCCACTAAAAGCACACTGCTGTTTACAAAGTTCGGGATAGATCACTTCTCTTTCCAGGATCACTAGCTTTACAATGTTTAGGGTTATCTCACTTCTTTCCCAAGGGACACTCACTGTTTCTCTCTCTCTGGCTCACTGCCGGTGGAGAGGATCACCTTCTTCCCCTTTCTTTTATCACTGCTCCGGAAAGGATCCACTCACAGTTTATAGACAAGTAGGTCTCTTCATTATCACTAATGAATGCATCCTACGTTGTCTGTAGATGCTCTGTTGAAGTCCAACTTTCACCCGTTGATGAATCTCACTTTGCACCAAAGGTATCGGGCAATCTTCCAGCTTTTTCGTAGCCCTGGAAGGACAGGCATTCTCCAACATCACCTGGAACTCTTCTCCAAGCCCAGCGCGCCAGTCCCATGTTGATGCGCAAGTCTTTGTCACACAAGTCAAAACTAGCACGCAAGTCCACCTCAACCACTTGCACGACACGACCTTTTTAAACTCCAAACAGGCGTGACGCAACTCCTTTTATGGACAAACTGATTTTGTTGCAAAACTAACAACCAGAGAGCAACTTACATCTGGCGGACAACTTATACTTGCATGACCACACACCACTTGCACGACCACCACACCTGCGTGACGAGAGCTCTGGTTTTTATAAGTGTTGAAATCTACACTAAATGAGGAGGGGTCAACCTATATTTATAGGCATTTGGGCACCCTGCGCGATAGTGCACAAGTCTCCCCTTGGTGCGCAAGTCTCAGCACGCAAGTCTCTACCCCTTGTCTCTACCGCGCTAGTCACTTGCACGACCTAACCCTAAACATACACAACCCTTATCCCATTGCTATATTTTGGTGTTCTAATCTTGAAAAACATATGGCGTTCAAGTTTCCAAGCCTTCATGTACACGGCTCACAAGTCCCTTTTCCAAAAACCACTTTTCTTCATTTGTCTATTTTCAGGCCCAAATATTTGGCAAACACTGGAAAATAGTGCCACCTTGTATTTTTTTCTTTTTTTACCACCTCCAGATCATCCATTCCATTGTCGACATTCTTGAATCAAACATGGATCGTTAACCATATCCCATGAACTCTACATGATACCATGAAATCCCCTTTGTCAACAAATTTGTATTTCATAATTTTCATTCTCAACAATCACAACACAGATGTAAACTTTTTCATCAAACACAATCACCTAAAAAATGATTCAATGATGACTTAATGGATTTTTTACCAACAATATCCCCCTTTGGGTTTGTTGACAACTATTCTATAAAGAGATACATCGTTAATTATTTAGCCACCATTCGCCTATTGAGATTCTGATAGCGATCAAGGATTTACTCAACACACACTCTATGCCCACATGATCATTTCTCAGCGTGATAAACAAGAGTAAATGAAAAGTTCATCAATGAATCACTTCAACTATGACACCCACTATTGACACCAAACTGATACAAATTTTTCGAAATATTCTTACCGCATTCCAACACCACTCTTCTGATTTTATCATGATCCTCAGTTGTCATGATATCTATTCTGTGATCGATCACTTCCAGCATCATCAGATTTAATACGCTCCCCCTTTCTCATTGCTCTCCCCCCTCTCGCTGCTCCACCTATCAGCTTCTCCCCATTTCATTCATGATTAGTCAAATAACCACACTGTCTCCCTATTGAACTTGAACAGTCACTATTTTCTCCCCCTTTTTCAACGAACCCAAAGGTCACTCCTTTTCAGTCTGTAACATATTAGAGAACACATATCAGCACATTAGGGAAAAACACATCATACATTGGGGAGAGGGAGGAGGATTTCACATCCACACTCTTTCAAGTGAGGGGAGTCAACTGAACTCCCAGAGCTAGTCGATGCCTTTCAAACGCATCCTTGGGTAAGGCCTTTGTCAAAATATCTGCAACCTGTAGCTCTATAGGTACATACTCCATCTTCACAATCCATTTCTCTAACTTCTCCTTGATGAAAAGATATTTGATATCAATGTTCTTAGTCCAAGATTGAGGAACTGGATTTTTTCTTAGATTGAGAGCACTTGAGTTATCGCACATGATTCCAATCGGAGACTTCACTTCAACTCCCACATCTTCAAGTTGCTGCTTTATCCACAATAACTGTGTGCATGCTTGAGTGGCCGCAATATAATCAGATTCCATGGTGCTCAATGTAATTAAATCTTGCTTCTTTAATAGCCAAGAAATACACAACCCACCAAGATTTATTGCACCTCCTGACGTTGAATTACTTTCATCTGCTGATCCGTCCAAATCGATATCGTTATATCCCAATAACTCTGTCTGATATTTGTCATTATATGTCAAGACAAAGTCCATCGTTCCCTTGATATACAGAAGTATTCTTTTCAATACAATCTTGTGACTTTCCATGGTATTACTTTGATATCTCGCTGCTTGGCATGTGGCAAAAACAATGTCAGGCGTTGTTGCGGTCAAGTACAGAAAACTTCCAATAATTTTCCTATATTCTTTGATATTAACTTCCTTGCCATCCTCATATTTTGATAATTTCATCTGGGTAGAAACCAGAGTCTTCATATCCTTTTAATTCCCTATTCCAACCCATCTTAGAACCACCGTGGCATATTTTGATTGAGAAATAAATGTGCCATAACTTTCTTGTATCACCTATAAACCAAGGAAAATGTTAGCTCTCCAATCATTGACATTTCAAACTCATTTCTCATGAATTTGTGAAACTGTCTACATTGAGCTTCATCTGATCCACCAAATATTATGTCATCAACATAAACCTACACCATCATCCTTTGATTACTGTCGTTGATGAAATAAAGATAGTAATCAACTCCCCAAGCTCGAAACCAAGATTCTTCAAGTACTAGTCAAGCCTTGAGTACCATGCTCTTGGTGCCTGTTTCAGCCCATACAGCGCCTTCTTATGCCTAGAAACATTGTTCTCATCCCCCTGAATGAGAAAACCATTTGGCTTCTCAATGTACACCTTTCTTCTAGAACTCCATTTAGAAATTCAGATTCGACGTCCATCTGGAAGACTTTGAACTTTCTATGCACTAATATGGATAAAAATAATCTGATTGTTTCTAGCCTTGCAACCGGTGAAAATGTCTCATCAATACCTATTCCCTCTATTTGGGAGTATCCTTTGAACACCAGTTGTGCTTTGTTTCGAATCATTGTTCCATCTTCATCCATCTTATTGCGAAATACCCATTTAGTCCCGATGACGTTCTTATTTTCTGGCCTCGAAACAATCTCCCACGTCTAGTTCTTATCAATCTGATCAAGCTCTTCATTCATAGCCTTAACCCGGTTATCATCTTTAGTTACATCCGTAAAGAATTTCAACTCTACCTGAGATAGGAAAGATATCAGCGGTAGTGACTTCATTATTCTTGTCTGAACTGGAGCTTCCTGATCACCAATAATGTTTTTCCTATCAATTTCAGCTCGACTCTTTGTCTTCTTAGCAGATTCAGATTTTTTTTCCTCTTTCTCATCATCAGTATCTTCTTCTGAGTTAGCCTCTACCACTTCTACTACCCCTGTGTTGCTTACCTCATCATCACTTTCATCCAGAAACTATTCAATAGGTCGTTGAGTATTCTATTCATTTTTAACTATATTGACATAATTGCTCTCAAAAAAATTTCCTAGCGTTTTATGGAAGCATTTATATGATTTTATTTTCCCTGAGTATCCAAGAAATATCCCATAATCACCTCGTGACTCAAAATTCCTATGATTTTCTTTGTTGAGAATGAAACACTTACTTCTAAAAATTAGAAAATATTTCAATGTTGTCTTCTTTCTGTACAACATTTCATACAGAGTCTTTCCTTCCATCGGACACAACCGAGCCCTATTTGAAATATAGATCGATGTTAAAACTGATTCCATCCAAAAATTCTCTAGTAGGTCCTTTTCAATAAGCATTGTTCTAGCCATGTTGTTGATGATCTGATTTATCCTTTCCACTACTGCATTCTGCTGGGGAGTTATTACTGATGAAACTTGATTCCTTATCTCGTGTTTCTTGAGATAGTCTTTAACTTTACTGTTTGATAATTTTGTACCCTTATAAGTATGGAGCTTCAGAATTTTCTTCCCAAGCATCCTTTCTGATTCCCCTCTACACTGCTTTATGCAACTGAACACTTCTGCCTTATGGGTAATGAAAAATACCCAGGCTATTCTGTTATAATCACCAATGAAAAGAACATAGTAACTTTTCCCATTTATAGATTGTGGTGAGATAGGTCCACATACATCAGCATGCACCAATTCGAGCACTCTATATGATTTTTGTTCTTTTGGCCTGTATGTCTTTCTGATGATCTTATCTTGTTGGCAACAATCACACGTATGAGTGAGATCAAATGATATTTTGGGAAGGTCTTTTGCAGTATCATAGTTTACAAGATCATCCATGGATTGTTGGCATAGATGACCACGTCGCTTATGCCATAGCTGGTTTTCTTCCTCTCTGGATAAAAGGACCATATATTCTTCCCTACCTACAAGGTATTGATTTCCCATTGTCCCTTTTCCCTATAGAACAACTACTCCATATTTTCCTTTCACAACACACATCTTCTTGGTAAATCAGATAGAGTGTCCAGAGTCACATAGTTGACTGACACGGAGCAAGTTATGACTGAGGCCCTCTATTACAAAGATATCAACACATCTCATTTCTTTTCCCCCAAATTTAGCCTTTCCGAAACCAATAATCTTCAGCCCTTCATCATTCACAATTGTGAAAAATCTTTATGTGTCATATTTAATGCATGTAATGAGATCCTTGAAACCTGTCATATGGGATGTGAAACCACTATCAAGGATACATTCTCCCAAATGATCATAACCTTTATGGTAAATATCCACAACTATTGCCTTCTCATCCTTTTTCCTTTTGATCCATGTCTTCAACTTCACACTCGTTGTGGTTTGGAGAAGTTGATCTCCCATAGAGTGTGACGGACCAGCTCCATTCTATAGAGATGAAAATCGATTATGTGTTTTCAGCTCACTTGTCGATTCCCTAACATGCTGCTTACGACTGCTCGAGTTTTGTTTTGTCACACTTCTGTGTACAGTCAAAGTGCAGTACCAATCCATGTGCCCAAATCCTCTACACCAAAAGTAGTTTCCTTCAAAATAACTTCTGGAAAACCGTTCTATGTTTGGATGCCACCTCTTTTCTTGTTCCCTTCAATATCTCTTGGCTATGGAACACACATACTGTGAATTTCCCATCTTTCCACAACAATAACACCTAATATATGGTGAATTCCTTCGTGTTACCTCACCACTACATGTTTCCCCTTGGGATCTCTGAATATTCAGATTCTGCTTTCTGCCCAAATCAACCTTCAATCTCGGGACGAGTTCTTGCAGTCTAACTTCAATTGCCATAGATTTTTTCTTCTGATCAAGCCCTGATTCAGCCTTAACGTCAAAGGCCAATTGATAATTCTTTCTTGATGAACTACTAGGCTCCTCCTTCATCTTTTCAGTCTTTGGAATGACCTGCTTTCCCATGAATGTGTTGGGAATCAAGGGTTTTTCTTGGTCTTTAACTTTTCTTCGTAGACCGACACCTTGTTCTTCAAGCTCGTCGATATGCTTGATGTGATCATTAAATTTTCTATTCAATCCATCAATATCCCCTTTCTGTTCTTCAATCTTGATCTTATATGCACTAACTGATTCTGAGTTCCCTGGTGTTGATAACTTGAGTTTCTCAATTTCTTTGATCAACTCAGACTTCTCTTCTTCCTGCTGCTGCCTATAGAGTTTGGGATCACGAACGAATTTGTTAGGTTTCTTTGTTTTGGCTCTCCAAACATCTATCTCTTCAAGAGAATCCTCTAACTAAGATTTCATATATATTCTTCCTTCCACTTCTTCTTCATCATCACCTTCGGTTTCGTTCTTCTCTTGATAACTACCGATGAATGCCACTATAGCATTTTTTTCATGATCTTTTTAGTTCTCTATCTCCTAAAAATCCACGGATTTAGACTCATCTGAACTATCACATTCTTTTGAAAGGAGATTTTTCTTCTTAAATAAATTTCTATTGACCCATTTCGTTCCTTTCCCATAAGAAGATGACTTCTTCTTGGGAATTTAGACATCATCGAAATCATCATATTCTTGGAACTTTTTGGGACACCTTGCTGCAAGATGACCAACCATTCCACATCGAAAAGAGGCTAGTGGAAGTTTACCTTTAAACATTCCTTTTCCTCTTTAAAGATTTGAGGATAGGAATGACATTACCTCATCTGTCTCTTCTTCTTCATGAGAGTCATCAATAGTGAGATTTTTCATGTCCTTGAATGCCACCTCTTTGGATTTCCCCTTCTCCACATCTTCATTGTAATCATTTCTCTTTTCATATGCAACAAGGGTGCTTTGTAGGTTATCCAATGTCCGATCTTTCAGGTCTTTATCTTCTAAAACTGAAATGTTCGGATTGAACCAAGGTGGAAGTGTCTTCAAGATGCACATCAGAATTTTTATGCCTTCAATAACTTCTCCAAGTCCTCTCATATCTTCCACTAAATCATTTACCCTTTTGAAGAATGCATCAACAGACTCATTCGGGTTCATTCTCAGATCTTCATACTTGTTCCACAACACTTCCAACTTTTCCACTCTGACCATTGTATCCACATCCTATATACTCAATAGCTTTTCCCACATGGCATGTGTTGTTTTGAATGAAATCACCTTTGTATATATAGTATTGGATAGGGCTCCCCCAAAGGCATTGATTTCTTCAGAATCAGTATCCAACACTCTATGTCCAGCTTCTAATAATGCACCGCTATTAATATTAGTTGTTATGCCATTCATTGCTGCTGTGAATACATCCATTCCCAAAGATCGGAAGTAGTGTTGCATCTGATTCTTCCATAGTTGAAAATTGTTCCTATCGAAGATCAGAATCCCTTTATGATTAGTGACCTCCATTGAGATAATAAATAATATCATCCTTTCCCTATGATACCAATTGTTAGGTCCATAAGGCCGAATACCCTGTGAGGGGGGGGGGTGAATTAGGGTATGAAAAAATTAATATTAATGCCCATTCTGATCTTGTTTCGTTGTTATAAAAAACACTCTTCTATCTATTTCTCATTGCACAATATAAAGACAAAGTAAAGAATGCACATGACACAACAATATTTACATGGTTTACCCTCACTGGGATACATTCAAGGAGCATACACCGGCAATGTTCCGATGTACCAAATCCACTAAAAGCACACTGCTGTTTACAATGTTCGGGATAAATCACTTCTATTCCCAGGAGCACTGACTTTACAAATTTTAGGGCCAGTTCACTGCCTTCACAGGGGACACTCCCTGTTTCTCTCTCTCTGGATCACTGTCGGTGGAGAGGATCACCTTCTTCCTCTTCCTTGTCTCACTACTCCGGAAAGGATCCACTCATAGTTTATAGACCTGTAGGTCTCTTCATTAACCCTAATGAATGCTTCATCTATTGTATGTAGATGATCTGTTGAAGTCCAACATTCACCCATAGAAGAATCTCATTTTGCACCGAAGGTATCAGGCAATTTTCCAGCTTTTGCGCAGCCTTGGAAAGACAGGCGTGCTCCAAAAACACATAACACTCTTCTCCAAGCCTAGCGCGCAAGACCTAAGATGGTGTGCAAGTCTTCGGCGCGCAAGTCGAAACTGGCATGCAAGTCCACCTCAACCACTTGCGTGACACAACCTTCTTCAACTTCAAACTTGCACGACACACCTCATTTTATGCCCAAACTAATTTTGGTGTGCAACTAAAAACCAGTATGCAACATACATCTGGCGCACAACTTATACTTGCGCGACCACGCACCACTTGCGCGACCACCACACATGCACGGCGAGAGATCTAATTTTTCTAAGTGTTGAACTTTACACTGAATGAGGAGGGTTCGACCTGTATTTATAGGCATTTTGACACCCTGTGCGATGGCACTCAAGTCTCCCCTCGACACACAAGTCTCGGCATGCAAGTCTCCACCGATTGTATCTTCTACGCTAGACACTTGCGTGACCTAACCCTAAACATGCATGACCCTTATCCCTTTTCCATATTTTTGTGTTCTGATCTTGAAAATCATATGGCATTCAAGATTCCAAGAGTTCATGTACAGATTGCGCATGTCCCTTTTCCAAAAACCACTTTTCTTCATTTTTCAATTTTCAGGCCAGAAATTTGGAAACCACTGGCAAACGATGTCACCTTGTATCTGTTCTTTTTGTACTACCTCCAGATCATACATTACTTTTTCAAAGTTCTTGAATCAGACATTGGATCTTTAACCAATTCCCTTGAACTCGACATGCCACCATTAAATCTCCTTTGTCAAAAAATTTGTATTTAATGGTTTTCTTTGTCAATAACCACAACACAGATGTCCACTTTGTCAACAAACACAATCACCTAAAAAATGCCTCAATGATTCCTTGATGGATTTTTCCCAACAGTTAGTCTCCTATGGTAACAATCTATGTGGTCTTGGTATGGTACTAGCTAGTCGACACCCATAATCAAGTTGATGCCTGTTATATCTAAGACATAGATATAAAAAAGAAAATGATACTATCCAATATCTAGAGAACATCCCTTTCATAAATAGATATCCCTACACAATGTTCCCAATAATTTATTGATATTTATCACCCCACTTATGGACAACACCTCCATGATCAAGAAAATAACAATATTTGCAGATATAAAGGGAAGAAAGGGACCACTATCAAACAAGGAAGTAGGTAATGTATAAGAAACTAGATTATTACCTCTAACAATCGATGATCTAGCATGCATATTTATAAGTTTAGGCTGCACTGAATTTAATTGTCCTACCCATATTCTAGATGGTTTCATATGACTCCCCATAGTAGTACCACTCTGCTGATACAAGCGATCATTCCAAGAAGCACCATGTCTACTACCTCCACTACCTTTTCCAATATAACTCTAGATGTGAGACCTATTTGGTGTAGAAGAACCCCTCCCCACACTCCAACTCTGAGTAGATAATCCCCCAAAACCAGCTTGTTGCTGCTTCTTGTAGAACTTATGTAGGTGCCCCGTCATTCCATTAAACCGGAACTCCATGGGCGGTAGCGGAAACTGTGTTTGACAGTTTCCCTACCAATTGCACTGGTGGGAAATCACATGAGTAAGATTGGGTGAAACCTTTTCTCATGACTATCCATGTTTCATTCAATGTTACTAACTAACATTCTCATAACAACGCTTCCTTCTCTAGGAAGGAAGACTCCTTGATCAGATAGTGAGAGATAATTGTCTAGTACTAGAATCCTCCATTATGTACCCCTATGAAATTAGTGCCTAATTAACCACTTCTGAGAATTTCTTCATCCAAAAGATATTCACCTAGGAATTAGTTTAACCCTTAAGTCCATGTTGAAATCATTTTTCCAAAGAAGTCTCATCTTCCACTAAATCTGGATAAAAAATTTTAAATCATTGAAACGTTCAGCGTAATCCATTATGGACATGTTTCCTTGGGTCATATTATTAAACTCTGAATCCCTCTATAGTCTCAGCATATCTGGATAGAAGTTCCCCAAGAACAACTCCAAAATTTCCTTCCATAACTTATCATTAGACTATCTAGATCATATTTGAATGTCCCACCAGTGCTTCACTGAACCCCAAAGCATATAATCATCCCATTAGAACCTTCTCCCAACTTATGTTTCCAAATGGATAAGTATAATCTCTATGGATTAAATCAAGAATTTTGATCCATCAACTCTACCCTCTTTGTAGAGGCCCAAATCTTGACGTACATGGTCATTACATTACTTTTGAAGAATACTTGATACATAATGAAAACAGACACACAAGGATCATAATAGTTTAGTGTCTTTGAAACATGGAAAAATAATCTCCTAATCATGATTAATGATCTCCAAAATCTTCCATAATTATCTTCCCCTTTTGTTTTCTTACCTAAAACCTTTCTTTAAATCCTGGGGAAAAGAAAAAATATAATGGGTGAGCTCAAATGCTCAGTAAGGTTAAGCATAGAGAACATAAAACAATCCATAAACATTTGAATGCAAAAACTTTAACATAGAATCTAAACATCAAAATCTTGAGCAAAGACATAAATCATGGAAGTACATAAGGCATATATCACAAAGGAAAATCAATCATGATAAAATAATATGGGAACAAAACATGTAATTGTGGCATCCATTAAGCTGATGTTATGATTTCCATAGTTTCCAAGGCATTGCTTCCAAGACCATCATTGTGGACAAAGTCCCTTTCTAAATCGAGTTCACTCCTCATTCCAGTCCTATAACACTGAACAGGATTAACTTACCGTTCTAGCCATGTATTTCTAATGAGATATAAATCTTTACCCAATGAATTAGAGGGATATATAGGTCCCACCCATCTCATAATGAAATTATTCTTATGTGTGCCACAACATAAACATAAATCATTCATCATAACCCAAAGAATAAAATGGGTTTCATAAACATCATTCCATCATAACATAATACATATAAAACTAATGGATATCATTTCATCATAAGAGAAGTGAATCCATGTAAATCATAGGGACATTATACTTGAAACATACACATATGAAATAACATCATATTAGATGGAAAATGTTTTTGATAAAACACTTGAAATGAATTCTTGAGGAAAATATCCTTTCTTTTTCAAAATAATTTTCTTTTCACAAAATGCCATTAAATTTTAAAAGAAAATGATTTTTTGAAAATAATTATGAAATATTTTAGATTAATCTTCATGAAAATAAGGCGTTATAAAACCGTAAAAATGCGTTCATGCCGTATAAGTTAAAAAACATTTTTCTTGTACTTTTGCCGAAGAAGTCAAAAAGTACCTCGTATGGTATAAAAAGAAAGATTCCTTACATACCATGTAGTAAAAGTAAAAATGGGTAAAAAGGACTTTAAACATACATGAAACCATTTTTAGAAAACATGGACATGGATGATAAATAGAACCCTAGTAAATACTTACAAATAAACAATCTCGGATAAAAACGAGATTAGAAAAGTTATCCCTTACCTTAGGTCCGATATGCTTCGTACCTATCCGAACCTCCTGTATAATGTTTTAAATTTTGTCATTGACTTATAAAAGAATAATATTCATTGTTATGATATCATATATGGTTCACTTATGACTTTATATTACCCGTTCGTTTGTAAATTCCATGTTAAAGCAGCGTTTTGGGTAAAATAGTTTTATTTGTCGTACGTGTATGGACTTGTTGTTCTTGATATTATTATTACATATATCATGATTTAATTACTTCAAGAATGTAAATCATGATTTATATATTATATATATTCAGTATATATATATATAATTGATACATAAATGAAATGAAATACACCGTTCATGGAGACGGTAGGTTGTACGTACACATGAACGATGTTTTCCTTTCCATATTGACTTGAATGGAAGTAAGTATATGGAATATATATATATACATAAATCCAGTAGATTTATAATGTCATATACTTCATTATTATTCATTATATATACTTTATAATCATTCCTGAATGCTAAACATGGAGAATGAATCTCATCGCGTCGTGGAGACGGTAGTCTGTACGTACGCACGAACAATGATATAGTCCCCATAATTTATGAATGGTATTGGAATAGATGATGGAATGTCTCATAATTATAATAATGCTATAATAATCATATATATATATTATCTACACCATTATACCCATCCAAGTAAGGTGGTGGTGGAAAATAGATTACACCACAGCGTGGAGACGGTATTCTGTACGTACGCACGCGTGGTGATTTCATTTTCCGTAGGATGGATAGAAGGTAAAGTATGGTTGTTTAATATTTATAATAACATATCAGTATATTAGTGATACTGATGTTATTAATTTATGATGAAGCAAATAAATAAGAAGAATTAGAAGAAGAAATAAATTGGAAAGAATCAGTAAAGTATATTACATCTTTTTTGATGCGCCTCTTCCTAACCTCCTCTTAGGGCACTAAAGATGGTCTTTGAAAAATTCCACGACCTCTAGGATGTTTGTAGGGAAGTGGAGAAGAGAAATTGGTAGGGTTTTTTTTGATTTTTAAGGATCAAATTTGTGTAAAGAGAAGAGGGAATATGTTCCCTTTTATAAGAGATTAGAGGGGCACCATTGGGAACCTTAAAAATATTAATTTATAATAAATCAAACCCCACTTAAAAACCACCAAAAATGACTCATATATGAAGATTAGATTATATAGGGTTGTAATATCATCAAAAAAGAAAAATTTAGTTATTTTGGGAATTTATTTTAAACATTATAAACTTGATTTATCCTTATTTTATCTATTTAATTTTATTTGTGGTAATATGATTCTAATTTTTAAATTGTTATAAATAATTACTTATGTGTGGTGAAATGTCGATAATTGGATATTTTATGAAAATTTAGACCATATATATTTCAATTTATAATTTTTAAATATTTTTGTCCTTTTTAAACAATTTTATATTATGTTATTTTTATAAAATAGCAATAGTCTAAATTTTGACACTATTCATTTATTTGATTTTAAATAAAATCCAAAAAGAAGATATGTTCGAAATAAAATATGTAATATATTCATAACATGTCTTATGTATCTAGAAAATCTGTGGAGAACATCAAATAGTTCATATAATATTTATTTTAATATTTCTAACACCATTTATATGATATTTCTATTAATAAAATAATTATTACAACATTTTTTGTATAATTATTTAATATACTTATTTGTTACATAAAAATTTAAAATAAAATACTCGGATAAAGATATATCTTATAGATTTAATAATAATACTTCTAGTCAGATTTAACTTTTAAAACACCCATCTTTTAAAATGTTATATTTATTAAATTATGAATGTGACAACTTTGACATCATTTAAAATAAAATAATATAATTTTCATAATAACTTTTATAAAACTCAAACGGTTATATATCCATTCATTTGATGATTATAGTATAGATATACACTACCAATAAGTTTTTTTCAGGTTTGTGGGCCTTTTAATGGGTATTATTATTTCAATAAAAACTATATTACTGATTTTTCACTTAATAAATAATATCTGCATCATTAATGTATCACCGTTAATGACAATTATTTAATCCCTAAAAATTCTAAATAAATTATCATGATGTGGATAATTTTATTATATTTCTGAATAATATACATTTTTGAAGTTTTATGAAGTTTATCACTAAATTAAAATTATTATACTTATAAGACTTAAGAGAGTGACATGTTGTCATTTTCTTTTGTTTTAATAGTAATTAAATTATTTTCATGGTCAAAAGTCCACAAAATGAATATAATCCGACCCTTATCTCATATGGGTCTACTTTTATCCATCCAATAGAATTTTGAAATGTTTTAGGGTAATTTTATAATATTATTTTTACCCTTAATTACCCGATTAACCTTTAATAGAAGTAAATAAAAATTACCGTAGTTACTATTAATAATATCAAAAAAAATAAAAGTAACCTATTAAGATAATTTGGACCCACTGAATTAAAATATGGAATCTATTATCCAAAATTAAAAACACAAAAGTTGCATTAATTAATCTAAAATTAATCACGTTGTTAAGAAAATAGGTTTTAAAAGATAAAACATTACCAAAGATTGAAATGTTTTTACCTGTGAATTCAATGTAAAATTAAGGGTAATTACATACATTATATTAAATGGTAAAAATATATTCTATTTTTACTTTAAAACAATTGACTATTTTAATTTGACCATATAAATTATCTCGATGGAAAAATTTGTTTTTAAGTGAAATTTAGTGTGTTTTTACTATTCATCAAAATATGAAAGTTATCAGAATAATATAAAAAATTTATCCAAAGTAAATTTTTATATCCTGATTCTAAAGAATAATTTTATTTTGTCATATTGAACATATAAACCTGTCAAAATCTAGATTTAATGTTGGTGCGCCATAAAAAGGTGGAAAAACTGCATTTTTTTTAAAAATACACATTTTTTCTGAAAAATTTATTTTGTTCACATACCATGTTTTTGAAAATTTGTAAGATAAATAATAATGTTATAAAATTCAATATTTATTTAATACTTTTCATAACGGCTAGTTCCTAATATTATAATAATATATCATTGTTTAGTGAAACCCGGTATTGCATTCTACACACACTATCGAGGAAGGTCGTGATTGCTTGTAATGCAAGCCAAGTCAGGGATGCATGTAGTGAAAGCTTCTTTTGGTGTTGCGCATAATAATAAGACATCAAAGAAATTAAAAGGAATATTTTTCATAAAATCTCAGGGTGTTACATTCTACCCCAATTAAAATGGAGTTCTCCCTCTAAATTCTTCAGGGTTATAAATGGTTTACTACTTCAAATTTTCTTTAATAGAAACCCACATAGTAAAAATGGAATACTAAAACCTATCATTAAAATCTAAAGTATAAAACGTAAAGGTTACCCAAATTAACTAAACACTAGGTTTCCACATCAGAGAACATTGGTGAAAATATGGATATGGAAGAAAAAATCTAACCATCAAGTTCTGATGGAGAGTGGTAGAGAACATGGCTATGAAAAAGACAAAAATCACAAAGCCAGAAATTTGTGATGATCTAAGGTACCATTTGATTCATCAGATATATAAGCACTTGGACAACATTTTGTTTTCAATATCATTTCCCTAAAGTTGAAAATTTTGAATTAGAAGAAATAATTACTTGATTTTGGTACAATCTCACTGTTGTTTGTACCTTGAACAATTTCAACATCATCTCTTGAAGAAATGAAGTTGAATTTGGCATTCTTGAAGCATTAGCTGATCATGTGATAGAATGATGGGTCATTCCATCTGTCTCAAAGAAAAGGTTAGAAAAAGTTTTCGAATACATAAGTCCATGTATGGTGAGGTTAACCATATATGATTCTAAGAAGGGACTTATACCACATTTATCACACTGATTAATAAAATAAAACTAATTGCTACTAAAGAGGGACTTCCTGTAGGCCAGTGGTGGGCGATAAAGGCCTGTCGCACTTCGGTTGTGGGTTCGATTCCCGGAACCTTGTCCAACGCAATGGGTAGTCGCCCTTCCTACGAGTTGTAATTTTTCTAAAACTATACTATTATAACATAACAAAAATTTCTAGCCTTAAACAATACTATATTATGTCCATTCCAACCTTTAGGCTTATCAAAAATACTTTTGTCCGATTACTAGAAATGTCATCTACCGAGCATCCGAATTCCTTCATTTGTCCCCCATATATCATAATCTATATCTAGTTGTTGGTCACATTCCAAACATTTGAATACCTTAATCATGTATTCTCTTGAAGAATGAATACCAATTAAACCTTATAGAAAACATGAATGCTATCAAAAGTTAACTCTTTCCACATACCAGAATCCCAAAACTCTTATCTACTCAAACCATGATATAAATTTTTCCTTATATCATTAATGAGATCATTTCATTTTCTATTTATCCCTTAATTATGCACATATCATTTTGTTTCTAATAATATTTCAATCACATTTCATGGTTACCGGTACCATATAATTATTGAAAACCAATACATAGATATTACAAAATTCCACAATACCATAAATGAGATTCCATGATAATATTTTGAAATACCATTACATAAACACTTAATCATTCCAAAACATCATTATCATACACAACATGAAAAATAGTGATCTCATGTGACTTCCCTTTTATCCTTTTCCTTAAGAGGTTATTCACATCGATCATTATTAACCCTTGGATTAGGGTATTGATTAGCATAATGCCTCATTTCCTTGTACTTGAAGCATTGAAGCGTTGGTGGAGTGTTCTCTATAGTTTTTTCTTTATTCACATCAGTAGTTACATTTTTCCCATTACATCGATAATCAACTACTCGATGACCATCTTTTCCACATTTAAAACATTTTCTAGTACCTTTTAGACAATATCCACCATGCTTATTTCCACACATTGAGCATAAAGAAGTAATCATCTTCTTTTCACCATTGTTCTAAGATTTATCCTTGAACTCCATCTTTCTTTTCTTGTCAAAACAATGAGATGGAGATATAACACTAACTTCCAATTCTACCTTGATAGCACAACACACAATTTCTTCATAGTTACTGAAGTCTCTTATAGATAAATCCCTTCGAACACTTGGTTTTAAGCCCCTGAAGAATTGATCAACTTTAATTTTAGGATGGATTATAAAGCCAGATGCATACCTTGCAAGAATTTAAAATTCTCCTCATATATACCAATAGATTCATCATCCTTTTTCTTAATCTCAAGAAACTCCTTTTCCATATTTGTTCGAAGAATACGAGGAAAATAATTATCGAAAAACATGTTCTTGAACTCATCCCATTCCATTGATTCAATTTCATCTCGGGGCCTTGTATTCTCAATTACAGCCTACCACTGGTTTGCTTCACATTCTAATCAGTAAACAGCCAGAATGAATTTTTCATGTTCTGAACAGCAATGTTTGGAAAATATCTTTTCAATGGTACTAATCCATTGTTTAGTATCATGTGGATTGGAAGACCCACTGAAATTAGGTGGACGTTGCCTCATGAAGGACTCAATAGAATATTGTTCCTTCATCTGCTCATTTTGGAGTTTAGAATGATTAATAGCTTGTGTAAGTATAGAAATAAGATTTTTCACTCCATATCCCATAACATTGGTTTGTTCAGAAGGAAAATCATTGTGTTGTCCATTACATTGATCAACACGGTTCCTTCAGTTTCCAGCCATCGTCTAGAACCCTAAAAGAATAGTGCAAGAAGAAAAAATAATGATAGGGAAAACACAATAATAAAGGGGGAGTACCTTCAATATCTAACAAATTATGTTTAATTATAATATAGTTATTTTAATTCTAGGACTATAACCTATACATATACTTATCCTTAGGGACATCCCTAGACATACCTTAGAAATATCTCTAGGGATCTCACTAATGTTTTGGCATCCTAGTTTTCAAAGGTTAACTAAACCCTTCTCTAATACCAACTGTAGAGACCCAAATCATGACGTACATGGACATTACTTTTGCAGAAAAGTTAATACATAACAAAAAAAGACACACAAGGACCGTAATAGTTTAGTGTCTTTGGAAACTTGGAAAAATAATCTTCTAATCATGGTGGAAGATCTCCAACATCTCCCATAAAGATCTTTCCCTTTGGTTTTCATACCAAAAACCATTCCTTAAATCCTAGGGAAATGAAAAAATGTAAAAGGTGAGCTCAAATGCTCAGTAAGGGTAAGCATAGAAAACATAAAACAATCCATAAATATTTGAATGCAAAAACATGAACATAAAATCTAAACATCAAAATCTTGAGAAAATACATAAATCTTGCAAGTACGTATGGAATATATCATAATGGAAAATAAATCATGATAAAATAGTATGAGAATAAAACATGTAATTGTGGAATCTATTAATAACATGTTATGATTTCCATAGAATCCAAGGAATTGCTGCCAAGACTATCTTAGTGGACAAAGTCCCTTTCTAAATCGAGTTCACTCCTCGTTCCAGTCCTATAACACTAAACTGGATTAACATACCATTCCACCCATGTCTATCTCATGAGATATAAATCTTTAACCAATGAATTGGAATGAGATATAGGTCTCACCCATCTCATAATGAAATCATTCTTACGTGTGCCACAATATAAACATAAATCATTCATCAAAACCCAAAGAATAAAATGGGTTTAATAAACATCATTCCATCAAAACATATTCCATATAAAACAAATGGATACATTTAAATAATAAGATAAGTGAAACCATGTAAATCATAGAGACATTATACTTGAAACATACACATATTAAATAATGTCATCTTAGATGGAAAATGGTTTTGATAAAACACATGACATGAATTCTTGAGGGATATATTCTTTTCTTTTTCAAAATCAATTTCTTTTCACAAAATGCCACTCAATTTAAAAAGAAAAGTATTTTATTGAAAAAAATCATGAAATCTTGTACAGTAAGATTCATGAAAATAAGGTGTTATAAAATTGTAAAAATCTGTTCCAACCGTATAAGTTATAAAAAACATTCTTCTTGTACTTTTTTCGGAAAAGTAAAAAAGTACCTCGTATGGTAAAAAAAATAAATATTCCTTATATACCATGTAGTAAAAGTAAAAAAAGGGTATAAAGGAAATTAAACATGCACGAAACCATTTTTAGAAAATAAGGACATGGATGAAAAATATAACCCCTGTAAATACTTACAAATAAAAAATCATGGATAAAAACGACATTTGAAAAGGTATCCCTTACCTTAGGTTTGATATGCTTCGTACGTATCCGAACCTCCTATATAATGATTTAAATAATTTCATTGAATTCTTATAGAATCATATTAACGTTTTTGATATCATATATGGTTCACTTCTGACTCTATATTACCCGTTCTTTTGTAAATTCCATGTTAAATCAGTGTTTTGGGTAAAATCCTTTTATTTATCATAAAGGTATGGACTTGTAGTTCTTGATATTATTATTACTTATTTCATGATTTAATTACTTCCAGAATGTAAATCATGATTTATATTTCAAATATATTAAGTGTATATATGTATAATAGATAGATAAATGAGATGAAATACACCGTTCATTGAGATGGTAGGCCGTACGTATGCATGAACGATGTTTTCCTTTCCATATTTACATGAATGGAAGTAAGTAGATGAAATATATATATATATATAGATAAATAAAGTATATTTATAATGTCATATACTTCATTATTATCCAATATATATATTTTATAATCATTCTTCAATGGTTAACATGGAGAATGAATCTGATCGCGTCGTGGAGACGGTAGTCCGTACATACGCACGAGCGATGATATCGTTCCAATTATTTTTGAATGTTTTTGGAGTGGATGATGGAATGTATCATAATTAGTATCATGATATAATAATTGTATATAAATATTCTCTAAACAATTATACCCATCCAAGTAAGGTGGTGGTGGAATACAGATTACACCACAGCATGGAGACAGTATTATGTACGTACGCACGTGCGGTGATTTCATTTTATGTAGGATGGATAGAAGGTAAAGTATGGTTGTTTAATATTTATAATAACATATCAGTACATGAGTTATACTGATGTTGTTAATTTATGATGAAACAAATAAAGAAGAAGTAGTATAAGAAGAAATAAATTGGAAAGAATCGGAAAAGTATATTATCTCTTCTTTGACGTGCCTCTTCTTAACACCCTCTTAGGGAACTGAAGATGGTCTTTGAAGAGGACAAAAACCTCTAGGATGTTTCCAGGGAAGTGGAGAAGAGAAGTTGTCAGGGTTTGGCCGAGCTTGAAGGCTCAAAGTTGTGTAAAGATAAGAGAGAGGAGGATCCCTTTTATAAGGGAGGAGAGAGGCACCATTGGAAACCTTAAAAATATTAATTTATAATAAATCAAAACCCACATAAAAACCTCAAAAAATGACTCATATATGAAGATTAGATGATATTGGGTTATAATCGCATCAAACAATAAATGTTATGCATTTTGGGAATTTATTTTAAACATTATCAACTTGATTTATCATTATTTAATCTATTTAATTTTATTTGTGGTAATAAGATTATAATTTTTAAATTGTTATAAATAATTACTTATGTGTGGTGAAATTTACAAAATTGGATAATTTATGACATTTTCGACCATATAAATATTAATTTATAAATTTTAAATATTTTTGTGATTTTTAAACTATTTTATATTATGTTATTTTTATAAAATAACAACAGTGTCAATTTTGACACTATTCATTTATTTGATTTTAAAAAAAATAAAAAAAGAAGGTATTTTTGAACTAATATATTTAATATATTAATAACATGTCAAATATATCTAGAAAATTCATGGAGCACATTAAATATTTCATATAATATTTATTTTAATATTTCTAAAATCATTTAAGTGATAATTCTCTTAATAAAATAATCACTACAACATTTTTGTATAATTATTTAATATATTATTTGTTACATAAAAATTTAAAATAAAATACTTGGATGAATATATATCTTAATTATTTCAAAATAATACTTTTAGTTGGATTTATCTTCTAAAACACCCAACTTTTAAAATGATATATTTATTAAATTATGATGACGACAACATTGAAATCATTTAAAAGAAAATAATATAAGTGTCATAATCACTTTTATAAGCCACAGAACTGTTATTTATTTGGTACATGTATTATTATGGTGTAGAAATATACTAACAATATGTTTTTTTAGGTTTGTGGGACTTTTAATGGGTATTAGTATTTCTATAAAAACTAAATTACTGATTTTCCACTTAATAAATAATTTCTGCATCATTAATGTATCACAATTAATGAAAATTATTTAATCCATAAATATTATAAATAAATTCTCATGATGTAGATAATTTTATTAGATTTCTGGATACTATTCATTTTCGATGTTTTATGAAGTTTATCAGTAATTTAAAATTATTATACTTATAAGATTTAAGAGAGTGACATGTTGTCACTTTCTTTGGTTTTAATTGTAATTAAATTATTTTCATGGTCAAAATTCCATTAAATGAATCTAATCCGACCCTTAGGTGATATGGGTCTACTTTTATCCATCCAATACAATTTTGGAATGTGTTAGGGTAATTTTATAATCTTATTTTTACCCTTAATTACCTGATTTACCTTTAACAGCAGTAAATAAAAATTACTGTAGTTACTATTCATAATATCAAATAAAAAAGTAACCTATTAACATAATTTGGACCCACTGAATTCAAATATGGAATCCATTTTCCAAAATTCAAAATACAGAAGATTCAGTAATTAATTTAAAATTTATCCTGTTGTTAAGAAAACGGGTTTTAAAAGATAAAACATTGCCAATGATTGAAATGTTTTAAAATGAATTCAATGTAAAATTAAGGGTAATGACATACATTATATTAAATGGTAATAATATATTCTATTTATAATTTAAAAAAATTGAATATTATAATCTAACCATATAAATTACCTCGATGGAAAAAGTTTTTTTAAGTAAAATATAGCGTATTTTTACTATTCATCAAAATATGAAAGTTATCAGAATAAAATGAAAATTTTATTCAAAGTAAATTTTTATATCTTGATTCCAATAAGAATTTTATTTTTTCAAATTAAACTTATAAACCTGTCAAAATCTAGATTTAAAGTGGCTGCGCCATCAAAAGGCAGCAAAACTGTATTTTTTTAAAAATACTTATTTTACTTGAAAAAACTATTTTCTTCACATACCATGTTTTATAAAATGTGTAAGATGAATAATAATGTTATAAAATTCAAAATGTAGTTAATATTATTCATAACGTCTTGTTCATAATATTATAATAATATAAAATTGTATAGTGAAACCTTGTATTGCATTCTACACACGCTATTGTGGAAGGTCGCGATTGCATGTAAAGCAAGCCAAGTCAGGGATGCCTATAGTGAAAGCTCCCTTTGGTGTTTCATATAATCATAAGACATCAAATAAATTAAAAAGAATATTTCTCCTAAAATCTCAGGGTGTTACATTCTACCCCCCTTAAAATGAATTTCATCATCGAAATTCTTCGGGGTTATAAATGGTTTACTACTTGAAATTTTCATTTATAGAAACTCACATCGTAAAAAGAGAATACCAAAAAATATCATTAAAAACTAATGTATTAAATGTAATGGTTGCCCAAATTAACTAATCATTGGGGTTCCACATAGTGGAACAAATGGGAAAAATATCGATATGGAAGAAAAATCTAACCATCAAGTTATGATGGAGAGTGGTAGAGAACATGGCTATGAAAAAGACAACTATCACAAAGCCATAAAATTGTGATGATCTAAGGTATTATCTAATTCATCAGATATAAGAGCACTAGGACAACATTTTGTTTTCAATATCATTTCCCTAAAGTTGAAAATTTTGAATTAGAAGAAATACTTACTTGATTTTGGTACAATCTCACTATTGTTTGTGCCTTGAACAATTTACACTTCATCTCTTAAAGAAATGAAGGTGAAGTTTTCATTCTTGAAGTGTTAACAGATCAAGTGATAGAATGATGGGTCATTCCATCTGTCTCAAAGAAATGGATAGAAAAAGTTATCGAATACATAAGTCCATGCATTGTGAGGTTAATCATATATGATTCCAATAAGGGACTTATACTTCATCTATCATACCGATTAATAAAATAAAACAAATTGCTACTAACGAGGGACTTCATGTAGGCTAGTGGTAGGCGATAAAGGCCTATCGCACTTCAGTTGTGGGTTCAATTCCCACAACCTTGTCCGACGCGACGGGCTGTCGCCCGTCCTACGAGTTTTCCTTTTTCTAAAACTATACTATTATAACATAAAAAAATTTCTAGCCTTAAACAATACTATATGATGTCCATTCCATCCTTTAGGCTTATCGAAAATACTTCTGTCCGATTACTAGAAATGTCATCTACCGAGAATCCCAAAATTTATATCTACTCAAACCATGATGTAACTTTTTCCTTATATCATTCATGAGATCCTTTCATTTTCTATTTATCCCTTAATTATGCGTATATCATTTTCTTTCCAAAAATATTTCAATCACATTTCATGGTTACCGGTACCATATAATTATTGAAAACCAATACATAGATATTCCAAAATTCCACGATACCATAAATGAGATTCCATGATTCTATTTTTGAATTCCATTACATAAACACTTAATCATTCCACAACATCATTGTCATAATAAACATCACAAATAGTGATCACATGTGACTTCCCTTTATCCTTTTCCTTAAGAGGTTTCTCACGTCGATCATCATTAACCCTTGGATTAGTGCATTGATTATCATAATGCCCCATTTCCTTGCACTTGAAGCATTGAAGCGTTGGTCAAGCGTTCTCTGTAGTCTTTTATTTATTCACATCATTAGCTACCTTTTTCCCATTAATTCGACAATAAACTCCTCAATGGCCTTCTTTTCATCATTTAAATCATTTTCTAGTACATTTTAGACAATCACCACTATTATTCTTTCCACACTTTTAGCATAACGAAACAATCATATTCGTTTCACCATTATTCTGAGATTTCTCCTTGAACTCCATCTTTATTTTCTTATCAAAACAATGAGATAGACATGTAACACCAACTTCCAGTTCTACCTTGATAGCACAACGCACAATTTCGTCATAGCTACTGAAGTCTCTTATAGCTAATGCCCCTAGATGACTTGGTTTTAAGCCACTGAAGAATCGATCAACTTTACTTTCAGGTTGGATGATAAAGCTAGAATCTTACGTTGAAAGACTTGTAAAATTCACCTCGTATATACCAACAGATTCATCATCCTTTTTATTAAGCTCAAGAATCTCCTTTTCCATCTTTGTTCGAAGAATATGAGGAAAATACTTATTGAAAAACAATTTCTTGAACTCGTCCCATTCCATTGATTCAATTTCATCTTGGGGCCTTGTATTCTTAATTAGAGTCCACAAATGGTCTGTTTCACCTTCTAAACAGTAAACAGCCAGAATGACTTTTTCATGTTCTGAACAGCGATGTTTGGAAAATGTCTTTTCAATGGTACTGATCCATTGTTCAGCAATAAGTGGATTAGAAGACCCACTCAATGAAGATGGACGCTGCCCCATAAAGGACTCAATAGAATATTATTCCCTTCTCTTCTCATTTGAAAGTCCAGAATGATTCATAGCTTGTGTAAGTATAGATATAATATTTTCCACTCCATCTCCCATAACATTGTTTTGTTCAGAAGGACAATCATTGCCTTGTACATTACATTGATGAACACGGTTCCTTCGGGTTCAATCCATCATCTAAAACACAAAAATATTAGTGTGAGAGGCAAAAAATAATGTTAGGGAAAACAAAATAATAAAGTAGGAGTACCTTAAATATCTAACAACTTAGGTTTAATTATAATATCATTACCGTAATTCTAGGACTATAACCTATACATACACTTATCCTTAGTGACATCCCTATACATACCATAAAAATATCTGTAGGGATCTCACAAATGTTTTCACGTCCTAGTTTCCAAAGGATAACTAAAACTCTCTCTGATACCAACTGTAGAGACCCAAAACTTGACGTACATGGACATTACATTACTTTTGTGAAATACTTAATACATAAACAAAACCGACACACATGGACCGTAATAGTTTAGTGTCTTTGGAAACTCGGAAAAATAATCTTCTAATCAGGGTGAAAGATCTCCAACATCTCCCTTAAAGATCTTCCACTTTTGTTTTCTTACCTAAAACCTTTCTTTAAATCATGGGGAAATGAAAAAATATAAAGGGTGAGCCCAAATTCTCAGTAAGGGTAAGCATAGAGAACATAAATCAATCCATAAACATTAGAATGCAAAAACTTGAACGTAAAATCTAAACATCAAAATCTTGAGCAAAGACATAAATCTTGTATGTAAGGAATATATCATAAAGGAAAACCAATCATGATAAAATATTATGGGAATAAATCATTTAATTTTGTCATCTATTAATCACATTTTATGATTTCCATAGTAGCCAATGCATTGCTTCCAATACCATCTTAGTGGACTAAGTCCCTTTTGGAATCGAGTTCACTCCTCGTTCCAGTCCTGTAACACTGAACCAGATTAACTTACCATTCCAGCAATGTATATCTCATGAGATATAAATCATTACCCAATGCATTGGAGGGAGATATAGGTCCTACCAATCTCATAATGAAATCATTCTTACGTGTTCCACAACATAAACATAAATCATTCATCATAACCCAAATAATAAAATGGGTTTCATAATCATGATTCCATCATAACATAATCCATATAAACAAAATGGATATAATTTCATCATAAGTGAAGTGAAACCATGTAAATCATAGAGACATTATTCTTGAATCATACACATATGAAATAATGTCATTGTAGATAGAAAATGATTTTGATAAAACACTTGAAATGAATTCTTGAGGAAAATATACATTCTTTTTCAAAATCATTTTTGTTTCACAAAATGAAATTCAATATTAAAAGAAATGAATTTTGTTGAAAATAATCATTAAATCTTGTAGAGTAAGCTTCATGAAAATAAGGTGTCATTAAACCGTAAAAATCCATTCATGCCGTATAAGTTAAAAAAACATTCTTCTTGTACTTTTGCCGGAAACATCAAATTGTACCTCGTATGGTAAAAAAAGAAAGATTCCTTACATACCATGTAGTAAAAGTCAAAAATGTGTAAAAAAATTTTAAACATACATGAAACCATTTTTAGAAAATAGGGACATGGATGATAAATATAACCCCAGTAAATACTTACGAATAAACAATCTCGAATAAAAACGAGATTGGAAAACTTATCCATTACCTTAGGTCTGATATGCTTCGTACGTATCCGAACCTCCTGTATAATGATGTAAATAATGTCATTTACTTATTAAAGAATCATATTCATTGTTATTATATCATATATGGTTTATTTAATACTTTATATTACCCGTTCTTTTTTAAATTCCATGTTAAAGCAACGTTTTGGGTAAAAAAGATATATTTATCGTACGTGTATGGACATGTTGTTCTTGATATTATTATAACATATATCTTGATTTAATTACTTCCAGAACATAAATCATTATTTATATATCACATATATTCAGTATATATATATATAATAGATAGATAAATGAAATGAAATACACAGTTCATGGAGACGGTAGGCCGTACGTATGCATGAATGATGTTTTCCTTTCCATATTGACATGAATGGAAGTAAGTAGATGAATTATATATATATACATAAATACAGTAGATTTATAATGTCATATACTTAATTATTATTCATTATATATACTTTATAATCATTCTTGAATGGTTAACATGGAGAATGAATCTCATCGTGTCGTGGAGACTGTAGTAAGTACGTACGCACGAGTGATGATATTGTTCCCATAATTTTTGAATGGTATTGGAGTAGATGATGGAATGTATCAGAATTATTATCATGGTATAATATTTTTATATAGTTATTCTCTATACCATTATACCCATCCAATTAAGGTGGTGGTGGAAAACAGATTACACCACAGCGTGGAGACAGTATTCTGTACTTATGTATGCGCGGTGATTTCATTTTCCATAGGATGGATAGAAGGTAAAGTATAGTTGTTTTATATTTATCATAAAATATCAGTATATGAGTGATAATGATGTAATTAATTTATTATGAATCAAATAATTAATAACTAGTAGAAGAAGAAATAATTTTGAAAGAATCGGCAAAGTATATTAACTCTTATTTGACGTGCCTCTTCTTAACCTCTTCTTAAGGAACTAAAGATGGTCATTGAAGAAGACCAGGGCCTTTAGGATGTTTCTATAGAAGTGGTGAAGAGAAATTTGTAGGGTTAGGCCGAGCTTTAAGGCTCAAAGTTGTGTAAAGAGAAGAGGGAGCTGGTTCGCTTTTATAAGGGAGGAGAGGGGCACCATTAGAAACCTTAAAAATATTAATTTATAATAAATCAATCCCCACTTAAAAACTGTAAAAAATGAATCATATCCGAATCTTAGATGAGATAGGGTTGTAATATCATCAACCAGTAAAATTTAGACATGTTGGTAATTGATTTTAAACATTATCAACTTGATTTATCCTTATTTAATCTATTAAATTTTTTTTTGTGGTAATAAGATTCTAATTTTTAAATTGTTATAAATAATTACTTGTGTGTGGTGAAATGTCCATAATTGGATAATTAATGACATTTTAGACCATATAAATTTCAATTTAAATTTTTTAAATATTTTTGTGATTTTTAGACAAATTTATATTATGTTATTTTTATAAAATAACAATAGTTTCAATTTTGACACTATTCAATTATTTGATTTTAAATAAAATCCAAAAAAAAGATATGTTAGAACTAAAATATTTAATATATTAATTACATGTCATAGTTATCTATAAAAGATATGGAGAACATTAAATAGTTCATATAATATTTATTTTAATATTTTTAAAATCATTTATATGAAAATTCTCTTAATAAAATAATTACTACAACATTTTTGTATAATTATTTAATATACTTATTTGTTACATAAAAATTAAAAATAAAATACATGTATGAAGATATATCTTATAGATTTCATAAGAATACTTTTAGTAGGATTTTTCTTCTAAAACACCCAAATTTTATAATGTTATATTTATTAAATTATGAAGGTGACAACTTTGACATCATTTAAAATAAAATAATATAAGTGTCATAATAATTTTCATAATACTAAAAACGGTTATATGTTAGTTCATTGGATGATTATGGTGTATATATACACTACCAATAAGTTTTTGCCCGGTTTCTGGGCCCTTTAATAGGTATTATTATTTCAATAAAAACTATATTACTGATTTGTTACTTAATAAACAATTTCTACATCATTAATGTATCACCATTAATGACAATTATTTAATCCCTAAAATTTCTAAATAAATTATCATTATGTATATAATTTTATTAGCTTCCTGGAGACTAATTGTTTTCGAAGTTTTATGAAGTTTATCACTAAATTAGAATTATTATACTTATAATCTTTAAGAGAGTGACATGTTGTCACTTTCTTTGGTTTTAATAGTTATTAAATTATTTTCATTGTCAAAAGTGCATAAAATAAATATATTCAGACCCTTAGGTGATATAGGTCATCCTTTAGCCATCCAATAGCATTTTTCATGTGTTTGGGTAATTGTATAATCTTATTTGTTCCCTTAATAACCCGATTTACCTTTAACTGATGTAAATAAAAATTACCATAGTTACTATTCATAATATCAAAAAAATATAAGGATCCTATTAAAATAATTTAGAACCACTGAATTAAAATATGGAATCCATTTTCCAAAATTCAAAACACAGAAGTTGCAGTAATTAATTTAAAATTAATCCTGTTGTTAAGAAAACATGTTTTAAAAGTTAAAACATTGCCAAACATTGAAATGTTTTTACCTATGAATTCAATGTAAAATTAAGGGTAATGACATTTATTATATTAAATGGTAAAAATATATTCTATTTATACTTTAAAACAATTTACTATTATAATTTAACAATACAAATTATCTTGATGGAAAAAGTTGTTTTTAAGTAAAATTTAGCGTGTTTTTATAATTTATCAAAATATGAAAGTTATCAGAATAATTTGAAAATTTTATCAAAAGTGAATTTTTATATCTTGATTCCTAAGAAAAATTTTATTTTTTCAAATTGAACTTATAAACCCATCAAAATCTAGATTTAATGTGGGTACGCCATCAAAAGGCGAAAAAAACGGCATTTTTTAAAAAATACTTATTTTACCTGAAAATTTTATTTTGTTGACATACCATGTTTTAGAAAATTTTTAAGACGAATAATATTGTTATAAAATTCAAAATGTAGTAAATACTATTCATAATGTCTAGTCCATAATATTATAAAAATATATCATTTTTTAGTCAAACACGGTATTGCGTTCTACACACGCTATCGAGGAAGGTCGTGATTGCGTGTAATGCAAGACAAGTCAGGGATGCGTGTAGTGCAAGATCCCATTAGTGTTGCGTATAATCATAAGACATCAAAGAAATTAAAAATAATATTTCTCATAAAATCACGGGGTGTTACATTCTACCCCCATAAAATAAATTTCTCCCTCGAAATTCTTCGGGATTATAAATGGTTTACTACTTGACATTTTCTTTAATAGAAACCCACATCCTAAAAAAGGAATACCAAAACCTATCTTTAAAAACTAAAGTATGAAAATTAATGGTTACCTAAATTAACTAATCACTGGGTTTCCACATAGGAGAACATAGGTGAAAATATGGATATGGAAGAAAAATCTAACCATCATGTTCTGATGGAGAGTGGTAGAGAACATGGATATCAAAAAGACAACAATCATAAAGCCATAAATTTGTCATGATCTAAGGTACCATCTGATTAATCAGATATAAGAGCACTAGGGCAACATTTTTTTTAAAAAATCATTTCCGTAAAGTTGAAAATTGTTAGTTAGATTAAATACTTACTTGATTTTGGTACAATCTCACTATTGTTTGTGGCTTGAACAATTTCCACTTCATCTCATAATGAAATGAAGCTGAATTTGTCATTCATGAAGTGTTAGCAGATCATGTGATAGAATGATGGGTCATTCCATCTATCTCAAAGAAAAGGTTAGAAAAAGTTATCGAATATATAAGTCCATGTATGGGGAGGTTAATCTTATATGATTCCAATAAGGGACTTATACATCATCTATCATACTGATTAATAAAATAAAACTAATTTCTACTAACCAGGGACTTTCTGTAGGCCAGTGGTAGTAGATAAAGGCCTGTCGCACTTCGTTTGTGGGTTCGATTCTCGCAACCTTGTCCGACGTGAGAGGTTGTCACCCATCCTATGAGATTTTATTTATCTAAAACTATACTATTATAACATAACAAAAAGTTATAGCCTTAAAAAATACTATATGATGTCCATTCCAACCTTTAGGCTTATCGAAAATACTTTTGTCTGATTACTAGAAATTTCTTCTACCGAGCATCTGAATTCATTCATTTGTCCCCCATATATCATAAGATATATCTTGTTGATGGTCACATACCAAACATTTGAATAACTTAATCATGTATTCTCTTTAAGAATGAATACCCATTGAACCTTAGTGAAAACATGAATGCTGTCAAAAGATAACTCTTTCTACATAACAGAATCAAAAAATTTCTATCTACTCAAACCATGATATAAATTTTTCCTTATATCATTCATGAGATCATATCATTTTCTATTTATCCATTAATTATGCGCATATAATTTTCTTTCCAAAAATATTTCAATCACATTTCATGGTTTCCGGAACCAAATAATTATTGAAAACCAATATATAGATATTACAAAATTCTATGATACCATTAATGAGATTCAATGATACTATTTTGAAATCCTATTACATAAGCACTTATCATTCCACAACATCATTGTCATACTCAACATCATAAATAGTGATTGCATGGGACTTCCCATTATCCTTTTCTATAAGAGTATGCTCAGGTCAACTATCATTAACCGTTGTATTAGGCCCTTGATTATCATAATGCCCCATTTCCTTGCACTTGATGCATTAAAGTGTTAGTGGAGCGTTCTGTGTAGTCTTTTCTTTATTCACATCAGTAGCTACCTTTTCCCCATTACTTTGACAATTAACTGCTTGATGGCCTTCTTTTCAACATTTAATACATTTTTTAGTACCTTTTAGACAATCTCCACCATTCTTCTTTGCACACATTGAGTATAAAAAAACATTCATCTTCTTTTCACCATTGTTATGAGATTTCTCCTTGAACTCCATATTTCTTTCCTTTTCAAAACAATGAGATGGACATGTAACACCAACTTCCAGTTCTACCTTGATAGCCCAACGGAAAATTTCTTCATAGATACTGATGTCTCTTATAGCTAAAGCCCTATGAAGACTTGGTTTTATTCCACTAAAGAATTGATCAACTTTACTTTCAGTTTGGATGATAAAGTCAGATGCATACCTCACAAGCCCTGTAAAATTTGCCTCGTATATACCAAGAGATTCATCATCCTTTTGCTTAAGATCAAGAAACTCCTTTTCCATATTTGTTCGAAGAATACGAGGAAAATACTTATTGAAAAACTAATTCTTGAACTCATCCCATTCCATTGATTCAATTTCATCTTGGGGCCTTGTATTCATAATTAGAGTCCACCAATGGTTTGCTTCACCTTCTAAATAGTAAACATCTAGAATGAAAGTTTCATGTTCCGAACAACGAAGTATGGAAAATATCTTTTTAATGGTACTGATCCATTGTTCAGCAACATGTGGATTGGAAGACCCACTGAAAGAAGGTGGACATTGCCTTACGAAGGACTCAATAGAATATTGTTCCCTTCTCTTCTCATTTGGAAGTCCAGAATGATTAATAGATTGTGTATGTATAGAAATAATATTTTTTCACTCTATCTCCCATAACATTGGTTTTTTCAGAATTATAATCATTGCATTGTCCATTACATTGATCAACATGGTTCCTTCGGGTTCCAGCCATCGTCTAAAACCCAGAAAGAATAGTGTGGGAGGCAAAAAATAATGCTAGTTGAAAAAAAATAAAGGAGGAGTACCTTCAATATCTAACAACTTAGGTTTAATTATAATATCGTTACTATAATTCTAGGACTATAACCTATACATATACTTATCCTTAGGTACATCCCTAGACATAACTTAGAAATAACTCGAGGGATCAGACTAAAGTTTTCGCATCCTAGTTTCCAAAGATTAACTTAACCACTCTCTGATACCAACTGTAGAGACCCAAAGCCTGACGTACATGGACATTACATTACTTTTTCAGAATACTTAATACATAATGAAAACATACGCACAAGGACCGTAGTAGTTTAGTGTTTTTGGAATCATAGAAAAATATTCTTCTAATCGTGGTGAAAGATCTCCAACATCTCCCATAAAGATCTTCCCCTTTTGTTTTTTTACCTAAAATCTTTCTTTAAATCCTGGGGAAAAGAAAAAATATAATGGGTGAGCTCAAATACTCAATAAGGGTAAGCATATAGAACATAAAACAATCCATAAACATTTGAATGCAAAAACTTGGACATAAAATCTAAACATCAAAATCTTGAGCAAAGACATAAATCATTGAAGTAGGTAACACATATATAATAAAGGAACATCAATAATGATAAAATATTATGGGAATAAAACATGTAATTGTGGCATGAATTTGGCACATGTTATGATTTCTATAGTAGCCAAGGCATTGCTTCCAAGACCATCTTAGTGGACAAAGTCCCTTTCTGAATCGAGTTCACTCCTCGTTCCAGTCCTGTAACACTGAACCAGATTAACTTACCATTCCAGCCATGTCTATCTCATGAGATATAAATATTTACCCAATGCATTGGAGGGAGATATATGTCCCACCCATCTCATTATGAAATCATTCTTACGTGTGCCACAACATAAACATAAACCATTCATCATAACCCAATAAATAAAATGGGTTTCATAAACATCTTTCCATCATAACGTAATCCATATAAAACAAATGGATATAATTTCATCATAAGAGAAGTGAAACCCTGTAAATAATGTAGAAATTATACTTGAAACATACACATATGAAATAATGTATTCTTAGATGGAAAATGGTTTTGATAAAACACATGAAATCAATTCATGAGGAAAATATCCTTTCTTTTTCAAAATCATTTTATTTTCAAAAAATTCCATTCAATTTTAAAAGAAAATTATTTTTCTGAAAATAATCATGAAATCTTGTAGAGTATGCTTCATGAAAATATGGCGTTATAAAACCCTAAAAATCCGTTCATGTTGTATAAGTTAAAAAAACATTATTCTTGTACTTTTGCCGGAACGGTAAAAAAGTACCTCGTATGGTAAAAAGAAGAAGGAATCCTTACATTACATTTAGTAAAAGTCAAAATGGGTATAAAGGACTTTAAAAATACATGAAACCATTTTTAGAAAACTGGGACATGGATGATAAATATAACCCTTGTAAATACTTACGAATAAACAATATCGGATAAAACGAGATTGGAAAAGTTATCCCTTACCTTAGGTATGATATGCTTCATATGTATCTGAACCTCCTGTATAATGATTTAATAATGTCATTGACTTATTATAGAATAATGTTAATTTTTATGATATCATATATGGTTCACTGATGACTTTATATTACCCATTCTTTTGTAAATTCCATGTTAAAGCAGTGTTTTGTGTAAAATCATTTTATTTATCCTACGTGTATGGACTTGTTGTTATTGATATTATTATTACTTATATCATGATTTAATTACTTCCAGAATGTAAATAATTATTTATATATCATATATATTCACTATATATATATATAATAGATAGATAAATGAAATGAAATACATCGTTCATGGAGACGGTAGGTCGTACGCACGCATGAACGGAGTTTTCCTTTCCATATTAACTTGAATGAAAGTAAGTAGATGAAATACATATATATATATACATAAATCAAGTAGATTTATAATGTAATATACTTAATTATTATTCATTATATATACTTTATAATCATTCTTGAATTGTTAACATGGAGAATGAATCTCATCACGTCATGGAGACGGTAGTCCGTACGTACACACGAGCGATGCTATCATTCCAATAATTTTTGGATGGTATTGGAGTGAATGATGGAATGTCTCAGAATTAGTATCATTCTATAATAATCATTTATTTTTATTCTCTACACCATTATACCCATCCATGTAAGGTGGTGGTGGAAAACAGATTACACCACAACATAGGAGACGGTATTCTGTACGTACGCACACACGGTGATTTTATTTTCCATAGGATGGATAGAATGTAATGTATGGTTGTATCATATTTATAATAAAATATCAGTATATTAGTTATACTGATTTTATTATTTTATGATGAAACAAATAAATAAGAAGAAGTGGAAGAAGAAATAAATTGGAAAGAATCGGTAAAGTATATTATCTCTTCTTTGATGCGCCTCTTCTTAACCCCCTCTTTGGGCACTAAAGATGGTATTTGAAGAAGAAAAGGACCTCAATGATGTTTATAGGGTAGTGGAGAATCTAAATTGGTAGGGTTTGTCTGATCTGGAAGGATCAATGCTGTGTAAAGAGAAGAGGGAGGAGGTGCACTTTTATAAAGGATGAGAGGGGCACCATTGGAAGCCTTAAAAATATTAATTTATAATAAATCAAACCCCACTTAAAAACCTTCAAAAATGACTCATATCATAATATTAGAAGTGATAGGGTTTTAATATCATCATCCAATAAAATTTACACATGTTGGTAATTTATTTTAAACATTATCAACTTGATTTATCCTTATTTAATCTATTTAATTTTATTTGTGGTAATAAGATTCTAATTTCTAAATTGTTATAAATAATTAATTATGTGTGGTGAAATTTCCATAATATGATAAGTTATGACATTTTAGACACTATAAATTTCAATTTATAATTTTTAAATATTTTTATGATTTTTAAACAATTTTAAATTAAAATATTTTTATAAAATAACCATAGTGTCAATTTTGACACTATTCATTTATTTGATTTTAAATAAAATCCACAAATAATATATGTTAGAAATAAAATATTTATTATATTCATAACATGTCATAGTAATCTAGAAAATTCATGGAGCACATGAAATAGTTCATATAATATTTGTTTTAATATTTCTAAAACCATTTATGTGATATTTATTTTAAAAAAATAATTACTACAACATTTTTGTATAATTATTTAATTTAATTATTTGTTACATAAAAATTAAAAATGAAATACTTGGATTAAGATATGACTTATATACTTCAAAATAATACTTTTAGTCAGATTTAGTTTCTAAAACGCCCAACTTTTAAAATGTTATATTTATTAAATTATAAAGGTGACAACTTTGACATCATTTAAAATAAAATAATATAAGTGACATAATCACTTTTATAAGTCTCCAAACGGTTTTTTATTAGTTCATTGGATGAATATGGTGTATATATACACTAAAAATAAGTTTTGGTCTTGTTTTTGGGCCTTTTAATGGGTATTATTATTTCAATAAAAACTATATTTCTGATGTTTCACTTAATAAATAATTTTTTCATCATTAATGTATCACCATTAATGCGGATTATTTAATCACAAAAAATTATTAATAAATTCTCATGATGTATATAATTTTATTATCTTTCTTAAGACTATTCATGTTCGAAGATATATGATGTTTATCAGTAAATTAAAATTATTATACTTATAAGATTTAAGAGAGTGACATGTTGTCACTTTCTTTGGTTTTAATAGTAATTAAATTATTTTCAAGGTTAAAAGTCCATAAAATGAATCTAATCCGACCCTTAGGTGATATGGGTTGAATTTTAGCCATTCAATAGAATTTTTACATGTGTTAGGGTAATTTTAAAATCGTATTTTTATCGTTAATTACCCGATTTACATTTAACTGTAGTAAATAAAAATTACCGTAGATACTATTCATAAAAAAAAGTAACCTATTAACATAATATAGAACCACTTAATTAAAATATGGAATATATTTTCCAAAATTAAAAACACATAATTTTCAATAATTAATTTAAAATTAATCTCGTTGTTAAGAAAACTGGTTTTAAAAGTTAAAACATGTCCCAAGATTGAAATGTGTTTACCTATGAATTCAATGTAAAATTAAGGGAAATGACATAAATTATATTAAATGGTAAAAATATATTCTATTTATACATTAAAACAGTTGAATATTATAATTTAACGATATAAATTACCTCGATGGAAAAAGTTGTTTTTAAGTAAAATTAAGCGTGTTTTTACTATTCATCAAAATATGAATGTTATCAGAATAATATGAAAAATTTATCCAAATGGAATTTTTATATCTTGATTCCAAAGAAGAATTATATTTTGTCCAATTGAACTTATAAAACTATCAAAAGCTAGATTTAAATTGGGTGCTCCATCAAAAGGTGACAAAACTGCATTTTTTTAAAAAATACTTATTTTACCTGAAATACTTATATTACCTGAAATATTTATTTTGTTCACATAACATGTTATAGAAAATGTGTAAGATGAATAATAATGTTATAAAATTAAAAATGTAGTTAATACTATTCATAATGTCTAGTAAATAATATTATAATAATATATCCTTGTATAGTGAAACCCGATATTACGTTCTACACACGTTATCGAGGAAGGTCATGATTGCTTGTAACGTAAGCCAAGTCAGTGATGTGTGTAGTGCAAGATCCTTTTGGTGTTGCGTATAATAATAAGACATCAAAGAAATTAAAAAGAATATTTCTCATAAAATCTCAGGGAGTTACATTCTACCCCCATTAAAATGAATTTTTCCCTCGAAATTCTTCAGGGTTATAAATGGTTTACTACTTGAAATTTTTTTAATAGAAACCCACATTGTAAAAATGGAATACAAAAACCTATCTTTAAAAACTAAATAATGAAACGTAACGGTTACCAAACTTGACTAATCACTGGGTTTCCATATAGGAGAACATGGGTGAAAATATGGATATGAAAGAAAAATCTAACCATCATGTTCTGATGGAGAGTGGTAGAGAACATGGCTATGAAAAAGACAACAATCAAAAAGCCATAAATTAGTGATGATCTATGGTACAATTTGATTCATTAGATATAACAGCACTATGAAAACATTTTTTTTCAATATCATTTCCCTAAAGTTGAAGATTTTGAATTAGAAGAAATACATACTTGATTTTGGTACAATCTCACTGTTGTTTGTTCCTTGAACAATTTCCACATCATCTCTTAAATAAATGAAGATGAATATTTCATTCATGAAGTGTTAGCAGATCATGTGATAGAATGATGGGTCATTCCATCTGTCTCAAAGAAAAGGTTAGCAAAAGTTATCGAATACATAATTCCATGTATGGTGAGGTTAATCGTATATGATTCCAATAAGGGACTTATACTTCATCTATCATACCGATTAATAATATAAAACTAGTTGCTACTAATGAGGGACATCCTGTAGGTCAGTGGTAGGCGATAAAGGCTTGTCGCACTTCAGTTGTGGGTTCAATTCCCGCAACCTTGTCCGACGCAACGGGTTGTCGCCCATCCTATGAGTTTTCCTTTTTCTAAAACTATACTATTATAACATAACAAAAATTTCTAGTACTGAACAACTCTATATGATGTCCATTCCAACCATTAGGCTGATCAAAAATACTTCTGTCTGATTACTAGAAATGTCATCTACTGAGCATCTGAATTCCTTCATTTTTCCCCCATATATCATAAGATATATTTTGTTTTTTGTAACATTCCAAACATTTGAATACCTTAATCATGTATTCTCTTGAATAATGAATACCCATTGAACCTTAGTGAAAACATGAATTCTGTCAAAAGCTAACTCTTTTCACATACTCGAGTCCCAAAATTTCTATCTACTCAAACCATGATATAACTTTGACCTCATATAATTCATGATTTCATTTCATTTACTATTTATCCCTTAATTATGCACCTATCATTTTTTTCAAAAATATTTCAATCACATTTCATGGTTACAGGTACCATATAATTATTGAAAACCAATACATAGATATTCCAAAATTCCACGATACCATAATTGAGATTCCATGATACTATTTTGAAATCTCATTACATAAACACTTAATCATTCCACAACATCATTGTCATAATCAACGTCACAAATAGTGATCGCATGTGCCTTCCATTTATCCTTTTCCTTAAGAGGTTGCTCACATCGATCATCATTAAACCTTGTATTAGGGCATTGATTAGCATAATTCCCCATTTCCTTGCACTTGAAGCATTGAAGCGTTGCTGGAGCGTTCTCTGTAGTCTTTTCTTTATTCACATAAGTATCTACCTTTTTCCCATTACTTCGACAATCAACTGCTCAATGACCTTATTTTCCACATTTAATACATTTTATAGTAACTTTTTGACAATCTCCACCATGTTTCATTCCACACATTGAGCATAAAGAAACATTCATATTATTTTCACCATTGTTCTGAGATTTCTCCTTGAACTCCATATTTCTTTTCATGTCAAAACAATGAGATGGACATGTAACACCAACTTCCAGTTCTACCTTGATATCACAAAGCACAATTTCTTCACAGCTACTGAAGTCTCTTATAATTAAAGCCCTTCGAAGACTTGATTTTAAGCCACTGAAGAATCGATCAACTTTACTTTCAGGTTGGATGATAAATCCAGATGCATACCTTGCAAGACTTATAAAATTCGCATCATATATACCAACAGATACATAAACCTTTTTCTTAAGCTCAAAAATCTCATTTTCCATCTTTGTTCGAATAATACGAGGAAAATACTTTCTAAAAAATAGGTTCTTGAACTCGTCACATTCCGTTGATTCAATTTCATCTTGGGGCCTAGTACTATTAATTAGAGTCCACCACTGGTCTGCTTCACCTTCTAAATGGTGAACACCCAGAAATAATTTTTCATGTTCTGAATAGTGAAGTATGGAAAATATCTTTTCAATGGTACTGATCCATTGTTCAGCAACACGTGGATTGGTATACCCACTGAAAGAAGGTGGATGTTGCCTCATGAAAGACTCAATAGAATATTGTTAGCTTCTCTGCTCATTTGGAAGTCCAGAATGATTCATAGCTTGTGTATGTTTGAAAGCACGATTTTTCACTCCATCTCCCATAACATTGGTTTGTTCAGAAGAACAACCATTGAATTGTCCATTACATTTATCAACATGGTTACTTCGGGTTCTGGCCATCATCTAAAACCTAAAAAGAATAGTGTGAGTGGAAAAAATTAATAATAGGGAAAACAAAATAATAAAGGGGGATTACCTTAAATATCTAACAACTTAGGTTTAATTCTAATATCATTACCATAATTCTAGGACTATAACCTATAAATATACATATCCTTAGGGACATCCCTAGACATACATAAGAAATATCTCTAGGGATCTCACTATAGTTTTTGAAACCTAGTTTCCAAAGGATTACTAAACCTCTCTCTGATACCAACATTAGAGACCCAACACTTGACGTACATGGACATTACATTACTTTTGTGGAATACTTAATACATAACAAAAACAGACACACATGGACCGTAATAGTTTAGTGTATTTCGAAACTCAGAAAAATAATCTTCTAATCGTGGTGAATGATCTCCTACATCTCCCACAAAGATCTTCCCCTTTTGTTTTCTTACCTAAAACCTTTCTTTAAATCATGGGGAAATGAAAAAATATAATGGGTGATCTCAAATTCTCAGTATGGGTAAGAACAGAGAACATAAAACAATCCATAATCATTTGAATGAAAAATCCTTAACACAAAATCTAAACATCAAAATCTTGAGCAAAGACATAAATCTTGGAAGTACTTAAGGCATATATAAAAAGGAACATTAATCATGATAAAATAGTATGGGAATAAAACATGTAATTGGGGCATCCATTAATCACATGTTATGATTTCCATAGTAGCCACGGAATTGCTGCCAAGACCATCTTAGTGGACAAAGTCGCTTTCTGAATCGAGTTCACTCCTCGTTCCAGTCCTGTAAAACTGAACCAGATTAACTAACAGTTCCAGCCATGTCTATCTCATGAGATATAAATCTTTACCCAATGAATTGGGGGGAGATATAGGTCCAAGCCATCTCATAATGAAATCATTCTCACGTGTGGAACAACATAAACTTAATTCAATCATCATAACCCAAAGAATAAAATGGGGTTCATAAACATCATTCCATCAGAACATAATCCATATAAAACAAATGGATATCATTTCATCATAAGAGAACTAAAACCATGTAAATCATAGAGAAATTATACTTGAAACATACACATATGAAAAAATGTCATCATAGATGGAAAATGGTTTTGATAAAACACTTGAAATGAATTCTTGAGGAAAATATCATTTCTTTTTCAAAATCATTTTATTTTCACAAAATGATATTCAATTTTAAAAGAAAAGGATTTTGTTGAAAATAATCATGAAAAATTTTAGAGTAGGATTCATTAAAATAAGGAATTATAAAACCATAAAAATCCATTCATGCCGTATAATTTTTAAAAAAGCATTCTTCTTGTACTTTTTCCGGAAAAGTCAAATAGTACCTCGTGTGTTTAAAAAAAGAAAGATTTCGTACATAACATGTAGTAAAAGTAAAAAATGGGTAAAAAGGACTTTAAACATACATGAAACCATTTATAGAAAACATGGACTTGGATTATAAATATAACCCCAATAAATAATTACGAATAAACTATATTGGATAAAAACGAGATTGGAAAAGTTATCCCTTACCTTAGGTCTGATATGCTTAGTACGTATCCAAACCTCCGGTATAATGTTGTAAATAATGTCATTGACTTATTACAGAATAAAATTAATTGTTATTATATCATATATGTTTCACTTATTACTTTATATTACCTGTTCTTTTGTAAATTCCATGTTAAAGCAACGTTTTGGGTAAAATCGTTTTATTTATCGTACTTGTATGGACTTGTTGTACTTGATATTATTATTATTTCTATAATTATTTAATAACATCCAGAATGTAAATCATGATTTATATATAATATATATTTAGTATATATATATATATAATAGACAGATAAATGAAATGAAATACACCATTCATGGAGACGGTAGGCCGTACGTACGCATGAACGATGTTTTCCTTTCCATATTGATTTGAATGGATGTAAGTAGATAAAAAATATATATATATAGACACACATATAAAGACAGCAGGCTTATAATGTCATATTCTTCATTATTATTCATTATATATACTTTATAATCATTCTTGAATGGTTTACATGGAGAATGAATCTCATCGCGTATTGGAGACGGTATTCCTTACGTACGCACGAGTGATGATATCATTCCCATTATTTTTGAATGGTATAGGAATGGATGATGTAATGTATCAGAATTAGTATCATGCTATAATAATCGTATATAGTTATTCTCTACACCATTATACCCATCCAAGTATGGTGGTGGTGGAAAACAGATTACACCACAGCATGGAGATGGTATTTTTTACGTACGCACGCGCGATGATTTCATTTTCCGTAGGATGGATAGAAGGTAAAGTATGGTTTTTTTCATTTTTATAATAACATATCAGTATATGAGTGATACTGATGTTACAAATTTATGATGAAACAAATAAAGTAGAATAAGATGAAGAAGAAATAAATTGGAATGAATCGGCAAATTATATTACCTATTCTTTGACGCACCTCTACTTAACCTCCTCTTAGGGCACCAAAGATGGTGTTTGAAGAAGACCAGGACCTATAAGATGCTTCTCGGGAAGTGGAGATGGGAAATTGGCAGGGTTTGGCCGAGCATGAAGGCTCAATGTTGTGTAAAGAGAAGAGGGAGGAGGTGCCCTTTAATAAGGGAGGACAGAGGCACTATTGGAAACCTTAAAAAGATTAATTTATAATAAATGAATCCCCACATAAAAACCTCCAAAAATGACTCATATCCGAATATATAATGAGATAGGGTTGTAACATCATCAACCAATAAAATTTATACATGTTGGGAATTTATTTTAAACATTATCAACTGGATTTATCCTTATTTAATCTATTTAATTTTATTGGTGGTAATAAAATTATAATGTTTAAATTGTTATAAATAATTACTTATGCATGTTGAAATGTATATAATTGGATAATTTATGACGTTTTAGACCATATAAATCTCAATTTATAATTTTTAAATATGTTTGTGATTTTTAAACAATTATGTAGTATGTTATTTTTATAAAATAACAATAGTGTCAATTTTGACACTATTAATTTATTTGATTTTAAATAAAATCCCAAAAGAATAAATGTCAGAAATAAAATATTTAATATATTAATAACATGTAATATTTATCTATCAAATCAGTGGATCACATTATATAGTTAATATAATATTTATTTTAATATTTCTGAAACTATTTCTGTGATATTTCTCTTAATAAAATAAATACTAAAACATTTTTGTATAATTATTTAATATACTTAATTGTTACATAAAAATTAAAAATAAAATACTTGGATATAGATATATCTTATATATTTCATAATAATACTTATATTCATATTTATACTCTAAAACACCCATCTTTTAAAATTTTATATTTACTAAATTATGAAGGTGACAACTTTGACATCATTTAAAATAAAATAATATAAGTGTCATTATCACTTTTATAAGACTCCAAACGGTTATATATTAGTTCCTTGGATTATTATGGTGTATATAAGACTACAAAGAAGTTTATGTCAAGTTTTGGGGCCTTTTAATAGGTATTATTATTTCAATAAAAACTATATTACTGATTTTTCACTTTATAAATAATTTCTGCATCATTAATGTATCACCATTGATGACAATTATTTATTCCCTAAAAATTATAAATAAATTTTCATGAGGTAGATAATTTTATTATCATCTTTGAGACTATTAATCTTTGAGGTTTTATGAAGTTTATCACTAAATTAAAATTATTATACTTATAATATTTAAGAGAGTGACATCTTGTCACTCTCTTTGGTTTTAATAGTAATTAAATTATTTTCATGGTCATAAGTCCATAAAATAAATCTAATCCGACCCTTAGGTGATTTGGGTAGACTTTTATCCATCCAAAAGAATTTTTTCATGTGTTAGGGTAATTTTATAATCTTATTTGTACCCTTAATTACCCGATTTAGCTTTAACTGCAGTAAAAATATTACCCTAGTTACTATTCATAATATGAAAAAAATAAAAGTAACCTATTAACATAACTTGGACCCACTGAATTAAAATATGCAATCCATTTTCCAAAATAAAAAACACAGAAGTTGAAGTAATTAATTTCAAATTAATCCTGTTATTAAGAAAATGGGTTTTAAAAGTTAAAACATTGCCAAAGATTGAAATGTTTTTACCTATAAATTAAATGTAAAATTAAGGGTAATGACATAAATTATATTAAATGTTAAAAATATATTCTATTTATAGTTTAAAAAAATTTACTATTATAATTTAACCATATAAATTATCTCTATGGAAAAAGATGTTTTTTAGTAAAATTTAGCGTGTTTTTACTATTCATCAAAATATGAAAGTTATCAGAATAATATGAAAAATTTATCCAATGAAAATTTTTAATTCATGATTCCAAAGAAGAATTTTATTTTGTCAAATTGAACTTATAAACCTGTCTAAAGCTATATTTAATGTGGGTGCACCATCAAAAGCCGTCAAAACTGCATTTTTTTAAAAATACTTATTTTACATGAAAAATTTATTTTGTTCACATACCATGTTTTAGAAAATGTTTAAGATGAATAACAATGTTATAAAATTAAAAATGTAGTTAATAGTATTCAAAACGGCTATTTCATAATATTATAATAATATATCATTGTTTATTGCAACCCGGTATTAGGTTTTACACATTCTATCGAGGAAGGTCACGATTGCGTGTAATGCAAGCTAAGTTAGGGATGCGTGTAGTGAAAGCTCCCTTTGTTGTTGCGTATAATCATAAGACATCAAAGAAATTAAAAAAAAATATTTCTCATAAAATCTCAGGGTGTTACATTCTACCCCCCTTAAAATGAATTTCTCCCTCGAAATTCTTCGGGGATATAAATGGTTTACTACTTAAAATTTTCTTTAATAGAAACCCACATCGTAAAAAGGGAATAAAAAAACCTATCTTTAAAAACTAAAGTATGAACCGTAAATGTTACCCAAATTAACTAATCACTGGGTTTCCACATAGGAGAACATAAGTGAAAATTTGGATATGGAAGAAAAATGTAACCATCAAGTTCTGATGGAGAGTGGTAGAGAACATGGCTAGGAAAAAGCCAATAATCACAAAGCCATAAAATTTTTTTGATCTAAGGTACCATCTGATTCATTAGATATAAGAGCACTAGGACAACATTTTGTTTTCAATACCATTTCCCAAAAGTTAAAAATTTTGAATTAGAAGAAATATTTACTTGATTTTGGTACAATATAACTGTTGTGTGTGCATTGAAAAATTTCAACTTCATCTCTTAAAGAAATGAAGTTGAATTTCTCATTCTTGAAGTATTAGCAGATCATGTGATAGAATGAAGGATCATTCCATCTGTCTCAAAGAATAGTTCAGAAAAATTTATCTAATACATAAGTACATGTATGGTGATGTTAATCGTATATGATTCCAAGAAGGGACTTATACTTCATCTTTCATATTGATTAATAAAATAAAACTAATTTCTACTAACCAGGGACTTCCTGTAGGCCAGTGGTAGGCGATAAAGTCCTGTCGCACTTTGGTTGTGGTTTCGATTCCCGCAACATTGTCCGACGCGACGGGTTGTCACCCAACCTACGAGTTATCCTTTTTCTAAAACTATACTATTATAACAAAACAAAAAGTTCTAGCCTTAAACAATAATATATGATTCCCATTCAAACCTTTAGGCTTATCGAAAATACTTCTTTCCGATTACTAGAAATTTCATCTACTGAGCATCTGAATTCCTTCATTTGTCCCCCATATATCATAAGATATATCTTGTTGTTGGCCATATTCCAAACATTTGAATACCTTAATCATGTATTCACTTGATTATTGAATACCCAATGAACCTTAGTGATAATATGATTGCTGTCAAAAGTTAACTCTTTCCACATACCAGAATCCCAAAATTTCTATCTACTCAAACCATGATATAACTTTGTCCTTATATCATTCATGAGATCATATCATTTTCTGTTTATCCCATAATTATGCCCATATCATTTTCTTTCCAAAAATATTTAATTCACATTTCATGGTTACTGGTACCATATAATTATCGAAAATAAGTACATAGATATTCAAAAATTCTAGGATACCATAAATGAGATTCCATGATACTATTTTGAAATCACATTACATAAACACTTAATCATTCTTCAACATCATTGTCGTACTCAACATCACAAATGTTTATCGCATGGTACTTCCCTTTATCCTTTTTCTTAAGAGGTTGCTCACGTCGATAATCATTAACCCTTGGATTAGGGCATTGATTAGCATAATGCCCCATTTCCTTGCACTTGAAGCATTGAAGCGTTGGTGGAGCATTCTCTGTAATCTTTTCTTTATTCACATCAGTAGCTGCCTTTTTCCCATTACATCGACAATCAACTGCTCGTTGACCTTCTTTTTCATATTTAAATCATTTTTTAGTATCTTTTATAAAATCTCCACCATGCTTATTTCCACACAATGAGCTAATGAACCATTCATATTCTTTTAACCATTGTTCTGAGATTTCTCCTTGAACTCCATGTTTCTTTTCTTGTCAAGAAAATTAGATGGACATGTAACACCAACTTTAAGTTATACCTTGTTAGCATAACTCACAATTTCTTCATAGCTACTGTAGTTTCTTATAGCTAAAACACTACAATGTCTTGGTTTCAATCCACTAAAGAATCGATCAAATTTACTTTCAGGATGGATGATAAAGAAATATTCATACCTTGAAATCCTTGTAAAATTCACCTCCTATATACCAACAGATTCATCATCATTTTTCTTAAGCTCAAGAAACTCCTTTTCCATCTTTGTTCAAAGAATACAAGGAAAATACTTATTGAAAAACAAGTTTTTGAACTCATCCCAATCCATTGATTCAATTTCATATTGGGGAATTGTATTCTTAATTAGAGTCCACCACTGGTCTGCTTCACCTTCTAAATGGTAAAAAACCAGAATTACTTTTTCATGTTCTGAATAGTGAAATATGGAAAATATCTTTTCAATGGTACTGATCCATTGTTCAGCAACATGTGGATTGGAAGAACCACTGAAAGAAGGTAGACGTTGCCTCATGAAGGACTCAATAGAATATTGTTCATTTCTCTAATCATTTGGAAGTCCAGAATGATTCATTGCTTGTGTAAGTATAGAAATAAAATTTTTCACTCCATCTCCCATAACATTGGTTTGTTAAGAAGGACAGTCATTGAATTGTCCATTACATTGATCAACATGGTTCCTTCGAGTTCTAGCCATCATCTAAAACCCAAAAAGAATAGTGTGAGAGGCAAAAAATAATTCCAGAGAAAACAAAATAATAAAGGGGGAGTACCCTCAATATCTATCATCTTTGGTTTCATTATAATATCATTACAAAAATTCTAGGACTATAACCTATTCATATACCTATCCTTAGGGACATTCCTAGACATACCGTAGAAATACCTCAAGTGATCTCACTAAAGTTTTCAAGTCCTAGTTCCCTAAGGTTAGTTAGTCCTCTCTATGATACCAACTGTAGAGACCCAAAGCTTGACGTACATGGAAATTACCTTAATTTTGTGTAATACTTAATACATAACGAAAACAGACACATAAGGACCGTAATAGTTTAGTGTCTTTGAAAACTCGAAAAAATAATCTTCTAATCGTGGTGAAAGATCTCCAACATCCCCCATAAAGATCATCCCCTTTTGTTTTCTTACCTAAATCCTTTCATTAAATCCTTTGGAAAAGAAAAAATATAAAGGGTGATCTTAAATGCTCAGTAATGGTAAGCATAAAGAACATAAAACAATCCATAAACATTTGAATGCAAAAACATGAACAAAAAATCTACACATCAAAATATTGAGCAAAGACATAAATCTTGGAAGTACATTAGTCATATATCATAACGGAACATAAATCATGATAAAATAGTATTGGAATAAAACATGTAATTGTGGCATCCATTAAGCACATGTTATGAGTTCCATATAGCCAAGGTATTGCTGTCAAGTCTGTCTTAGTGGACAAAGTCCATTTCTGAATTGAGATCACTCCTCGTTCCAGTCCTGTAACACTGAACCGGATAAACTTACCCTTCCAACCATATCTATCTCATGAGATATAAATCTTTACCCAATGCATTGGATATAGATATAGTTCCCACCCATCATATAATGAAATCATTCCTACTTGTGCCACAACATAAACATAAATCATTCTTCATAACCCAACGAAAAAAATGGGTTTCATAAACATCATTCCATCATAACATAATCCATATAAATCAAATCGATATAATTTCATCATAATAGAAGTGAAACCTTGTAAATCATATATACATTATACTTGAAACATACACATATGAAATAGTGTCATCTTAGATGGAAAATGGTTTTGATAAAACACTTGAAATGAATTCTTCAGGACAATATCCTTTCTTTTTCAAAATCATTTTCATTCCAAAAAATGCCATTCTATTTTAAAAGAAAATGATTTTTTTTTGAAAATAATCATGAAATCTTGTAGATTAGTATTCATGAATATAAGGCTTTATAATAATGTAAAAGTCCATTCTTTCCATATAAGATAAAAAACATTTTTCTTGTACTTTTGCCGAAAAAGTCAAAAAGTACCTCATATGGTAAAAAAAAGATTCCTTACATACCATGTACCAGAAGTAAAAAATGGATAAATGGAAATTAAAAATACATGAAAACATTTTTTGAAAATAGGGACATGGATGATAAATATAACCCCAGTAAATAGTTACGAATAATCAATCTCGAATAAAAACGAGATTGGAAAAGTTATCCCTTACCTTAGGTCCGATATGCTTCGTACATATCCGAAGCTCCTGTATACAGATTTAGATAATGTAATAGACTAATATAGAATCATATTCATTGTTATGATATCATATATGGTTCACTTATGACTTTATATTACCCGTTCTTTCGTAAATTCCATGTTAAAGCAGTGTTTTGGGTATAATCGTTTTATTTATCGTACGTGTATGGACTTGTTGTTCTTGATATTAATATTACTAATATCATGATTTAATTTCATCCAGAATTTATATCATGATTTATATATCATATATATTCAGTATATATATATATAATAGATAGATAAATGAAATGAAATACACCGTTCATGGAGACGGTAGGTCGTACATATGCATGAACGGTGTTTTCCTTTCCATATTGACTTGAATGGAAGTAAGTAGATAATATATATATATACATATAAATCCAGTAGAATTATACTTTCAAATAATTCCTTATTATTCACTATATATAATTTATAATCATTCTTGAATGGTTAACATGGAGAATTAATCTCATCGCATCGTGGATACGGTAGTCCATACGTACGCACGAGCGATGATATTGTTCCAAAAAATTTTTAATTATATTGGAGTGGATGATGGATGGTCTCAGAATTAGTATCATGAAATAATAATCATATATAGTTATTCTCTACACCATTATAACCATCCATGTAAGGTGTTGGTGAAAAACAGATTACACTACAGCGTGGAGACGATATTCCGTACGTACACACGTGCAGTGATTTCATTTTCCGTAGGTACGATAGAAGGTAAAGTATGGTCTTTTCATATTTATAATAGCATATCTGTATATGAGTGATATTGATGTTATTAATTTAGGATTAAAAAAATAAATAATAATAAGTATAAGAAGAAATAATTTGGTAAGAATCAGTAAAGTATATTACCTCTTCATTGGCGCTCCTCTTCTTAACCCCCTGTTAGGGAACTAAAGATGTTCTTTGAAGAAGACCAGTACCTCTAGGATGTTTATAGGGAATTGGAGAAGGGAAATTGGCAGGGGTAGGCCAATTTTTAAGGCTCAAAGTTTTGTAAAGAGAAGAGGGAGGAGGTTCCCTTTTATAAGGGAGGAGAGGGGCACCATTGGAAACATTAAAAATATAAATTTATAATATATCAAACCCCACTTAAAAACCTCCAAAATTGACTCATATATAAAGATTAGATAATATAGGGTTTTAATCTCATCAACAAATAAAATTTAGACATGTTGGAAATTTATTTTAAACATTTTCAACTTGATTTATCATTATTTAATCTATTTAATTTTATTTGTGGTAATAAGATTGTAATTTCTAAATTGTTATAAAAAATTACATATGTGTGGTTAAATGTCCATCATTGGATATGTTATGACATTTTAGACCATATAAAGTTCAATTTATAATTTCTAAATATTTCTGTGATTTTTATACAATTTTATATTATGTTATTTTTATAAAATAACAATAGTGTCAATTTTGACACTATTCATTTATTTGATTTTAAATAACATCCAAAAAAAAGATATGTTAGAAATAAAATATTTAATATTTTCATATAATATAATATTTATCTATAAAATTATTGGATCACATTAAATAGTTCATATAATATTTATTTTAACATTTCTAATCCCATTTATGTGATATTTCTTTTAATAAAATAATTACCACAACATTTTTGAATAATTATTTAATATACTTATTTGTTACATAAAAATAAAAAATAAAATACTAGGATGAATATATAAGTTATAGATTTCCTAAGAATACTTTTAGTTGGATTTATCTTCTAAAAAACCCAACTTTTAAAATGTTATATTTATTAAATTATGAAGGTGACAACTTTGACATCATTTAAAATAAAATAATATAAGTGTCATAATCACTTTTATAAGACTCCAAACGGTTATTTATTTTGTAATTGGATTCTTATGGTGTAGATATACATTACCAATATGTTTTGGTCAAGTTTTTGGGCATTTTAATGGGTATTATTATTTCAATAAAAACTATATTACTGATTTTTCACTTAATAAATAATTTTTGCATCATTAATGTATCACCATTAATGAAAATTATATAATCCCTAAAAATTCTAAATATATTCTCATGATGTAGATAGTTTTGTTAGATTTATGGAGACTATTCAGGTTTGAAGTTTTATGAAGTTTATCACTAAATTAAAATTATTATACTTATAATATTTAAGAGAGTGACATGTTGTCACTTTCGTTAGATTTAATAGTAATTAAATTATTTTCATGGTAAAAAGTCCATTAAAATGAATCTAATCCGACCCTTAAGTGATATGGGTCTACTTTTAGCCATAAAATGAAATTTTGGCATGTGTTAGGGTAATTTTATAATATTATTTTTACCCTTAATTACCTGATTTACATTTAACTCCAGTAAATAAAAGTTACCATAGTTACTATTCATAATATCAAAAAAATAAATGTAACCTATTAAAATAATTTGGAGCCACTTAATTAAAATATTTAATCCATTTTCCAAAATTCAAAACACATAAGTATCATTAAATAATTTAAAATTAATCCCGTTGTTAAGAAAATGAGTTTTAAAAGTTAAAACATTCCAAATGATTGAAATGTTTTTACCTATGAATTGAATGTAAAATTAAGGGTAATGACATTAATTATATTAAATGGTAAAAATACATTCTATTTATACTTTAAAACAATTGACTATTATAATTTAACCATATAAATTATCTCGATGGAAGAAGTTGTTTTTACGTAAAATTTAGAGTGTTTTTACTATTAATCAAAATATGAAAGTTATTAGAATAATATGAAAAATATTTCCAAAGTAAATAATTATATCCTGATTGCAAAGAAGAATTTTATTTTGTCAAATCTAACTTATAATCCTTTCAAAATATATATTTAAAGTGGGTGCACCATGAAAAGGCTGCAAAACTAATTTTTTTGAAAAATACTTATTTTACCTGAAAATTCATTTTGTTCACATACAATGTTTTAAATTTTTTTTAAGATGTATAATAATGTTATAAAATTAAAAATATAGTTAATACTATTTATAACGTCTAGTTTATAATATTATAATAATATATCATTGTTTAGTGAAACCACATACTGCATTCTACACAAGCTATCGAGGAAGTTCATGATTGCATGTAATGCAAGACAAGTCAGGGATGTATGTAGTGAAATCTCCCTTTGGTGTTGCGTATAATCATAAGAAATAAAATAAATTAAAAATAATATATCTCATAAAATCTTGGGGTCTTACATTCTTCTCCCCTTAAAATGAATTTCTCCCTCAAAATTCTTCGGGGTTATAAATGGTTTACTACTTGAAATTTTCATTAATAGAAACCCACATCATAAAAAAGGAATACCAATTCCTATCTTTAAATACTAAAGTATGAAATGTAACGGATACCCAAATTAACTAATCACTGGTTTCCACATAAGAGAATATATGTTAAAATATGGATATGGAAGAAAAATCTAACCATCAGGTTCTGATGGAGAGTGTTAGAGAACATGGCTATGAAAAAGACAACAATCACAAACCCATAAATTTTTTATGATCTAAGGTAGTATATGATTCATCATATATAAGAGCACTAGGACAACATTTTTTTTTCAATATCATTTCCATAAAGTTGAAAATTTTGAATTAGAAGAAATTCTTACTTGATTTTGGTACAACCTCAATGTTGTTTGTGGCTTGAAAAATTGACACATCCTCTCTTAAAGAAATGAATTTCAATTTTTCATTCTTGAAGTGTTATAAGATCATGTGATAGAATGATGGGTCATTCCATCTGTCTCAAATAAAAGGTTAGCAAAAGTTCTCGAATACATAAATTCATGTATAGTGAGGTTAATCGTATATTATTCCAAGAAGGGACTTGTACTTCATCTATCATTCTGATTAATAAAATAAAACTAATTTCTACTAACGAGGGACTTCCTGTAGGCCAGTGGCAGGTGTTAAAGGCATGTTGCACTTCGGTTGTGGGTTCGATTCCCACAACCTTGTCCGATGCGACGGGTTGTCGCCCATACTATGAGTTTTCATTTTTCTAAAACTATACTGTTATAACATAAAAAAAAGTTATAGCCTTAAACAATACTCTATTATGTCCATTCTAACCATTAGGCTCATCGAAAATACTTTTGTCCGATTACTAGAAATATCATCTGCCAAGCATCTGAATTCCTTCATTTGTATCCCATATATCATAAGATATATCTTGTTGTTGGTCACATTCCAAACATTTTAATACCTTAATCATGTATTCTCTTGAAGAATGAATACCCATTGAACCTTAGTGTAAACATGAATGCTGTCAAAAGTTAACACTTTCCACATACCAGAATCCCAAATTTTCTATATACTCAAACCATGATATAACTTTGTCCTTATATCATTCATGAGGTCATTTTTTTCTATTTATCCCTTAATTATGCCCATATCATTTTATTTCCAAAAATATTTCAATCACATTTCATGGTTACTGGTACAATAAAATTATTGAAAACCAATACAAATATATTCCAAAATTCCACGATACCATAAATGAGATTCCATGAATCTATTTTGAAATCCCATTACATAAACACTTAATCATTCCACAACATCTTTTTCATATTCAAAATCACAAATAGTGGTCGTATGTGACTTTCCTTTATCCTTTTACTTAAGAGGTTTCTCACATCGATCATCATTAACCCTTGGATTAAGGCATTTATTAGAATAATGACTTATTTCCTTGCACTTGAAGAATTGAAGTGTTGGTGGAGCGTTCTCTGTAGTCTTTTCTTTATTCACATCACTAGCTACCTTTTTTCCATTACTTCGACAATCAACGACTCGGTAACATTATTTTCCACATTTAATACGTTTTCTAGTACCTTTTAGACAATCTACAACATGTTTCTTTCTACACATTGAGCATAAAGAAACATTCATCTTCTTTTCACCATTGTTATGAGATTTCTCCTCGAACTCCATCTTTCATTTCATGTCAAAACTATGAGATGGACATGTAACACCAACTTCCTATTCTTCCTTGGTTGCACAATGCACAATTTCTTCAGAGCTACTGAATTCTCTTATAGCTAAAGCCCTTCGAAGACTTGGTTTTAAGCCACTGAATAATCGATCAACTTTAATTTTAGGTTGGATGATAAAGCCAGATGCATACCTTGAAAGCCTTGTAAAATTCACCTCGTATATACCAACAGATTCATCATTATTTTTCTTAATCTCAAGAAACTCATTTTCCATCTTTGTTCGAAGAATACAAGGAAAATACTTATTGAAAAACAAGTTCTTGAACTCATCCCATTCCATTGATTCAATTTCATCTTGGGGCTTTGTATTCTTAATTAGAGTCCACCACTGGTCTACTTTACCTTCTAAACGGTAAATAGCCAGAATGACTTTTTTATGTTCTGAACAGCGATGTATGGAAAATATCCTTTCAATGGTCCTGATCCATTGTTCAGAAAAAAGTGGATTGGAAGACCCACTTAAAGAAGGTGGACGTTGCCTCATGAAGGACCTAATAGAATATCGTTCCCTTCTCTGCTCATTTGGATGTCTAGAATAATTCATAGCTTGTGTAAGTATAACAATAATATTTTTCACTCCATCTCCCATAACATTGGTTTGTTCATAAGGACAATCATTGCATTGTCCATTACATTGATCAACACGGTTCTTTTGGGTTCCTACCATCCTCTGAAACCCAAAAAAATAGTGTGAGAGGAAAAAAATAATACTTGAGAAAACAAAATAATAAAGGGGGAGTACCTTCAATATCTAACAACATATTTTTAATTATAATATCGTTACCGTAATTCTAGGACTATAACCTATACATATACTTATCCTTAGGGACATCCCTAGACATACCTTAGAAATATCTCTAGGGATCTTACTAAAGTTTTCACGTCCTAGTTTCCAAAGGTTAACTAAACCTCTCTCTGATACCAACTATAGAAACCCAAAGAGTGACGTACATGGACATTACATTACTTTTTTGTAATTATTAATACATAACTAAAACAGAAACACAAGGACCATAATAGTGTACTGTCTTTGGAAACTCAGAAAAATAATCTTCTAATCATGGTGAAAGATCTCCAAAATCTCCCATAAAGATCTTCCCCTTTTTTTCATAGCTAAAGGATTTGTTTAAATCCTGGGGAAAAGAAAAAATATAAAGGGTGAGCTCAAATGCTCAGTAAGGGTAATCATAGAGAACATAAAACAATTCATACACATTTGAATGCAATAACTTGAACATAAAATCTAAACATCAAAATCTTGAGCAAAGACATAAATATTTGAAGTACATAAGGCATCTATCATAAAGGAACATCAATCTTGATAAAATATTATTGAAATAAAACCTGTAATTGTGGCATCCATCAAGCACATGTAATGATTTGCATAGTACCCAAGGCATTGCTGCCAAGACCATCTTAGTGGACAAAGTCCCTTTCTGAATTGAGTCCACTCCTCGTTCCAGTCCTATAACACTGAACCAGATTAACTTACCATTCCATCCATGTCTATATCATGAGATATAAATCCTTACCCAATGCATTGGAGGGAGGTATAGGTCCCACCCATCTCATAATGAAATCATTCTTACGTGTTCCACAACATAAACATAAATCATTCATCATAACCCAAAGAATAAAATGGGTTTCATAAAAATCATTCCATTATAACATAATCCATATAAAAAAATGAATATCATTTCATCATAAGAGAAGTGAAACCATGTAAATCCTAGAGACATTATACTTGAAACATACACATATGAAATAATGTCATCTTAAATGGAAAATGGTTTTGATAAAACACTTCAAATAAATTCTTGAGGAAAATATCCTTTCCTTTTCAAAATCATTTTCTTTTCACAAAATTCCATTCAATTTTAAAAGAAAAGGATTTTGTTGAAAAAAACCATGAAATATTGTAGAGTAAGATTCATGAAAATAAGGCATTATAAAACTTTAAAAATCTGTTCATACCGTATAAGTTAAAAAAACATTCTACTTGTACTTTTGCTGGAAAAGTCAAATAGTACATCGTATGGTAAAAAACAAGAAAGATTCCATACATAACATGCAGTAAAAGTCAAAAATGGTTAAAAAGGACTTTAAACATACATGAAAACATTTTTAGAAAACAGGGACATGGAAGATAAATCTAATCCCAGTAAATACTTACGAATAAACAATCTCGGATAAAAACGAGATTAGAAAAGTTATACCTTACCTTTGGTCCGGTATGCTTCGTACGTATCCGAACCTCCTGTATAATGATTTAAATAATGTCATTGAATTATTACAGAATCATATTCATTGTTATTATATCATATATGGTTCACTTATTACTTTATATTACTTGTTCTTTTGTAAATTCCATGTTAAAGCAATGTTTTGGGTAAAATCATTTTATATATCATACGTGTATGGACTTGTTGTTCTTGATATTATTATTAAATATATCATGACTTAATTACTTTGAGAATGTAAATCATGATTTATATATCATATATATTCAGTATATATATATATAATAGAAAGATAATTGAAATGAAATACACCGTTTATGGAGACGGTAGGCCGTACGTACGAATGAACAATGTTTTCCTTTCCATATTGACTTGAATGAAAGTAAGTAGATAAAATATATATATATATACACACATAAATACCATAGATTTATAATTTCATATACTTTATTATTATTCATTATATATACTTTATAGTCATTCTTGAATTCTTAACATGGAGAATGAATCTCATCACGTCGTGGAGACGGTAGTCCTTATGTACGCACGAGCAATGATATCATTCCCATAATTTTTGAATGGTATTGGAGTAGATGATGGAATGTGTCAGAATTAGTATCATTCAATATTAATTTTATATAGTTATTCCCTACACCATTATACCCATCCATGTAAGGTGGTGGTGGAAAATAGATTACACCACAGCATGGAGATGGTATTTTGTACGTACGCATGCGCAGTGATTTCATTTTCTGTAGGATGGATAGAAGGTAAAGTATGGGTGATTCATATTTATAATAACATACCATTATATTAGTGATACTTATGTTATTAATTTATGATGAAACAAAAAAATAAGAAGATGTATAAGAAGAAATAAATTTGAAAGAATCGGTAAAGTATATTACCTCTTCTTTGACGCGCCTCTTCTTAACCTCACCTTAGGGAACTAATTATGGTCTTTGAAGAAGACCAAGACCTATAGGATGTTTCTAGGTAAGTGGAGAAGATAAATTGGTAGGGTTGTTTCGAGCATGAAGGCTCAATGTTTTGTAAAGAGAAGAGGGAGGAGGTTCCTTTTTATAAGGGAGGAGAGGGGCACTATTAGAAACCTCAAAATTTTAATTTATAATAAATCAAAACCCACATAAAAACCACCAAAAATGACTCATATACGAATATTAGATGATATAGGGTTGTAAGCTCATCAAAAAATAAAATTTAGACATGTTGGTAATTTATTTTAAACATTATCAACTTGATTTATCCTTATTTAATCTATTTAATTTTATTTGTGATAATAAGATTTTAATTTTTAAATTGTTATAAATAATGACTTATGTGCAGTGAAATGTCCATAATTGGATAATTTATGATATTTTGGACCATATAAATTTCAATTTATAATTTTTAAATATTTTTGTGATTTTTAATCAATTTTATATTATGTTATTGTTATAAAGTAACAATAGTGTCAATTTTGACACTATTCATTTATTTGATTTTAAATAAAATAGAAACAGAAGATATATTCGAAATAAAATATTTAATATATTCACAACATGTCATACTTATCTAGAAAATTTGTGGAGCACATTAAATAGTTCATATAATATTTATTTTAATATTTTTAAAAAAATTTATGTGATATTTATCTTAATAAAATAATTACTACAACATTATTGTATAATTATTTAATATACAGATTTGTTACATAAAAATTAAAAATTAAATACTTGGATGAAGATATTTCATATATATTTCATAATAATACTTTTAGTCGGATTTAGATTCTAAAACACCCAACTTTTAAAATGTTATATTTATTAAATTATGAAGATGACAACTTTTCCATCATTTAAAATAAAATAATATAGGTGTCATATTCACTTTTATTAGTCTCAAAACGGTTATATATTTGTTCATTGGATGATTATGGTGTATCTATACACTACCAATAAGTTCTGTCCAGGTTTTTGGGCATTTTAATGGGTATTATTATTTCAATAAAAACTATATTACTGATTTTTCACTTAATAAAAAATTTCTACATCATTAATGTATCACCATTAATGAAAATTATTTAGTCCCTAAAAATTCTAGATAAATTATCATGATGTAGATAATTTAATTAGATTTCTTTATACTATTCATGTTCTAAGTTATATGAAGTTTATCCCTAAATTAAAATTATTATACTTATAATATTTAAGAGAGTGACATGTTGTCACATTCTTTGGTTTTAATAGTATTTAAATTATATTCATGGTCAAAAGTCCATAAAATAAATCTAATCCAACCATTAGGTGATATGGGTCTACTTTTAGCCATTTATTAGAATTTTTACTTGTTTTAGGGTAATTTTATAATATTATTTTTACCATTAATTACTCGATTTACATTTAATAGTAGTATATAAAAATTACCGTAATAACTATTCATAATATCAAAAAAGGTAACCTATTGACATAATTTGGACCCACTGAATTCAAATATGGTATCCATTTTACAAAATTCAAAACACAGATGTTTCAGTAATTAATTTAAAATTAATCCTGTTGTTAATAAAATGGGTTTTAAAAGTTAAAACATTGCCAAAGAATGAAATGTTTTTACCTATGAATTCAATGTAAAATTAAGGGTAATGAAATAAATTATATTAAATGTAAAAAATATATTCCATTTATTCTTTAAATTAATTGACTATTATAATTTAACCATATAAATTATCTCGATGGAAGAAGTTGTTTTTAAGTAAAATTTAGCGTGTTTTTACTATTCATCAAAATATGAAAGTTATCAGAATAATATGAAAAATTTATCCAAAGTTAATTTTAATATACTGATTCCGAATAAGAATTTTATTTAGTCAAATTGAAATTATAAACCTATCAAAATCTAGATTTAATGTGGGTGCGCCATCAAAAGGCAGCAAAACTGCATTTTTTGAAAAATACTTATTTTACCTAAATACTTTATTGGGTTCACATACCATGTTTTAGAAAATGTGTAAGATGAATAATAATGTTATAAAATTCAAAATGTAGTTAATACTATTCATAACGTCTAGTTCATATTATTATAACAATATATCATTGTTTAGTGAAACCAGGTATTGCGTTCTACACACGCTATCGAGGAAGGTTACGATTGTGTGTAATGCAAGCCAAGTCAGGGATGCGTGTAGTGAAAGCTCCGTTCAGTGTTTCATATAATTAGAAGACATCAATGAAATTAAAAATAATATTTCTCATAAAATCTCGGGGTGTTACATTCTACCCCCCATAAAATGAATATCGCCCTCGAAATTATTCGAGGTTATAAATGGTTTACTACATGAAATTTTCATTAATAGAAACACACATTGTAAAAAGGGAATACCAAAACTTATCATTAAAAACTAAAGTATCAAACGTAACGGTTACCCAAATTAACTAATCACTGGGTTTCCACATAGGAGAACATAGGTGAAAATATGGATATGAAAGAAAAATCTAACCATCATATTCTGATGGAGAGTGGTAGAGAACATGGCTATGAAAAAGTAAACAATCACAAATCCATAAATTTGTGATGATCTAAGGTACCATCTGATTCATAAGATATAAGAGCACTAGGACAGCATTTTTTTTCAATATAATTTCCCTAAAGATGAAAATTGTGAATTCAAGGAAATACTTACTTGATTTTGGTACAATATCACTATTGTTTATGCCTTGAACAATTTCCACTTCATATCTTAAAGAAATGAAGTTGAATTTTTCATTCATGAAGTGTTAGAAAATCATGTGATAGAATGATGGGTCATTCCATCTATCTCAAAGAAAAGGGTAGAAAAAGTTATCGAATATATAAGTCCATGTATGGTGAGTTTAATCGTATATGATTCCAAGAAGGTAATTATACTTCATCTATCATACCGATTAATAAAATAAAACTAATTGCAACTAACTAGGGACTTCCTGTAGGCCAGTGGTAGGTGACAAAGGCCTGTCGCACTTCAGTTGTGGGTTCGATTCCCGCAACCTTGTCTGATGCAACTGGTTGTCTCCTGTCTTACGAGTTTTATTTTTTCTAAAACTATACTATTAAAACACAACAAAAAGGTCTAGAATTAAACAATACTATATGATTTCCATTCCAACCTTTAGGCATATCGAAAATACTTCTATCCAATTACTATAAATTTCATCTACCGAGCATCTGAATACCTTAATTTTTCCCCCATATATCATAAGATATATGTTGTTGTTGGTCACATTCCAAATATTTGAATACCTTAATCATGTATTCTCTTTAATAATGAATACCCATTGAACCTTACTGAAAACATGAATGATGTCAAAAGTTAACTCTTTCCACATACTAGGATCCCAAAATATCTATCTACTCAAACCAAGATATAACATTGTCCTTATATTATTCATGAGCTCATTTCATTTTCTATTTGTCCCTTAATTATGCACATATCACTTTCTTTCAAAAAATATTTCAATCCCATTTCATGTTTATCAGTACCATATAATTATTGAAAACCATTACATAGATATTCCAAAAATCCATGATACTATAAATGAGATTCCATGATATTATTTTGAAATCCCATTATATAAACAATTAATCATTCCACAACATCATTTTCATACTCAACATCACAAATAGTGATCGCATGGGACTTCCCTTTATCCTTCTCCTTAAGAGGTTTCTCAAATCTATCATCATTAACCCTTGGATTAGGGCATTTATTAGCATAATTACCCCTTTCTTTACACTTGAAGCATTGAAGCATTGGGGGAGTGTTCTCTATAGTATTTTATTTATTCACATCAGTAGCTACCTTTTTCCCATTACATCGACAATAAAATGCTCGATGACCTTCTTTTCCACATTTAAAACATTTTCTAGTACCTTTTAGACAATCTCAACCATTCATCTTTCCACACTTTGTGCATAAAGAAACATTAATCTTATTTTCACCATTGTTCTGATATTTCTCCTTGAACTCTATCTTTCTTTTCTTGTCAAAACAATGAGATGGACATGTAACACCAACTTCTAGTTCTACCTTGATAGAACAATGCATAATTTCTTCATAGCTACTGAATCTCTTATATTTAAATCCCTTTAAAGACTTGGTTTTAATCCACTGAAGAATCGATCAACTTTACTTTCAGGTTGGATGATAAAGCCAGATGCATACCTTACAAGCCTTGTAAAATTTTCCTCGTATATACCAAAATATTCATCATTCTTTTTCTTAAGCTCAAGAAACTCTTTTTCCATCTTTGTTCGAATAATACGAGGAAAATACTTATTGGAAAACATGTTCTTGAACTCGTTCCATTCCATTGATTCAATTTCATCTTGAGGCCTTGTATTCTTAATTAGATTCCACCACTGGTCTTCTTCACCTTCAAAATGGTAAACCACCAGAATGAATTTTTCATGTTCTGAACAACGAAGTATGGAAAATATATTTTCAATGGTACTAATCCATTGTTCAGCAACAAGTGGATTAGAAGACCCACTGAAAGAAGTTGGATGTTGTCTCATAAAGGACTCAATAGAATATTGTTCCCTTATCTGCTCATTTAAAAGTCCATAATGATTCATAGCTTGTGTATGTATAAAAATAATATTTTGTACTCCATCTCCCATAACATTGGTTTGTTCAGAATGACAATCAATGCATTGTCCATTACATTGATCAACATGGTTCTTTCAGGCTCCATCCATCGTCTAAATCCCAAAAAGAATAGTGTGAGAGGCAAAAAATAATGCTAGGTAAAACAAAATAATAAAGGGGGAGTACCTTAAATATCTAACAACTTATGATTAATTCTAATATTTTTACTGTAATTCTAGGACTATAATCTATACATATAATTATCCTTAGGGACATCCCTATACATACCTTGGAAATATCACGAGGGATCTCACTAATGTTTTCGCATCCTAGTTTCCAAAGGATAACTAAACCTCTCTCTGAGACCAACTGTAGAGACCCAATGATTGATGTACATGGAAATTACATTAATTTTTCTGAATACTTAATATATAACTAAAATAGACACACAAGGACCATAATAGTTTAGTGTCTTTGGAAACTCTGAAAAATAATCTTCTAATCGTGGTGAATGATCTCCAATATATCCCATAAAGATTTTCCCCTTTTGTTTTCTTACCTAAAAACATTCTTTAAATCCTGGGGAAAAGAAAAAATATAAAGGGTGAGCTCAAATGCTCAGTAAGGGTAAGCATAGAGAACATAAAATAATCCATAAACATTTGAATGCAAAAACATGAACATAAAATCTAAACATCAAAATCTTGAGCAAAGACATAAATCTTGGAAGTACGTAAGGCATATATCATAAAGGAACATCAATCATGATAAAATAGTATGGGAATAAAACATGTAATTGTGGCATCCATTAAGCACATGTTATGATTTTTAATAGTAGCCAAGGCATTGCAGCCAAGACCATCTTAGTGGACAAAGTCCCTTTCTGAATCGAGTTCACTCCTCATTCCAGTTCAGTAACACTGAACCAGATTATCTTACCACTCCAGCCATGTCTATCTCCTGGGATATAAATCATTACACAATGATTTATATGATGATATAGGTCCCATCCATCTCATAATGAAATCATTCTTACGTGTGCCACAACATAATCCTAAATCATTCATCATAAGCCAAAGAATAAAATGGGGTTTATAAACATCATTCCATCATGACATAATATATATAAAACAAATGGATATCATTTCATCATAAGAGAAGTGAAACCATGTAAATCATAGAGACATTATACATGAAACATACACAAATGAAATAATGTCGTCTTAGATGGAGAATTGTTTTGATAAAACACTTGAAATGAATTCTTGATGAAAATATCATCTTTTTTCTAAATCATTTTATTTTCACAAAATGCCATTCAATTTTAAAAGAAAATTATTTTGTTAAAAATAATCATGAAATCTTGTATAGTATGCTTCATTAAAATAAGTCGTTATTAAACTGTAAAAATATGTTCATGCCGTATAAGTTCAAAAAACAGTCTTCTTGTACTTTTGCCGGAAAAGACAAAAATTATCTCGTAGGGTAAAAAACAGAAAGATTCTATACATACCATGTAGTAAACGTCAAAAATGTGTAATAAGGACTTTAAATATACATGAATCCATTTGTAGAGAACAGGGACATGGATGATAAACATAACCCCCGTAAATACTTACGAATAAACAATCTCGAATAATAAGGAGATTGGAAAAGTTATCCCTTACCTTAGGTCCGATATGCTTTGTACGTATCCGAGCCTCCTATATAATGATTCAAATAATATCATTGACTTATTAAAGAATCATATTCATTGTTATGATATGATATATGGTTCAGTTATGACTTTATATTACCCGTTCTTTTGTAAATTCCATGTTAAAGCAACATTTTGGGTAAAATTGTTTTATTTATCGTACGTGTATGGAATTGTTATTATTGATATTATTATTACTTATATCATGATTTAATTACTTCTAGAATGTAAATATAGATTTATATATCATATATATTCAGTATATATATATAATAGATAGATAAATGAAATTAATACACAGTTTATGGAGAGGGTAGGTTGTACGTACGCATGAACGATGTTTTCATTTCCATATTGACTTGAATGGAAGTAAGTAGATGAAATATATATATAAATAAATCCAGTAGATTTATAATGTCATATACTTCATTATTATTCATTATATATACTTTATAATCATTCTTTAATGGTTAACATGGAGAATGAATCTCATCGCATCGTGGAGACGGTAGTCCGTACGTAAGCACGAGCGATGATATCGTTCAAATAATTATTGAATGGTATTGGAGTGGATGATGGAATGTCTCAGAATAATTATCATGCTATAATAATCATATATAGTTATTCCCTACACCATTATACCCATCCAAGTAAGGTGGTGGTGGAAAACAGATTACACCACAGCGTGGAGACAGTATTTTGTACGTACGCACGCACGGTGATTTCATTTTCCGTAGGATGGATAGAAGGTAAAGTATGGTTGTTTCATATTTATAATAACATATCAGTATATGAGTGATACTGATGTATTTAATTTATGATGAAACAAACATAGAAGAATATGGAGAAGAAGAAATAAATTGGAAAGAATCGGTAAAGTATATTAACTCTTCTTTGACGCGCCTCTTCTTAACCTTCTCTTAGGGCACTAAAGATAGTATTCGAAGAAGACCAGGACCTCTAGGATGTTACAAGGGAAGTGGAGAAGTGAAATTGGCTGGGTTTGTCTGAGCATGAAGGCTCAATGTTGTGTAAAGAGAAGAGGGAGGAGGTTCCCTTTTATATGGGAAGAGAGAGGCACCATTGGAAACCTTAAAGATATTAATTTATTATAAATCAAACCCCACTTAAAACCAAAAAAAATGACGCATATATGAATATAAGATGATATAGTATTGTAATTGAATCAACCAATAAAATTTATACATGTTGGGAATTTATTTTAAACATTATCAACTTGATTAATCCTGATTTAATCTATTTAATTTTATTTGTGGTAATAAGATTCTAAATTCTAAATTGTTATAAATAATTACTTATGTGTGCTGAAATGTCCATAATTGGATAATTTATGACATTTTAGACCATATAAATTTCAATTAATAATTTTTAAATATTTTTGGGATTTTTAATCAATTTTATTTTATGTTTTTTTATAAAATAACAATAATGTCAATTTTGACACTATTCATTTATTTGATTTTAAATAAAATCCACAAAAAAGATATTCTCGAACTAAAATATTAAATATATTCATAACATATCATATTTATACATAAAATTCGTGTAGAACATTAAATAGTGTATATAATATTTATTTTAATATTTCTAAAACCATTTATGTGATATTTCTCTTAATAAAATAATTACTACATCATTTTTGTAAAATTATTTAATATACATATTTTACATAAAAATTAAAAATAAAATACATATATTAATATATATCTTATAGATTTCATAATAATACTTTTAGTCAGATTTAACTTCTAAAACACCAATCTTTTAAAATGTTATATTTATTAAATTATGAAGATGATAACTTTTCCATCATTTAAAATAAAATAATATAAGTGTCATAATCAAATTTACAAGACTCCAAACGGTTATATATTAGTTAATTGGATGATTATGGTGTAGATATATGCTACCAATAAGTTTTGTTCAGGTTTTTGGGCCTTTTAAGTGGTATTATTTTTTCAATAAAAACTATATTACTAATTTTTCACTTAATCTATAATTTCTGTATCATTAATGTATCACCATTAATGACAATTATATAATCCCTAAAAATTAAAAATAAATTCTCATGATGTAGATAATATTATTATATTTCTAGAGACTATTCATTTTCTAAGTTTTATGAAGTTTATCACTAAATTTAAATTATTATACTTATAATATTTAAGAGAGTGACATGTTGTCACTTTCTTTGGTTTTAATAGTAATTAAATTATTTTCATGGTAAAAATTCCAAAAAATAAATCTAATACATCCCTTATGTGATATGGGTCTACTTTTATCCATCCAATAGAATTTTTTCATGTGTCAGGGTAATTTTAAAATCATATTTTTACACTTAATTACCCGATTTACAATTAACTGCAGTAAATAAAAATTATCATTGTTACTATTCATAATATAAAAAAAGTGACATATTTACATAATTAGGACTCACTGAATTAAAAAACTGGAATCCATTTTCAAAAATTCAAAACACAGAAGTTGTAGAAATTAATTTAAAATTAATCCCGTTGTTAAGAAAATTGGTTTTTTAAGTTAAAACATTGTCAATGATTGAAATGTTTTTACCTATGAATTCAATGTAAAATTAAGGGTAATGACATAAATTATATTAAATTGTAAAAATATATTATATTTATACTTTAAAACAATTGACTATTATAGTTTAACCATATAAATTATCTCGGTGGAAAAATTTGTTTTTAAGTAAAATTTAGCGTGTTTTTACTATTCATCAAAATAGGAAAGTTATCAGAATAATATGAAAAATATATCCAAAGTAAATTTTTATATCCTGATTCCAAATAAAAATTTTATTTTGTAAAATTGAACTTATATACCTGTCAAAAGTAATATTTAATGTGGATGTGCCATCAAAAGGCGGCAAAACTGCATTTTTTGAAAAATACTAATTTTACCTGAAAACATTATTTTGTTCACATACCATGTTTTAGAAAATGTGTATGATGAATAATATTGTTATAAAATTCAAAATGAATTTAATACTATTCATAACGGCTAGTTCATAATATTATAATAATATATCATTGTTTATTGAAACCCGGTATTGCGTTCTACACACGCTATCGAGGAAGGTTGCGATTGCGTGTAATGAAAGCCAAGTCAGGGATGCGTATAGTGCAATCTCCCTTTGGTGTTGTATATAATCATAAGACATCAAAGAAATTAGAACGAATATTTCTCATAAAATCTCTGGGTGTTACATTATAACCCCCGTAAAATGAATTTTTCCCTCGAAATTCTTCGGGGTTATAAATGGTTTACTACTTGAAATTTTCATTAATAGAAACCCACATCGTAAAAAGGGAATACCAAAACCTATATTGAAAAACTGAAATATAAAACATAATGGTTACCCAAATTAACTAATAACTCAGTTTCCACATAAGAGAACATAGGTGAAAATATGGATATAGAAGAAAAATGTAACCATCATGTTCTGATGGAGAGTGGAAGAGAACATGGCTATGAAAAATCCAACATTCACAAAGCCATAAATTTGTGATGATCTAAGGCACCATCTAATTAATCAGATATAAGAGCACTAGGACGACATTTTTTTTCAATAACATTTCCCTAAAGTTGAAAATTTTGAATTAGAAGAAATACTTACTTGATTTTGGTACAATGTCACTGTTTTTTATGCCCGAAACAATTTCCACTTCATCTCTTAAAGAAATGAAGTTGAATTTGTCATTCTTGAAGTGTTAGCAGATCATGTGATAGAATGATGGGTCATTCCATCTGTCTCAAATAAAAGGTTTGCAAAAGTTATCGAATACATAAGTCCATGTATGGTGAGGTTAATCGAATATGATTCCAAGAAGGGAATTATACTTCATATATCATAACGATTAGTAAAATAAAACCAATTGCTACTAACCAGGGACTTCCTGTAGGCCAGTGGTCGGCGATAAAGGCCCGTCGCACTTCGGTTGTGGGTTTGATTCCCACAACCTTGTCCAACGGGATGGGTTGTCGCCCATCCTACGAGTTGTCCTTTTTATAAAACTATACTATTATAACATAAAAAAAGTTCTAACCTTAAACAATACTATATGATGTCCATTCCAACCTTTAGGATTATCGAAAATACTTCTCTCAAATTACTTGAAATGTCATCTACTGAGCATCTGAATTCCTTAATTTTTCCCCCATATATCATAAGATATATCATGTTTTTGGTCACATTCCAAAAATTTGAATACCTTAATCATGTATTCTCTTGAAGAATGAATACCCATTGAGCCTTTGTGAAAAAATGAATGTTGTCAGAAGTTAACTCTTTCCACATACTAGAATCCCAAAATTTCAATCTACTCAAACCATTATATAACTTTGTCCATATATCATTCAAGAGATCATTTCAATTTTTATTTATCCCTTAATTATCTGCATATAATTATCTTTCAAAAAATATTTCAATCACATTTCATGGTTATCAGTACCATATAATTATTGAAAAAAATACATAGATATTCCAAAATTCCACAATACCATAAATCAGATTCCATGATACTATTTTGAAACCCCATTACATAAACACTTAATCTTTCCACAACATCATTGTCATACTCAACGTCATAAATAGTGATCGCATGGGACATCACTTTATCCTTTTCCTTAAGAGGTTGCTCACATCATCATCATTAACCCTTGGATTAGGGCATTGATTAACATAATGCCCCATTTCCTTGCACTTGAAGCATTGAAGCGTTGGTGGAGCGTTCTCTGTAGTCTTTTATTTATTCACATCAGTAGCTACCTTTTTCCCATTACTTCAACAATCAACTGCTCGATGGCCTCCTTTTCCACATTTAAAACATTATCTAGTACCTTTTAGAGAATCTCCACCATGCTTATTTCCAAACTTTGAGCATAAAGAAACATTCATCTTATTTTCACCATTGTTTTGAGATTTCTCATTGAACTCTATCTTTCATTTCTTGTAAAAACAATGAGATGGAAAATGTAACAGCAACTTCTAGTTCTACCTTGATAGCACAACGCACAATTTCTCAATAGCTACTGAAGTCTCTTATATCTAAATCATTTCAAAGACTTGGCTTTAATCCACTGAAGAATCGATCAACTTTACATTTAGTTTGGATGATAAATCCAGATGCATACCTTGTAATCCTTGTAAAATTCTCCTCGTATATACCAAAAAATTCATCATCCTTTTTCTTAAGCTCATGAAACTCCTTTTCCATCTTTTTTCGAAGAATATGTGGAAAATACTTATTGAAAAAAAAAAATTCTTGAACTCATTCCATTCCATTGATTCCATTTCATCTTGGGGCCTTGTATTATTAATTAGAGTCAACCACTGGTCTGCTTCACCTTCTAAATGGTAAATAGACAGAATGACTATTTCATGTTCTAAATAGCGAAGTATGGAAAATATCTTCTCAATAGTACTGATCCATTGTTCAGCAACAAGTGGATTGGAAGACCCACTGAAAGAAGGTGGATGTTTCCTCATGAAGGACTCAATAGAATATTGTTCCCTTTCTCTGCTCATTTGGAAGTCTAGAATGATTCATAAATTGTGTAAGTATAACAATAAAATTTTTCACTCCATCTCCCATAACATAGGTTTTTTCATAAGGACAATCATTGCATTGTCCATCACATTGATCAACACGGTTCCTTCGTGTTCCAGCCATCCTCGAAAACACAAAAAGAATATTATGAGAGGCAAAAAATAATGCTATGGAAAACAAAATAATAATGGGGGAGTACCTTCAATATCTAAAAACATAAGTTTAATTCTAATATCGTTACCATAATTCAAGGACTATAACCTATACATATACTTATCTTTAGGGACATCCCTATACATACCATAGAAATATCTTAAGGGATCTCACTAAAGTTTTTGCGTCCTAGTTTCCAAAGGTTAACTAAACCTCTCTCTAATACCAACTGTAGAGACCCAAATATTTATGTACATGGACATTACATTACTTTTGTGGAATACTTAATACATAACGAAAACAGACGTACAAGTACCGTAATAGTTTAGTGTCTTTGGAAACTCGGAAAAATAATCTTCTAATCGTGGTGAAGGATCTCCAACATCTCCCATAAAAATATTCCCCTTGTGTTTTCTAACCTAAAACCTTTCTCTAAATCATGGGGAAAAGAAAAAATATAAATGGTGAGCTCAAATTCTCAATAAGGGTAAGATTAGAGAACATAAAACAATCCATAAACATTTGAATGAAAAAACTTGAACATAAAATCTAAAAATCAAAATCTTGAGCAAAGACATAAATCTTGGAAGTATATAAGGCATTTATCATAAAGTAACATCAATAATGATAAAATAGTATGGGAATAAAACATTTAATTGTGACATCCATTAAGAACATATTATTATTTCAATAGTAGCCAAGTCATTGCTTCCAAGACCATCTTAGTGGACAAAGTCCCTTTCTGAATCGAGTTCACTCCTCATTCCAGTCCTGTAACACTGAACCGGATTAACATACCATTCCAGCCATGTCTATCTCATGAGAGATAAATCTTTAACCAATTTATTATATGTAGAAATAGGTCCCACACATCTCATAATGAAATCCTTCTTACGTGTGCCACAACATGAACACAAATCATTCATCATAATCCAAAGAATAAAATGGGTTTCATAAACATCATTCCATCATAACATAATCCATATAAAACAAATGGATATAATTTAATCATAACATAAGTGAAACAATGTATATCATAAGGACATTATACTTGAAATGTACAAATATGAAATAATTTCATCTTAGATGGAAAATGGTTTTGATAAAACACTTGAAATGAAATCTTGAGGAAAATATTCTTTCTTTTTCAAAATAATTTTATTTTCAGAAAATTACATTCAATATTAAAAGAAAAGGATTTTTTTGAAAATAGTCATGAAATATTGTAGAGTAAGCTTCATGAAAATAAGGTGTTATTAAATCGTAAAAATCCGTTTATGCCGTATAAGTTTAAAAAACATTCTTCTTGTACTTTTGCCGGAAAAGTAAAAAAATACCTTGTATGGTAAAAAAAAAGAAAGATTCCTTACATACCATGTAGTAAAATTCAAAAATGGGTAAAAAGTAAATTAAATATACATGAACCCATTTTTATAAAATATAGACAAGGATGATAAATATAACCCCAGTAAATACTTATGAATAAACAATCTCGGATAAAAATGAGATTGGAAAAGTTGTCCCTTACCTTAGGTCTGATATGCTTCGTACGTATCCGAAACTCCTGTATAATGATTTAAATAATGTCATTTTCTTATTAAATAATCATATTCATTGTTATGATATCATATATGGTTCACTTAGGACATTATATGACCCGTTCTTTTGCAAATTCCATGTTAAAGTAGCGTTTCGGGTAAAATCGTTTTATTTATCGTACGTGTATGGACTTGTTGTTCTTGATATTATTATTACTTATATAATGATTTAATTACTTACATAATTTAAATCATCATTTATATATCATATATATTCTGTATATATATATATATAATAGATAGATAAATGAAATGAAATACACCGTTCATGGAGACGGAAGGCCGTACGTAGCATTGAACAATGTTTTCCTTTACATATTGACTTGAATGGAAGTAAGTAGATGATATATATATATATAAATAAATCTAGTAGATTTATAATGTCATATAATTCATTATTATTCATTATATATACTTTATAATCATTCTTGAATGGTTAACATGGAGAATGAATTTCATCGCGTCATGGAGATAGTAGTCCGTACGTACGCATGATCGATGATATCGTTCCCATAATTTTTCAATGGTAATGGAGTAGGTGATGGAATGTATCTGAATTATTATAATTCTATAATAATCTTATATAGTTATTCCCCACACCATTATACCCATCCAAGTAAGGTTGTGGTGGAAAACATATTACACCACAGCGTGGAGACGATATTTCGTGCGTACGCACGCGTGGTGATTTCATTTTCCATAGGATGGATAAAAGGGAAATTATGGTAGTTTCATATATATATTAACATATAAGTATATGAGTGATACTGATGTTATTAATTTATGATGAAACAAACAAAGATGAATAAGTTGAAGAAGAAATAAATTTGAAAGAATCGGTAAAGTATATCACCTCTTCTGTGACACACCTCTTCTTAACCTCCTCTTAGGGCACTAAAGATAGTATATGAAGAAGACCAGGACCTCTAGGATGTTTCTAGGGAAGTGTAGAAGTGAAATTGGTAGGGTTTGGCCGAGCTTGATGGATCAATTTTGTGTAATGAGAAGAGGGAGGATGTGCCCTTTTATAAGGGAGGAGAGGGGAACCATTGAAAACCTTAAACATATTAATTTATAATAAATAAAACCCCACTTAAAAACCTCCAAAAATGACTCATATCCGAATATTAGATGATATAGGGTTGTAATTTCATCATCCGATAAAATTTAGACATGTAGGGAATTTATTTTAAACATTATCAACTTGATTAATCGTTATTTAATCTATTTAATTTTATTTATGGTAATAAGATTCTAATATTTAAATTGTCCTAAATAATTACAAATGTGTAGTGAAATTTCCATAATTGGATAATTTATGACATTTTAGACCATATAAATTTCAATTAATATCTTTATTTTTTTTAATTTTTAATCAATTTTATATTTAGTTATTTTTATAATATAACAATAGAGTCAATTTTGACACTATTCCTTTATTTGATTTTAAATAAAATCCACAAAAAAGATATGTTAGAAATAAAATATTTAATATATTCAAAAAATGTCATATTTATCTATAAAATTCGTAGAGAACATTAAATAGTTGATATAATATTTCTAAAACTAATTATGTGATATTTCTCTTAACAAAATAATTACTTCAACATTTTGGTAAACTTATTTAATATACTTATTTGTTACATAAAAATAATAAATAAAATACTTGGATGAAGATATATCTTATATTGTTCATAATAATACTTTTAGTAAGATTTAGCTACTAAAAAACCCACATTTTAAAATGTTATGTTTATTAAATTATGAAGGTGACCTCTTTGACATCATTTAAAATAAAATAATATATGTGTCATAATCACATTTATAAGACTCCAAACGGTTATATATTCAGTAATTGGAAGATTATGGTGTAGATATACACTATCAATAAGTTCTGGTCAGGTTTTTGGGCCTTTTAATGGGTATTATTATTTCAATAAAAACTATATTACTGATTTTTCACTTCATAAATAATTTCTGCATCATTAATGTATCACCATTAATGATACTTTTTTGATCCCTAAAAATTCTAAATAAATTCTCATGATGTATCTTATTTCCTTATATTTCTGGAGACTAGTCATGTTCGATGTTTTATGAAGTTTATCACTGAATTAAAATTATTATACTTATAACTGTTAAGAGAGTGACATGTTGTCACTTTCTTTGGTTTTAATAGTAATTATATTATTTTCCTGGTCAAAAGACCTTAAAATAAATCTAATACGACCCGTAGGTGATATGGTTCTACTTTTATCCATCCAATAGAATTTTGGAATGTGTTAGGGTAATTGTATAATCTTATTTTTAGCCTTAATTACCTGATTTACCTTTAACTGCACTAAATAAAAATTACCATAGTTACTATTCATAATATAAAAAAAGTAACCTATTAACATAATTTCGACCAACATAATTCAAATATGGAATCCATTTTCCAAAATTCAAAACATAAAAGTTGTCGTAGTTAATTAAAAATTAATCCCTTTGTTAAGAATATGAGTTTTAAAAGATAAATCATTGCCAAAGATTGAAATGTTTTTACCTATGAATTCAATGTAAAATTAAGGGAAATGAAATTAATTATATTAAATGGTAAATATATATTCTATTTATACTTTAAAACAATTGACTTGTATAATTTAGCCATATAAATTATCTCGATGGAAAATGTTGTTTTTATGTAAAATTTAGGGTGTTTTTACTATTCATCAAAATATGAAAGTTATGAGAATAATATAAAAAATTTATCCAAAGTAAATTTTTATATCCCGATTCCAAATAAGAATTTTATTTTGTCAAATTGAACTTATAAAACTATCAAAAGCTAGATTTAATGTGGGTGAGCCATCAAAAGGTGACAAAACTGCATTTTTTAAAAAAATACTTATTTTACCTGAAAAATTAATTATGTTCACATACCATGTTTTAGAAAATTTGTAAGATGAATAATAATTTTATAAAATTCATAATGTAGGTAATACTATTCATAACTTCTAGTTCATAATATTATAATAATATATCATTGTTTAGTGAAACCCGATATTGCGTTCTACACATGCTATCGAGAAAGGTCGTGATTGCGTGTAATGGAAGCCAAGTCGGAGATGCATGTAGTGAAAGCTCCCTTTGGTGTCACATATCATCATAAAAAATTAAAGGAATTAAAAATAATATTTCTCATAAAAAATCGGGGTGTTAGGATCTCTAGTAAAGGTAGGAGGGTGATGTAGCCGAAACTCCCTTGTTAACTTAAACATGATTTTTAGAACCCACCCTCGGTTACTCTCCATGAATTGAATGAATGGAAAAATGTTCCCTCAAAACTGCTCTCCTTAATCCTCAGATAACAACAATGGTGCCTCATGTTCCATTTTTGGACATTCATTCTGGCCTATACCCCTCGGCCTCTCTTAATAAGCATCATGGATACATATATCTATAAATCCAAACATGCATCTTATGTCTCATAATGAATCCTAATAACATTTATGTAAGATTAGTAACTAACACATCATGTTTCAACATGTCTTTTCCCATTTTTCTCATGACACTGTCAACACTGGGGCCTCATTACTACTCTTAACCATCCTACTTGAAGGTTTTGGTTAATAAGGGTTCATTAATTCTTATTATTTAATTCAAAAATTACTGAATCACATTATCTAAAATTATTTAATTCAATAATTAATTAATTATTAACTCTCATTTCCTCAATCAAGGATCTCATTAGACTCCCATTTATTCTCATTTTGCATCATTATTTCAATCTCTCTACCTGTAAATATAGTTCATGTTCGACAACATACCCATAAACCGTTTTCCCATGAGTGCATATATTGATGCATTTCACCACATCCCTGAGTTCCCAGAATGATGCATGAAGACTCAGCTATCATTCCACTTTAGGCTATGAATCAAAATTCAATAACTTCCAAAACAAATATCACATCACACCACAAGGGTGTCATCCTAGGTGAAATAATATCCAACTGTAACAAAAAGAGTAATCACAACAATCCCACCTAGAGTACTCAAATTTTCCCCCATATATGGGTTTTCAAATCCCATGCATGAGTTCATTACATAACTTTGACTCTTCCTAGTCTCCTCTATACCTTGGCCAAAAATAGTAAGAACAAATAAGAAGAAATAATGGAAAACTCCTCTGATACCACTTTATGACACCCCGACCTGGGAACCACTAAACGGTGCCTCGAGATGGTTGGCCAAATGCCCTCAAGCGCAGTGCCCAGTTCACCATAGGGTTCTGACTAGAAGTGAGGGTCTAGTTAGTCTTTATTAGGGAGACTATATCCTATTTTATCAGAATAAAACACCAACCAAAACGATAAAAAATAACTAAGTGTGGAAGCATTTAAATTTCTAGAATAACACCATGTAATATGTTATTCAAAAAATGAAAATACAATACTCAATTGAAAGGTATAACATGATATGACAATTCAAGTGTCAAGTGACTACAATGAAACAGAATGTAAAGAGACAACGACACCATGTGGGACCCAAACCCTATCTGGTTCCCTCACCCATGCTCCAATCCCAAACAACAACCTATCCCAGTGCCTTTCCCATATCATTTCCTACAACAACAAAGTCTTCTTGGGTGCCAATCAGGAATCCTGAATATGGTGTGAGTACGAATCAGTAGGCCACCACCAACGATTTCTAAAACAAGTAGAGTAAAAATATAGCACATTCAGTTCTATGAATCAATAAATACAGTGCACAATTATATAATTATCATATTTTCATTTAATATTTTATCATCACATTTGGCCTGGTTTCAATCCATGTTACCCATATGAATCATCATTCATTACTGTTAATCTTTTGGTTTAGGTCAGCATGCCCAGAACACCAAAATTTGATTAAGTGTAGGTCTCGCTGACTATCACCCCAAATCTCATTAAGTGTAGCCCTATATTCCTATCAGTCTATATCTTAGTTGGTGTAGGTCATCATTCCTATAACCCCATAATCCTAACCTTGGATAACTATTGGGGAGCAGAACCATGACCATGTCCCAACTTCTAATTGGTATAGAATGCCATGTCTATGAACAAAAAAACACCACCCATTTAATCATTCTTCAATTCATAAGAATTAGCCACATCATTCCATTACTATTCCAATTATTTCTTATACATTTAAAAGTCCATTAGTTCACTCAATAATTAACTAAACACATTACCCATTAATTAATTCATCAATTAATTAATCAATCAACATAATTATCATTATAAAATTAATTATTCACCAATAATAATCCATATCAAATAATGGAACATAATAAATTCTCATAATTAATTATCTTTGGTTAACATCATGAAATATACATAATTATAAAATTTAATTTTATTAAATAGAAAACATAATTGATTAATTAATTCCCCAAAATTTATTATCATAAAAAAACCAATTAAATATATCAATTACAATATCAATTTGGGTAACTCCCCTTCATTTTTTCCATGATTTAATTATCAATTAATCACAAAGGCAATTTCTATTAGATTATACTTTCCTAATTACTCTTATTTAGTAAAAAAACTATCAAGAGAATCTATAAAATTATAAACTAAAAAAACATATGCAAATCAAAACTATTAGAGTTAGATTTAGAACACCTACCTCGTTTTATTGATGGATGTCTTCCCAATGAAAAGCCCCAAAATCCGAGCAGCACAACGTCATCGATCAAGACATAGATCAAAATCTATAAACCAAAATTATGATCAAAGACATAATGATCCTGCAAAACTAAATCTAGATATAGTCTCATAGATCTAGATCTCAACTCATAGGTTTAGATCCATGTAAATAGTATAGATCTTTCACGAGAAGATCATGGAAAGGCATATGAAGGAATAGAGAAGTAACAAGATGGTATCAACTTACCAAAAAGAGAGAAGATCATTAATTTGAGCTTTCGAACTCACTGAACGGTGTTCAGATCACCTTGGAATCGTAATGGAAGGATTTGGGAACACCTAGAATTTTTTCAGAATGAGACAAGGTCAAAATATGGGAGTCTCAGGGGTTAGGGTTGTTTTAAAACAATTTTTTTGAAAATTAAATTACATACGCATTGTTTCCTGGGAAGAGGGGAATAGTTAGGGGAAACTGTGTGCCATCCTTCAGAACCCCCGATCCAGTTTCACACCCCTGACATTGTTTGGTCGCACAGTTTTTCAAACCGTGCACAAACTGCATGGACCTCTTTATTGACATGGTTTAGTTCCACGGTTTTCTCAAACTTTTCACAAATCATGCATACCCCACTATCTATTTTTTTTCATAAAAATTCACCTAAACTCACCCAATGACACTTATCCAAATCATAGGTACATAAATGCTTCAAGCTGTACTTGAAATCCTGGAAAATATGAATCAAAAAATTGCTAGGATCATACACTATAACTCTCTGATTTGTGTGAAGTCTTACTAAATTTAATGATAAGAATGTTTATTTAGAATATTGTTATTTACTTATTTTCACATGATTATAATGAGATATTCATTCACCATAGTCCCGATTTAATTCACGTGAATGTATTGATCAAACAAACTTGATAATCAAAACCTATTAGATAAACAACTCATGAACATTCATGAAACACATGTACTTGTGTGAAATATTTTTAGTTTTTGGGAAATATAAATTTCATGAAACCATTATCTTTCGATCAACTGAAATATGAGTTTCAATTGGTATCTATACACAAAAGTAACTCTCTACACCCAAGATTTATTATGCAAAACACTTCAACACACAATTCATTCATGCAAAAGAGGTACTATATCTTCATTGGGGAACGTTACATCAAATGAAGTTGGTGGCCTCCATTTATTGAAATGGATAGCCCTATGGGAATGTTCTTTTCATGCCATCCACCATGTATAAAACTCTTGTTCAGACTTCTTCCTTGGTCTCTATGGATATTGAGCGTCTTTCATGGTGAACAACATTCCATTGCCTCATAAACTCAACTTTCACAAAATTTTATATTTTTAATAAAATTATTATTTTTATGCATTTTGAAGTGAATTTCCCAATAAATCACATGTGTTCATGTTTATGAAAAACCTTAATCCTTGCACACAGTATTCAAATTTTACATGAACATGTATTCTTTTTTTGAAAACTACTTTCTCAAGCCCCAATTTTTTTACCTAAAAATTTGGAAAGCAATAGAAAAAAATGTGATCATCGACAAATATTACCTCTACACCATAAAAAAATTATTCAAAATTACCTGATCTGTAGCGACTTGGGTTTTTGGCCCTGTCAGACTCTGGAATATTTTTACGAATAATTCCAGAGCTAGGCGCGAAGACGGCGTGCAATTCCGAGGCCCGGTGTGCCCGGAATTAATTTTATAAAAATATTAAGTATTTTTATTCTATGCACGTGGTGGGGGTGTGATATCTCCTAAACGGTAGCTCACAACGGGAATCTGAGGGCACGGTTGCGTCCGGAACGTGCCGTTTACCCTAGGCGGGGTGTAAACTTTGCGGGCGCGGGCCTGCGGTGAGAAACGCCACCAGGGGCGTTTCCGTAAATAAGTAGCAACTTAGTGGGCGAGCGTCGGCTCGAATTACTTCTGGACGGAGTCTCGGATGGAAAATATGAGATGGCCGTTGCGTTCAGAACGACGCGTTTACCCTAGGAGGGACCTTACTTTTGTTCGCATCGGGCGTCGGGTCCGAGGCGAGTTTGGCGCCGGCGGGTCGCTGATATAAATATCAGCCCCCCCCCTTAATCGTTCTTCGCCGTTCTTCACCGTTCTTCGCCGCCACTCCGCCGAATCGAGCAAACGGAGCGCCCACGAGCTCAGAATTCGACGACGGACGTTCCAGGAGCGTGCAGCGGAAGCTCGGGAGCGCGGATCTGAGGCAGAACGTTGGCGTTTCGCCCGTGAGGTAGGCGGTTTGAGTTTTACAATCCCGGATCCCGTTTTTGTGTTGTTTTTCTTCAAATTTTCATAAGATTTGTATAGTTCGGGTCCCGACCTTTCCAAATCTTCTTTCGGATCTGAATTTGGAGCACCGGGGTGCTCCCGGTGGCTCCCGGAAGTTTTCCGGCGAAAAATCCGGTTTTCCGGCAAGACCCGCGGCGGCCATGGCGGAATCCGGCGAGAATCGCGGCGGCGCGGCGGCGGCGTGGTGGTTTCCGGCTCCGGCACGGCGGAGTCCGGCGGCGGCGCGGTGGTTTCCGGCGACCCTGCGGTGGTCCGGCCAGACTGTTCCGGGGGTTCTTTAAACCCCCGTAACTCGCAAACCGTAACTCCGATTCGCGAGCCGTTTGCGGTGACGCACTCCTTGCGTCGATACGGACCTTTTGAACTCACTTTGAGGGATTAAGAGTTCGGGATCGTGGCCCGGGAGTTAGAATCGTCGTATAAAATAATATTATTTTATTATTTCACGACTTCGGGCCGTTGTAACTTCTATCCGGAGCGTCCGTTTGACGTGCCGTCAGTGGCGTTGAGACCCTGATGGTATGACGGACTTTTTGAGATGGTTTCCGGGTGTTGGGTCTGCGAACGGGGTGCGGGCCCCACGAGGCCGGGTTGGCGTTTGCGGGGAAACGCAGCTTTTGCATCAGGAGTCCGATTTTGGCGGATGAATAGTCGATCCTGTGTGTTTTTTCGAGAGGATCGCAATGGTGCGTTCCGTTCGATGAGTTTCAGAATCCAGGCGTGGGCCCCACCCGAGCCGGCCTTCGGTGAATAATACCTTTTTCACCGGGTGTCCGTTTTGGGCGAGCGAGTAGTCGATTCCGCTTGTTTTTCCGAGGGGATCGTCGTGGTGTGATCCACCCGATGGGTTTCGGGATCGTTGTGTGGGCCCCGCACGAGCTAGCTACGGTGAATAGTTTCGTTTTCACCGGTGCTCCGTTTCGGGCGAGTAAACAGCCTATCCTGCGTGTTTTTCCGCGTGGAACGCGATGGTGGCCTCGGTTTTGGCTTCGTAGGTGCGCAGTGTGGCTTGGGGGCGAGTCGCTCGGGTTAGCAACGTTTGGACCAGTAGTGGTTGAGGGTTCTCCCTTGGTTCATTCCTACGAGGGTTCGTGTGGTATCACAACCTTCGTATGGGTTGTGATCCTCTCGATGGGATGTTTAAACTGTTAGAGTTGTGGTATCCCTCCGGTGGGCCCGGAGTGGATCCTCTAGCATCTTTACCCTAGATCGGGTTCTTGGTATCGCTGTGACCACTTATTCATGGGCAGCGATCCCCTATCTAGCAGGTTAACCCCGTAGGGTTTGTGGCATCATCGGGAATATGATCCCCTACGCGGTGGGTCGTGCATAGTAGGGTTGTGGCATCGTCGGGTTTACGATCCCCTACTCAGCATGATGTTTATAGTAGGGTTGCGGCATCGTTGGTTATACGATCCCCTACTCAGCGCTTGGTGTCGGTAGGGTTGCGGTATCGTTGGTTATGTGATCCCCTACTCAGCGCATGGTTTCAGTAGGGTTGTGGCATCGTCGGTTCGATCCCCTCCATCGCGAGTTATCCCAGATAGGGTTCTGGTATCGTCGTGACCATCTTTATATGGACGATGATCCTCTATCTGAGTGTGAAGCTTCTGTCGAGTGCAGATCGGGTTGTGGTATCCCCCAGCAGATCCTGGGTGTGATCCCCCATCTGTGAGTATTACGTATGCCAGATCGGGTCGTGGTATCCCCCAGCGGACCCTGGGAGTGATCCCCTATCTGTGAGCTACGTATACCGGAGTGGGTCTTGGTATCCCCTAGCAGACCCTAGCGGTGATCCCCTATCCGAGGAGTTTGGTGGTTATGGTGTTTCAGCGATGTTTCCTCAGTGATGTTATCCGACGAGCGCGGTCTCACGGGTGAGCGTCTGAGATGTTTGCGAGTATCCCGATGGAGTGTATCTCTCGGATGAGTGTCATCTGGTATGACAGTGTTCGTGGTGTACTCTCCCTGTTGTGGACAGTTGCTGGTGATGAGGTCGGTACCTCTTGTGGCTTTGTGGCATGAGCTGTGTATATCTGGATTGTTCAAGGTGTATGTATGGGCATACACCTGAGCTGAGCTGGGCTGACTAGTTGTGTTAGCCGAGGATGGTCACGAGATGAGGTTTCTCTCTCGTCTGGGTTCCCTCTGGTTGGGTTGAGAAGACTGTTGCCTTTCAGTTGCTCCCTTGGGTTTTGGGTTTTTGGGGTGCCTACTGAGTATGTTTATACTCACCCCTGCACGGGCTTTGCCCGCACATGTTTGTGTCTTGTGCAGACCACAGGCCTTTTGAAGGAGTCCGAGGAGGACCCGGAGCAGGCGGAGCTTAGTGAGCGAGTGGACCGGGGTGTTTACCGGAGCTGTGCCGAGGGAGCTTTCCGGCGGGTGTTGTGGCAGCGTTCCCCTTCTTCAGAGCAGGTTGGATACGCTTTTGTGTTTTCTTTTAGTGGGCCCTGTTTTGCCCTTGTACTTTTGTTGTTGCACTCTGGTTTGGATTAGATTGTATGCATGCATTTACTTTCCACTTTCTATATCTCTGCACTGTTGCATGGAGGTGTTTGTGGGTGCGTGTGTACAGGTACCTTAGGCTAATGCCTCCCATGTGTGTGATAGCCTATTCGGCGCTGGTCGCCAGCCCCTGGCCTATTGGAGGCGGGCTTGGGGAGTCGCGGCTCGAGCCCCGTTGGGTCGGGTCGTGACAGAGTGGTATCAGAGGAGGTTCCACCTTTGGGATCTCAGAGCGTAGCTGGTCTAGCTGTGAGCTTGGTTTGGGTTGCATAGCGGCAGTGTTAAGATGTTTCGAGTTCGACTTTCAGGCCAGGGACTCCAGTGTTGGTGCGGCGGCCGACGTATCCATACACCAGGACTCTGATAACCTGCCTTTTGACTCGGGACATTCGTACACTGGTCGCGGGGACATAATGGTACATGCATCATATAGGACTGGGTTTTGGGTTTTCCTTGTCCTTCTTGAGTCAGCTCTCCAGATATACTCTTTGACTGTGGTGTGTCTTGAATGTATTTCAAGATGCCTCCACGACGACAACCAGCAAGGGTTCCGCAGCAGGATTGGGATAATGACCCGCCCCGTGTAGTGGCTGTGGAGCAGGGCGCAGGTTCTGAGGTTGCACCTCCAGGTGGTCTGCCAGTTGAGCCACCACCTGTCGAGTAGCTGGTTGTGCCGGCGGGGCAGGACGAGGTTGCGCGTAGGCTGAGTGCGCTGCACGAGTTCCAGAGGCAGCGACCTCTGAGGTTCCAGGGTGATCCAGACCCCCAGACAGCTGATGACTGGCTTGAGGCAGTCACCCGAGTTTTCCGCCTAGTGAGGACACCTCCAGATCAGATGGTGGTCCTAGCGGCGAGCCTTCTGCATGGTTCTGCCGGGCGATGGTGGAGTTTGGTGACGCAGTCCCATGATGAGGAGACGCTCACGTGGGCATAGTTTGAGCGGCTCTTCAGGGAGGAGTTTTATCCGGTGACACTGAGGTCAGTGCAGATCCAGGAGCTTCTGCAGCTTCGTCAGGAGAGCATGACTGTGTCGGAGTACTCAGTGAGGTTAACAGACCTGTCGCGCTACTCCCTGGATATGGTTCGAGACCCGTTCTTTAGGGCTCGGACCTTCGAGCAGGGCTTACGCAGGGATATCCGAGGAGGTGTGGTTTCCTTGTGCCTGCCCACCTATGCTGGAGTGCTGGAGTGAGCGCTGGTGGTGGAGAGCTTTCTGGCCGAGCAGATCTCGCCTGTTAGTGTTGGGCACTCGAGAGCTGAGACTTCATCGGTCGGATCGGCATCTGGTAGCCGACGTCAGACTCAGGGGTCTGGACGTGGCCGACGATACAGGAGGCGACGCCAGGATGGAGGATCTGAGCCTCGGGGCTCACAGGGCTCGCAGGCCAGTTTTGGTCAGCCGCAGGAGAGGCGGTGTTACGCTTGCGATGGTCGGGGACATCTTTCTAGAGATTGTCCCACCCGACATGCTGCTGAGAGGGAGCCGGTCGATGGACCGCCTTGGCAGAGGCAGCGTCTCGAGCAAGGAGATCCGCAGGGCGGCGGACGTGGCGGCGGAGCTGGTGCAGCGGGAGGCGGTGGTAGGCAGTACCAGTTGCCACCACCCCCACCCCCAGGTGGTCCACGCCAAGCTCAGGGAGCTGGTGGTCGAGGGTGAGGACAGCTGCATACCCTGGAGGTTGTTGACCCAGAGGCACCGCGGATGGATAGAGGTACGCCTTGTGTCTTTTCTACTTACTGCAGTAGTTTGTCAGACACTGTTTAGCGGTACTCTTTCCTTTTGTTGCTTGCTCAAGTTTTTTTCAGGGCGTTGGTAAGACCCTGAGTGGTTGTTGTTGGTGAGCTCGCAGGTGTGTGAGACCCAGTTGAGAGTTCAGTCGCTTTTCTTGTGCTTGGGGCTTTTCGGGGACGAAAAGTTCTAAGGGGGGGAGGATGTAGCGACTTGGGTTTTTGGCCCTGTCAGACTCTGGAATATTTTTACGAATAATTCCAGAGCTAGGCGCGAAGACGGCGTGCAATTCCGAGGCCCGGTGTGCCCGGAATTAATTTTATAAAAATATTAAGTATTTTTATTCTATGCACGTGGTGGGGGTGTGATATCTCCTAAAAGGTAGCTCAGAACGGGAATCTGAGGGCACGGTTGCGTCCGGAACGTGCCGTTTACCCTAGGCGGGGTGTAAACTTTGTGGGCGCGGGCCTGCGGTGAGAAACGCCACCAGGGGCGTTTCCGTAAATAAGTAGAAACTTAGTGGGCGAGCGTCGGCTCGAATTACTTCTGAACGGAGTCTCGGATGGAAAATCTGAGACCGCCGTTGCGTTCAGAACGACGCGTTTACCGTAGGGGTGACCTTACTTTTGTTCGCATCGGGCATCGGGTCCGAGGCGAGTTTGGCGCCGGCGGGTGGCTGATATAAATATCAGCCCCCCCCCCCTAATCGTTCTTCGCCGTTCTTCACCGTTCTTCGCCGCCACTCCGCCGAATCGAGCAAACGGAGCGCCCACGAGCTCAGAATTCGACGGCGGACGTTCCAGGAGCGTGCAGCGGAAGCTCGGGAGCGCGGATCTGAGGCAGAACGTTGGCGTTTCGCCCGCGAGGTAGGCGGTTTGAGTTTTACAATCCTGGATCCCGTTTTTGTGTTGTTTTTCTTCAAATTTTCATCAGATTTGTATAGTTCGGGTCCCGAGCTTTCCAAATCTTTTTTCGGATCTGAATTTGGAGCACCGGGGTGCTCCCGGTGGCTCCCGGAAGTTTTCCGGCGAAAAATCCGGTTTTCCGGCAAGACCCGCGGCGGCCATGGCGGAATCCGGCGAGACTCGCAGCGGCGCGGCGGCGGCGTGGTGGTTTCCGGCTCCGGCACGGCGGAGTCCGGCGGCGGCGCGGTGGTTTCCGGCGACCCTGCGGTGGTCCGGCCAGACTGTTCCGGGGGTTCTTTAAACCCCCGTAACTCGCAAACCGTAACTCCGATTCGCGAGCCGTTTGCGGTGACGCACTCCTTGCGTCGATACGGACCTTTTGAACTCACTTTGAGGGATTAAGAGTTCGGGATCGTGGCCCGGGAGTTAGAATCGTCGTATAAAATAATATTATTTTATTATTTCACGACTTCGGGCCGTTGTAACTTCTATCCGGAGCGTCCGTTTGACGTGCCGTCAGTGGCGTTGAGACCCTGATGGTATGGCAGACTTTTTGAGATGGTTTTCGGGTGTTGGGTCTGCGAACGGGGTGCGGGCCCCACGAGGCCGGGTTGGCGTTTGCGGGGAAACGCAGCTTTTGCACCAGGAGTCCGATTTTGGCGGATGAATAGTCGATCCTGTGTGTTTTTTCGAGAGGATCGCAATGGTGCGTTCCGTTCGATGAGTTTCGGAATCCAGGCGTGGGCCCCACCCGAGCCGGCCTTCGGTGAATAATACCTTTTTCACCGGGTGTCCGTTTTGGGCGAGCGAGTAGTCGATTCCGCTTGTTTTTCCGAGGGGATCGTCGTGGTGTGATCCACCCGATGGGTTTCGGGATCGTTGTGTGGGCCCCGCACGAGCTAGCTACGGTGAATAGTTTCGTTTTCACCGGTGCTCTGTTTCGGGCGAGTAAACAGCCTATCCTGCGTGTTTTTCCGCGTGGAACGCGATGGTGGCCTCGGTTTTGGCTTCGTAGGTGCGCAGTGTGGCTTGGGGGCGAGTCGCTCGGGTTAGCAACGTTTGGACCAGTAGTGGCTGAGGGTTCTCCCTTGGTTCATTCCTACGAGGGTTCGTGTGGTATCACAACCTTCGTATGGGTTGTGATCCTCTCGATGGGATGTTTAAACTGTTAGAGTTGTGGTATCCCTCCGGTGGGCCCGGAGTGGATCCTCTAGCATCTTTACCCTAGATCGGGTTCTTGGTATCGCTGTGACCACTTATTCACGGGCAGCGATCCCCTATCTAGCAGGTTAACCCCGTAGGGTTTGTGGAATCATCGGGAATATGATCCCCTACGCGGTGGGTCGTGCATAGTAGGGTTGTGGCATCGTCGGGTTTACGATCCCCTACTCAGCATGATGTTTATAGTAGGGTTGCGGCATCGTTGGTTATACGATCCCCTACTCAGCGCTTGGTGTCGTTAGGGTTGCGGTATCGTTGGTTATGTGATCCCCTACTCAGCGCATGGTTTCAGTAGGGTTGTGGCATCGTCGGTTCGATCCCCTCCATCGCGAGTTATCCCAGATAGGGTTCTGGTATCGTCGTGACCATCTTTATATGGACGATGATCCTCTATCTGAGTGTGAAGCTTCTGTCGAGTGCAGATCGGGTTGTGGTATCCCCCAGCAGATCCTGGGTGTGATCCCCCATCTGTGAGTATTACGTATGCCAGATCGGGTCGTGGTATCCCCCAGCGGACCCTGGGAGTGATCCCCTATCTGTGAGCTACGTATACCGGAGTGGGTCTTGGTATCCCCTAGCAGACCCTAGCGGTGATCCCTTATCCGAGGAGTTTGGTGGTTATGGTGTTTCAGCGATGTTTCCTCAGTGATGTTATCCGACGATCGCGGTCTCACGGGTGAGCGTCTGAGATGTTTGCGAGTATCCCAATGGAGTGTATCTCTCGGATGAGTGTCATCTGGTATGACAATGTTCGTGGTGTACTCTCCCTGTTGTGGACAGTTGCTGGTGATGAGGTCGGTACCTCTTGTGGCTTTGTGGCATGAGCTGTGTATATCTGGATTGTTCAAGGTGTATGTATGGGCATACACCTGAGCTGAGCTGGGCTGACTAGTTGTGTTAGCCGAGGATGGTCACGAGATGAGGTTTCTCTCTCGTCTGGGTTCCCTCTGGCTGGGTTGAGCAGACTGTTGCCTTTCAGTTGCTCCCTTGGGTTTTGGGTTTTTGGGGTGCCTACTGAGTATGTTTATACTCACCCCTGCACGGGCTTTGCCCGCACATGTTTGTGTCTTGTGCAGACCACAGGCCTTTTGAAGGAGTCCCAGGAGGACCCGGAGCAGGCGGAGCTTAGTGAGCGAGTGGACCGGGGTGTTTACCGGAGCTGTGCCGAGGGAGCTTTCCGGCGGGTGTTGTGGCAGCGTTCCCCTTCTTCAGAGCAGGTTGGATACGCTTTTGTGTTTTCTTTTGGTGGGCCCTGTTTTGCCCTTGTACTTTTGTTGTTGCACTCTGGTTTGGATTAGATTGTATGCATGCATTTACTTTCCAGTTTCTATATCTCTGCACTGTTGCATGAAGGTGTTTGTGGGTGCGTGTGTACAGGTACCTTAGGCTAATGCCTCCCATGTGTGTGACAGCCTACTCGGCGCTGGTCGCCAGCCCCTGGCCTATTGGAGGCGGGCTTGGGGAGTCGCGGCTCGAGCCCCGTTGGGTCGGGTCGTGACATGATCCACCCTAATGTGGATTTAAAACAAATAAAAAACACACTCAGTTTTCAATAGAAAAAATAATTTGTTCCAAAATACTCCTCGTTCATCTCAAGAAGAGGAGTAAAGAAAATCAACTTGATGAAATGATATGAATGGGTGGAATCCATAAATATAACATCAGATATCTACATGAAATAATGAGTGAGATCTTGTTTTAGTGTATCAGGATTGAAAACCTCCATGAATAGAACCTAGAAGTTCTCCGACGTTAGCCTTTCGGGTCTACCACCTTGAATCAAGTCACCCCCATCATCCAGCTACACCATGATGGATAATGGTTAGAAACATGACTTTCCATTCATCTGGTGTATATATCAGTTTTAAAATCCTCTCAATTACAAATATATAGTCCTCCATGTTCTGAGGGACTCATGTTCTCTCGAAGAGTATGGGACGTTGGTGGTTGATTTCATTAAGAAGAGTCGACCATCAGAGGAACACCCCTTTTTTATCCTCCACATTGAATAGGAAACGTTTTAAAGACTCTTAGATGGTCAATTTCCATTTCATAACCCAGCAGAGTATTTAAGTAAACATGTTGGTTTGTTTCCTCCTACACAACAAGTGGTGAAAATAAGGGAACATTCTATCTAGTTCCTTTTTGCACAACATCACTGGTGGGATGCATCAAACACAACTAGACACCTAGTGGATTCTAATTATATAAGTTATTCCATAGACCATAACATTGTAGTTAGTGGATTTAAGATATAATCTCATTTACCTAGGACCCTCACTGGTTGGACGATGGGAATATTGTTACATGGAATGTTGTAGCACATGCTCCAACCTTTCCTCAACCAATGTTTTACCACACAATTATTCTACCCTTTCCCTACTACATAAAAATTATCAAAAAATAATTGTAAACATATAAAAAGGCACAATTGATGTTGGGTTGTCCCACCTCCTTAATTAATGCCTGAATTTTTTTCATGGTGATGATGAAGAAAATAATAATTGTCTTTAAGAAGATATGACTATTTGTTTTGTCACATGGTCAATTAAATTTGTTTGAATATGTAAATCAGACTCTAGTGTTCAATGTATATATCACCCTTCTCCCCATAAAGATAGTTCATCCATATCTTTAATTAAAAGTTAACTGAAGTTAGCTCCAAATCAATGGTCTGATAACTATGTTCATGGGGCGTAGCAGTTGAGATCCATATGAAATCAACATTTCATTTTACTTTCGTAAACATCAAATACCTTCCAAGGATGCATCAATATAAAGGAAAAATATAAACCCTTGAAATAGTAATTCTAGAATCAGTACTAAAACATGTTTTCTATTTTTTTGTATAATAGATTATTGAAAAATACACAGTACGTTATACAAATAATGACCTTTTCCAGTCTAGGTTATAGAGAATTAGACAATAACTTACATATATTGAATCATAGTTTACAAAAATCAATAGCTAATATAAATAACTGGATTAATCTTATAACCTTATCTATCCATTGAACATTAGAGGACTCCTATGAGAAATATTTTACAAACATTGGATGAACAAAATATATCAGTAAGGAATATAAAAATAAGGAAAGAAAACATTAGTCCATGAACAGTTTTTTTGTATAAAATCATTAAAAAAAAGACACACTTGTTACCCATATAAACATACATTGTATAAAATATTATATCCATGATATTTCCACCAATCATATATAACAACAATAGAACCATAAAGGTATATTTGGGAGTTACTTACAAAATCATGTAACCCTCTCGACTACCTAATAATTTTATTTATCACGACTATCTTATTATTTAACCATTATAGTTACACTTGGAATAACCATATGACCAACCTCCAACTGACACATACTGAATGCTTCGGATGGATATATATGTACCAAAATTCCTAGAAAAAAAATTCCCAATAACTAGAACATAATCATACAACATGAATAATTTCATATAAACATTACTTTTGAATTTTATAAAATGGAATTTTAAAAGAGGATTTTAAAAGAGAAGCCCATTAAACATATCATATAATTAAAATGAATCTTAATAGAGTGGATTGAATATTTATATACACATTAAATAAACATAAGTAAAAATAATATAAAAAACATTCATCACACAAACAATTTTGATACACATTAAAAACTAAGTAGAAGGTTAACCCAATGAATGGAAATCGGGTTAAGAATTCCTCCCCCTCTTATAATAACCTCATTCATCACACTATAAATTAATGTTTTCTAAAAATACAACGTCTAATCTTCAAATTTGTCTAGGCTACTCCTCTAATTCCAACAGTAAATCCCTAAAACCGCACTTCTAGATTCAGTACAAAAACTTGTTGTGTATTTTTTTTTGTAAAATAGTTTACTGAAAAATAAAAAATACATTCTAAAAATGGTGGCATTTTTCCGATCTAGGTTTTGGAGAAGTAGATAACATCTTACAAATATTGAACCGGAGTTTACACAAATTAATAGCTAATAAAAATAACTGGAGTCATCTGCATTAGCACCTTAACTATCTTTCAAACATATATGGATTCCTATGAGAATAAATTTTAACAACATGGGATGAATAAAATAGTTTAGTAATGGATATTAAAATAAGGAAAGAAAAAATTAGTTAATGAACACTATTAACATATGAAATCATTTTCATAAAACACATACTTCTTACCCATATAAAAAAACATTGTGAAACATGAGATATCCATGAGATTACAAAAAACATATAGATCATAGATAGAACCATAATGGTATCTTGTGGAATTACTTACATAATATTGTAACGCTCTCATCTACCTTATAATTTGTAACCATGATGGATACCTTATAATGTCACCCTCATGACTACGTTATTGTGTATCCATCAATGTTATAGTTGGAGTAACCATATGCCCGACCTCCAACTTACACATACCCAATACATTTGAGGTTGATATAGGTACCACCCTTCATCATACACAATTCACAAGAACCAGAACATAATCATAACACATGAATAGTTTCATAAAAACATTGCTTATGAATTTTGTAAAAAAGAATTTTAAAAAAGGATTTCAAAAGAGAAGCCCCTTACAAATATCATATAATTAATGTGAGATATAATAGAGTGGATAAAATATTTATATACATGATTAATAAATATAATTAAAAATAATATAAACAATATTCATAATACAAATAGTCTTTATGCAACATAAGTAATGAAGTAGAAGGTTAACCCTAAGAATGAAAATCAAGATAAGACTTCCCTTACCATGATATTTGCTTTCATAAAACATGTTTAAACATCATGTATAATAGTTAAAGGGTGTTATTGGTATTTTATAGAATGATTTTACCTTTTATAGAAACTTATATGATCATTTAATAACATCATTTCACCCTTTAATTATAAGTATATACATCCTTTCATTGTTTTGGGTGCTTTCTTTACACGATTTCCATGGTTAGTTTTGTATTTGATTTCCTCATCGTAGGAAAATGAAATTCCAAAAGCTTAATAAAATGGTACTAATATGTTTAAATAATATTAAATGATTCCATAAATAATTTTTTTATCATATATGATAATGATTCATTAGATAAATCATTAATGATATTTATTTAGATCATTTTTGGTGGTTACTCGATAATCATGAACTTGTTTCATCATATAAATTTATTCCATAAATATAAATTCAATATAGAACATAAAAGGGGTTACATACTTCACATTAAATTATATTTCAAGCATTAAAATGGTTTTATATTTTTTTAATGATGTAATGGAAATTGAAAACACATTTCTCACGATTTTGGTCAAACGACACATCACGAAGAGTTTTTTAAAAAGAGGGGGAGGAGATGAAGTATGCTGAAGCATTTTACTTCAGAATGATAACAATATAGAATATAAAAAATAATAGAGGTTTAGTGCAACTTGTATTAGGGTAATAGAATATAGAATAAGAAAATATAATGAATTGAAAATAAAGCACAATAAAAAGGAAGAGGATTCTTACCTCTGGATCTCTTCTCCATAAGATCCTCTTTAAGGCCTTCAAATTTGGCCTTTTGGTGATATCGTTAGGTCTGGGATGTGGGGAATGTCCTTGGGGAGGTAATTTGGCATAACATAAGAAATTATCAAGTCTTGAGAGGTGTGAGAGGAAGGGGAAAATGAGGGAGTTATTTAAAGTGAAGGGGAGGATGGATTTTAGATAATTTTAATCATTAATTTATTTTTTTCCAAGACTATGAATAGTATACATTATTTTGAATAAAATAGTACAGTGATCAATTGAGTTTCAAATGGATTTTCTTACATCATAATTTTATCAACTATGATGGAGTAAAAATGTATTTATCATTATTCATAATTTATCGTATTGTATTATTCATAAAAAATCATGAATTTCAGAAAAATTCCAAAAAATCACCCCAAACATATTTTTACGTTTATAATTATAAAATAAACTCAATTTTTTAATATAATTTTCAAAAAATTATTTATTTTCTTTTTAAATAAAATCATAATTTACATGAATAGATACAATTTTAAAATTAAAACTGATATTCTAAAACACTGAAAAATTATATAAGGTATCTTAAATTTATCTTATAATCATAAGCCATAAAAATAATTTTTTAATATTACAATTTATTAATATAAAATTTCAATTAAATTTATTAATTAATCATAAATGTGCAATTAAATATATACGACTTACAAAAATACCAACAAAAAATCAATAATTCTTAAAATATTTGTTAACTTATATTATGAAATAATTATACCATATTAACACTTTGAAGATGTCTAAATATTATTTATAATTTTATTGATGAATTTACTATTCATAAGGGTACTCTACTATTTATAAGGTTCAAGATAATATTCATAAGGGTACATTACTATAAATATTTTTTAGGGTACTATTCATATGGCTACATTACTATTTATAAGGGTTTTTCTATTATTTGTAAGGATAAATTTCTATTATTAAGGTTCATGGTACTATTAATATGGCTATGTTACTATTCCTAAGGTAGATTACTATTCACAAAAAATTATGTTTTTTCTATCAGACTCCAAAAAATGTACTCATCACAACCTTCTATATCTATTTTCAAAAAATTCGAAACACATAAATGAATTTTTTTAATGGTTAGTCTATAAAGGTAACATGGTATTTAGTTGTTCACTTAAGCACATAGTGTTTATTTTTAAAATATTGGGATGCCACAATAATTCATTCCCTATCAAAGGGAAATGCTATCATAGGTGCACTAACAAACCTATACATTAGATTTTTTTTAAAATTCATCACACAAATTTATCCAGACAAATTTTATAATAATTCATGTGAAGATGGTTAAAATATTAGAAATAAATGAATTTTTTTCCGAAGCCTTATATAGTATTCAGATAGACCAATGAAACTATGAATCAAAGTAACTATTGTATGATGAGGGAAATCATCCTTGAATATAATCTTTACAAGATCAACTAATATTCCTTTATGGTAAATAATGTCTTCCGTGAATGTTACATGTTGTAACCAAAACTCACATTTAATGAAGTAACAATCAATATTCTCTTTTCTATGTCTTTGAAATATGAATATTTTACGATTCTCTTAATCCTCAATAATTATTTAATATATCAAAATATCCTCAATAATGACTGTAATAAACCTATCATGGTAGTACCAAAATAATCAATTAATAAAATCCAGAAAGAAGGAATGAGAATTATTTAATAAAAAGGGAATATCATCAAACATTGAACATCAAATATTTTTTTAAAGGTAATTTTTGAAAAATATATTTCCTCACCCATATTCAATGATACCCGAATTAGAGGTCAATCATGGAGAATAAATAGGACCCATGTAGCTGTTAAAATAATTTAACAATTCTTCAAAGATGGATCTTTCTATTCACATTGTTCCCATTAAGGTCCATTTTATTAATTTTTAATAAAATTTATTAATCATTCATATTAACAAAGAGGATATGTTATCCCCAAATAGACACATCCAATCAAATAAATACCTCATTCAAAAAAATCCATAATTTTCTTCATCAATTCATCTAACATCACATATTCAATTCAAAAAGCATACTTAATATAGGATTGGATATAGTTATTGGTTATTTGTAAATTAAACCACTTTTTATGGGGAGCTCCATGTAATTTATTAGAAAATTCATAAATGTTTTCCTAACCCATTGGAGCCACCCTTGTCTTTATGATTTCACATTCTTCACCATCTTCCGTTATGATTTCCTTAATGAAGGTAATAATATGTGGTTCTTTAAAATATTTTGGATAATAGATCTCTTCTTTTAAAATAAAAATATGGTATCCCTTCAAGGACAATAAAATTTCCTTTTTTTTATAGGTGGTCGTGACCATAAATTTTGATATGTAATCCATCTTTAATATTGTGTAAAATTTTACCATTGGGATAAACACCTAGTTTACAGAGTGATTGGACTCCAGAGAACTAATAAAGCAACATCATTATATTCTTGATTCTTGAATAGTTCTTCTAGGTGTTATAAATAATAACTCTAATAATAGTTATTCTTGGTTTAACAAAATGTTCATTATAATATTGAATTAAATCATGGAAATCATATAAATTTATTTAATGAATTTATATTTGATCATTGAGTGTATGATTAGTGTACCAAGAAGTACATCATTCATACCCTTAAATTGATTAGATGTGATTAAAAAAGCATGGTTTTGTTCCCTATTCCTTTGTTGGGGTTGATTGATGTTTATGTCCATTATCTACTAGTTCATACCTTGGTTTGATAAATTTACATTATCCCAATATTTGAAGCGTTGTAATATATTTATTACTTTCAACATATTTTCCTTAATAATTTTCAATTGGGTGTTGATGCTTTACATCTCAATAAACATTTTATGCAATATGGTCTTCTCTTTCTCACATAAAACGGTCTCTAATTCCTGACTTAAAATTCAAAAAATAAAACCTCTCACACATGTTCCACATATCCATTTTTCGTTTCTTAATTTTTCATTAATGGTTGAAATTTATCATAACAATTGTCTTCATCCACCTCCTATTAGGATTAAATGCAATATACCATAGTGCATATATGAAATCCTCTTCCAATTTAGAGAACACTAAACTATATCCTCTTAATTCCCAATGTTTTATATTTATATAGATTTTTAGAAATACGTTATTTTTCTATCGTATAACTCTTATTCTATATATGAATAAATTGATCTTGCCATAAGAATCATTAAAGAAACTCAAATCGAATAGTGAAATCAATGTGAAGTTAATCTCTAATATACCACTAATTAATTTTCATTATATATAAATATAAGGAATTCACTCTTGATATTGGTTAAAATTTTACATGGGAAATATTTGTTGAAGAATATTTTTTACGTTTTACCACACCATTGCATCAACATCATCTTTATAATTCGTGTTCTTGATTAGTGTCCAACACTAATCAACATTATGAAAACCCTTTTTATTATTTCACATTTGTACTTTATCTATTACATAAAATCACAAAAAATATAACTTGGTGGATTGAGAAGTATATTGTATTTGGGAATTATGTACATATCAAAAAATCTTGATCATGGGATACAATTTTTTTAATACATCCTTAACATGATTCTAAAATCCCATGGCATTTAAAAATGCATGGGATAATTGGAGGACATATAAGAATGGGATGAGTTATAAAGCCCTGTAATGGAATAAAAACCCAATAATGTGATACATTTTAGATAGTATTAATATCAATGAAGAATAAAATGTGTGAAAATTACAAACATGAGTAGTAAGGCATGATATAACATGATAATAATAATATGGGAAAGGTGAAAACAACATAAAACACTACATCATAAACATAGGTCAGCGATATCTGCAACAAAATAATTATAGAAAATGTTTAATAATAGAATAAAGATCACTACCTAAACCGAAATTGTTTCTCATGAAATTAAAAATTACCCAATACATTGGAGTGCTATATAATTGTGGGCACACTAGTCACATTCCTTTTATTATCTTTCTTATTTGTGCCACATAAATCATACAATATGGATTATTTCATCATTAAATTTTATTAACTGATCAATGAGTTTGTATTAAATACATGTAAGTCCCAATTAAATAAATTATATGTGTATATATTTGAATACCCTTGATAGAAAATGTGCATGTTTCTCAGTACACAATTCATTTGGAAAAAGAAAATTTCGGTGAAATTTTGGTAGTGTAACTGCATCACATAAAAAATTGAAAAAATTGTTTGACAAGAGATAAATAAGTATCTCATAATTTTTAAATCAAATGAATATTAATAGGTACAAGTTATGATATATCCCATCAATAGGAATTGGAAATAGAATTCATAAGATAATAAATAACCTTTAATGAGGGGGAGAATGATGGGATCCCTTATATGAGTGTGTGAATCCAAACAACTAAGAGTAATTTGTAGAAAGCATTTGGAAACCTTGGATTTACACTATAGAGAGGATAATATAGTAAAGATATGATCCAAGGATTTTTAGTGAAGATAAATGGGATATTTGGTTGGATTATATAAGAAATGTGTGGGTATTTCATTAATATTTTCCATACATAGGTTTTGGACCATATATAATAAAATAACTAAATCCAAAAACCATCCCATGGTTTTTGCCCATGGTTTCTGCCAAATGGGAGTGATTTTCATTCTTTTATAATTCATGGTGCTGAAATTAATCAAATACTTCCATTTATTATGCGAAGGTGATCCACACTCTTAAGGAAATGATTTTAAAACCATGAAATATACTAATGGTTTTGGAGGATTCACCATGGATTCGTAAAATAAAAAAAGTAAACATAAAATCACATTATTTTAAATTAAAAACATTTATCTCGATCTATATAGACTTTTTAGTATTTATTACATATCATTTGAGTCCTTATGATTTTGTAAATCACACTGAATATTTATAAGGAATTTAATCTTACCCAAAAAAGTAGTTGTTTCATAAAATTATGAAACAATATTTTTTGGATACATTTAACATTATGATTCAAAAAATAATATTCATTTTAATTATTTAATTTATATATATTTATATTATCAATTATAAAATATGTATAGGCTTTTATTGAGAAATGATGGGTTTTTTGACAGTAACAGTTTTTAAACCCTTATGAAAACAAAATTTTACTTTTCAGAAATTATATAATAGTTTATATTTGATAAAAATTATTTGATAATAAAATTTTATTAAAAAATTATTTATTTAAGAAATAAATTTTTTCATCAGAATAAATTTCATTAATTTATTTCAAAATTATCTAAAAATATTATTTTTGTTTTATTGTATCGATATCAAAATAATTTATAATGTAGTAATAATAAGATGAAAATATATTCATTATTTTATAAAAATATTGTAAATAATCATATTTATAGGGTCTTGATACAAACCCCATTATTAGACCATAAATCTCTCTAAGAGTAATGTGTGGGATGGTGATACTTTCATTTCGTGGTCCAACATACATGGTTTGGTCTGTGATCTGGATGAGCTTGAACTTCAACCATAAATAGTTTCAATCATGCTTAAGTTGTTGGATCTCTTATTGGGCTTGGTCATGGGAAAATAATGGACATGTTATATCCCTCAAAATCACTAATTAATGGCATTTAAAGGGTATGATCCTACTGGTTAAGGCCATCACTTCCATTTTCTATGTCAATTATATTATTTAAAACTCTATGTTTATACTAATCATCTAATAACTATTCAATGAGTATATTACCAATGGTAATGATTATTAATTGTCTTTTAAATATGATATGATATAATAAAATGAAATATGGTATTTTTTAATATAACCATATTAACTAATATGATATTTAATCAAATCAAAATGGGAATTTTATTTATAACCGTACGAGTTGTTAAAAGAATCTAATTTTAACTGATATACTACTACAATAACTTTCCCCTTCTCAATGTAATAGATTATAGCAAATATCATTTCTATATTATTTATCCACTACTATGTGTCCAAGGGATTATATATTACACTAAATATAGGTGTTCATTAATTCATAAAGCCTTAAACTACTAATTGTTCATTTAATTGTGAGTTTTTATATTCCATATAGTTTAGGTTATTAATCATTACCTGATTTAACTAATTAAATATAAATATGAAATTTTCAACAATGTAATCCATCATAAAAGGATCATCTTTATTTCTATGTCCATAAAATCTATTATTTACACAATTCCTTTGATTTTCACCATTTTTAAATAATTGCAAACATACGTGAGAAATTTTTTATGATTAAAAATATTATAATAATGATTCTATATATAATTTTAATCATATAATTTTTCAATTACATTCTTCAATTATCTTAAATATAACTCATAAAAATTAGTCACATTATCTATATATCCTTTATAATGGGTTTTAAAAATCACGTAGTTAGATAAATAATATCCACTAGGGGTTTCTAGCCAGGTGTGTAGTCATAGGACCAACCATTATGCACTGAGTGATGATCGATTTGACACTCAAACAACATTTTTTAGGGTGATTAAACCCCAGTGCATTCATTCCACAATCCCATCCAAAATCCAGTATCCAATAATTGATATACATTCAAGGAAATGTAAAACAAAAACATTTACCAAAACATTAGGATAATTTCCATAAAATAATTCAAAGGGTTTTGATAAGAGTTTTCTAGTTTAAAAATATATAAAAACTAAACCTTTCTCTGATACACGTTATGCACACTCTACTATTTCATTCATGATTATTAACATAAAACCATTTTATAATATTTCATTGATATATTAAACTAGTTAATTTTATTTCTAGTGTCATGGAAATGTAAAACATAATACATGAATGTAAAAAAAACATTTAATCCAATTTAGGGACTCTTTTAACTCTATCTTAGTTCACTTTACTATATATAATTTTCTGGGGACATTTGTTAATAGAATATGTGAGAATAAATCCTAGTAAGGGATTAAAAATTGAGATAAAACATGAGTGATCTAAATGGATAAATGATGAATCCTAGTATGATATAATAGTCATATGTTTATGATACATAACATTTTAATGTGGATATGACATAAAAATGTTACATGTATATGTATATCTCTACATTTCATTAATTAGTTATTCTAATTTTTTAACAAAGGATATCTATTAGGGTATCGTTAAAGTGATATATAAATATATTTTTTCATTACTCAATTTATTTAAAAATTATTAGGGAACACTATTCATAGGAGTTAATTAATGTGTACTATATATATCAATTATAAGAATAAAATTTTTCATAATTAACATATTTAAAATAATATATGAGTTTTATAAAAAATTTATTCAAAAAACATGTTCTTAACGACATGGAATTTTCGTTTATTTAATCCCATGATAATGGAATATGTGTTTAATATATGGAAATGACTATGTAATGTTTTATAATTACATCTATAATAATAACCTTCAAATAAAGTAGGGTTGTGTTTTTAAGATATAAAAGGATGGAATGGATCATCAGAAATTGATTTTAGCGGTATAACGAGTATAGAAATTGTTGTACAGAATGAGATTAATGATATAGAATAGAATTATACCATTATTAGGATATCAAGTGGAATTTAAAAGACCAATGATAATAAAAATATACCATAATCCATTGAAGATCATTTTACATATAAAAATAAATTACCTAAAAAACAGGAGGAAGAGAATCCCATACTTGAGAAGTGGCTTCCTAGAGCAAGAGGGGAGGATATTGGAACCTTAAAAACAATATGTTAAGACTCTTGAGATACAAAATACTGGAAAATTTGTTCTCAATATTTTGGGAGTGGGTAAGATTGGTATAACTAGTATGAATTTATATCCAAATATGGGGAATTCTTTATTAATTCATATATATATGTTTTGGACACTAATTTATATTAATTGACAAATTTTTTTCCATCCCATTGTCTTATATCATTCATTTCCCAGGGAGTAGTTTTTTTTAATTTAATATTTTAGGATCTTATATCTTTAAAATAATATAATTCATGTTGTTGATATTAATCTTATTTGTAACTATATTTTAATCAACAATTACACTTTAGGATTTATATGAATCATCATAGGTTTTGATAATTGATCTTTATACATTAAAATAATATATTTAACAGAAAAACAACATTTTTCATTAGTAAATAATTTAAATAATTTATTACTCACCTTTATGTCATTATGAGGTAATAATAGTTACCAAATATTTACACTTTTTTTTTTCTTTTTCAAAAAATCAATGATGGTCTCAGAAAATTTTATAAACATCATAATTTTCTAATTTCAACATGATTATTTCAAAAATGACATAAATTTTATCCATAAAATTATATAAATAAGAAAATATTTTTCCTAATTAAAAAACATATTTACTAAAAAATATCATTTTTATTGTTGAAGCGAGTTTCATAATATAATTAAAACAATATATGATTTCATAAAATTGTTTCATTATTTACATATAAAAAAATATTATCGTTTATAATTTATAAAAAATTTATATATTTATTTTATATTAGATAATATTTGAATAAAATTTAGATATATATATATATATATTAAAAAAATGTAATAATTTTATTATTTCCATACATAAAAAAATATTTTATTATATTCATCCTATAATTATGTTCATTTTACCATTTATAAAATGGTGATATATACAATAGAATTTAGGGATCGTTTAAACCATTAGTTCATCTATAATTGAAATCACTCCTTCACTAATCTTTATGTTTTGATATTTTACCCCTTATTACTCTATTATAATTTTTATGGGTATTGTGGGTGATGGTAGTACCTTCATGGAAGGGTTAAGCTTATATTTATTATGTTGTAATCTCCACTAACTAAAACATTAACCATTTTCAATTCCAATTGATCACCACTTGTTGAAGCTCTATTTGGGCTTGAAGTAAGGTGAACCCTAGTGATGCTACCTTCCTCCAATCCTATGATAAATCAGCATAAAATGGAATGATCCTACCAGTTGTGTCCATAATGTATCCCTTATAAATCAATTATATAAATTAATTAAAAATACAAATTTTAAATATAACATTATTAAAAACGGTAATAATTAACAGCAACAGTATTTGATGAAAGTTATATTGTCCCATAGTTAAATAGACAGATTTTCAGATAATGGTAATATCCCAATGACCAATTTTCATAATTCATGATATATATATAATGCTCCGTTATCATATATTATTATTCACTTCTTCACATATAAATTTTATACACTTCCCATTATAATTTCTATCATATTCTTAATGATTCTATTTATTTTAACTATTTTATAGTATGAGTGATCTTCATGGATGAAAATAAGAATGAGGAGTTTATTATTCGGTATGTATTATTATTTGGTGTTTATCTACATGTACTTTCCTTAGATTTTATCATAAATTTTAAACCTTGTTGTAAATATTTACAATTATATTGTAGTTCTACTTCAATGTGATAAAATTATAATAAAACCACCATTATGCACATTTTTTCTTTTATTGAAAGGTGGAATTAATTTTAGGCTATTACTATAACATAACCAATGATACTCTATGATGCTTGTCATATTCTATTAGTATTTCTCATATTCATGGAAAATAGTCACTAATGACCATGGAATAAATGTTTGAATTTTACCAAACCGTTGAAATCCTTATCCATTTGTTTTATACCCATTAAACATGATGAAACCAAATCTAGTTTCACACCCAAATATTCACACATTCTTAGAAATTTCATCATAAAATAAATCCAATAGTTTTAATATATAAAAATAGATAATAATTTGGATCACCTACATCATAGTTATACAACTCTTCCTGTGAAATTTCATTTGGTTAATATTTTTCATTTGTAAAGAATCATGGAACCTAGAAAACCCCTCTATTATTGATTTTAATGAATAATTGTTAAATAAAGAGAAAAAAATTAATACACATGTTATGAATGATAAAATATGAAATAGAATTTAATTGGTATTGATTGTAGTTAAATATGATAACAAATAAAGGATATTTTATACTAAATAGGGGATTGGAAAAGATAAGAATGGGATTGGGATTTTATGATTGTATGAGAGAAAGATATGGTTTCGTTTTTTATTTTTTTAAATATTTTTAGTAAATTTAATTAGATTTTCTTAAAAATAATATATTTTTCTACCAGGTCACTATTCCTTTTTCATTGGGTAATTAATACCCACTAGGAATCCACTCTAGGGCCATCGAGTTGCTGGAATCAATCAAGGCCTTCCCCTCCCCTCTCAAAGAAATTGTCTAATTATTCCCATGAAATAAGTACATATTACAATCTGTGTTCCAAATACATACCCAACAATGTGTCTGTTACCTATATAACCAACCTCTATCCATCACTAATTCAACTAATAACTGGAAAACATTTAATTATACATGACTATGTAGAAAAACTAAAATGGTCTCATACTGTGGCATATGTGGGTGAGTAAATAAATGAAATAGCCAGATATATAATTTTCTAAATTTTGAAAAATTGAAAAATTCTATTTTTATGTTAGAACGTATGTTGAAATAAAAAATTATTTTATGAATTTAGGGGATATATTAATATTATTTTTGTATTATTATAAATCATATTGAATATTTTTAATTGCCTAGACATTTTGAGTACCATTTTGGTATTACTGGTTAAATATTAAATACAAATTTTTCAGAATATTTTCAAAGGTTAAACTCAAAAAAATAGAATATTAAAATTCATATTTTCAAAAAAAATATAATGTAAGGTAGAGTTAAATTTTTGAAGAAAAAGTGTATTTTTTTGTCTCCATTTGATAGTTGAATTTAAAATTAGAGAGGGTTTATTTTTTTACTTCAAATTTTAATATTTGAAATGATAATTTCAATTTTGGTTTTCATTTAAATTTTATAGATTATGAAATTTTTAAAAAATATGTTTCGACAATAGTAAATCAAGTTCTTTGGATGGATTTTACTTAACTAGCAATGGTTTTATCCACTTGTTATTATTTTATGGTGATTTTAAACAACTTATGTAGATATCAATGACATAATAATATAGTGGTGGATAAATTTATCTCATTTTAATTCTATAAAAATTCAATGAAATTAAGTTTATGATGAAGTTTTCATATTATAGTTTCCACTTTATATTATAGAATCACGTATATTTGCATTGTTTTGTAATCATTCATATTCTATCCACCTTTAATTAACTACATATTTTGTTAAAGAATAATAATTATTGATAAATATCGTAAATAATTTATAATCAATGAGAATATTTATGAATTTAATGTATTTCGTTCATAAAATTAACATGAAACAAGAAAATATAAAAAATAAAATTATATCATCCTCATGTAAAAAACCAATTCAGTTCCAAAAAATAATTTAAACAATCAAGATATTATATACCTAAAAATAACAAAAAAAATTTAAAAATTTAATATTTTTATCTATATATATAAACAAATGTACATGAAATTATAATATTACTATATTTTACACTACAAAATATCCTTTTTTCATTCATTAGAATCATTAAAATTAGTGCATATAAATAATTCAAAATATGTGGTAGAATCTATAAAAGGCTCAACAATTATTTATCACTCTCACTGCCTCTATTATGATCCACATTTGTCCCCTCTTGGTCGAATACCATCCTATACTTCAATAATTTTATGTAATTAATCACACACTATTTTTAAATATAATAAAAAAATTTGAAATTTGTTTTTATTTATTTAGAAAAAAAAACATACAAAACAAATTATCATAATATATGAAATACTAGTTATTAAACTGGTCGTTAAAAATTGAAAACATAAATTCATTATAATGACCATAAAATTATTAGACTTCAAAATGAAAAGAGTTTGGTGTGATTAATTTTTTAAATTAAATTGACTATCTAAATATTATTATTTAATATTTATAATTTGAGACACCAAACATATTCTAAAGACATAAATTTTAAATACTTTTCAAGTAAAAAAGAGAAGTCTAATGTTAATATTTTTAATTATAGAATAATTTATACTGCGAAAACATAAATATTTCATTTACAATTTCATTACACATCATAAAAATATTTAATTTAAACCACTCAACATATAATATTTTAATACATTAATAGAACATATTAACATGTATAATTTCTCCCATTAAGAGAAAAAGAAAAATAATGATATTTGTAGTTTACAATTTCTGCACAAAAATCACTTAGAATTTTTTTTTATTTTCAAATCTTCTTTTATTTCATCTACTAAAAAAATTATATTAATAAATATAAGAACACATACAAATATATTTAATCATAGATGTTAAATTAAAAATTATTGAATTATAATTTTTAAATTTTAATATTTTTAATTTTATTACACAACCTAAACAAATATGTAACACATTATCCCTAAATATTATATCCTAAGGCCAAAAAAAATGATGCCACATATCCACAAGTAGTTCCCTTGAACATGTGACAATTTTGACAAATGTTGAGGAAAAAATAGATCCCAAATGGAAAAAACTCCACCAAATACAAATATTTAAATTTTCATTATATAGCTCGGGGACATGGGTAACCCGATAACTGAACCGGTCCTAACATAGCCCAAAGGGAATTCGTGATCCCCATGGATCAGTGACTAAAACATGGAATAATACAATATGCAAGTGGGAATTAATTTTATACAAAACATATCTGAAGCAAGATAGTATGCATGATAAAAAAATCCACTACGAGTAATGTACCAGAAGTCAACAAGGCTTTAAAGCGCAATGTACTACAACCGAAGTAGAAAAATATGGAAAAAAACCAATGCACCTCTGGACAAAACTCACCATTTCCAAGGTACAAATGTTTGATTCTCCTCATATAGATATGTTCCCCTTGTTCGAACCTAGAAGGAGACAATCTACAATCACAAGAAGGCACAAGTTGGGTGTGATAAAAAAATTCCTTGTAGAGTCTCACCATAGATGTAATGCCCTAACCCATGTTACCCAGAGTCAGTGCATTATAACATAACATTTGCATGATAAAAGAAATCATGTTCCAAAAGACCAATCAGTTTAGTATCCTTATAATTACTAGATAGGTACAGAAGTTTTACATTACATTATAAAATGAAAAACAACAACAAAATTTTCTCTTCTATACACCTTCATATCCCTTATACCATCCCTCCAGTTCAGTTATAATATATTTCTTCGCATCCTAGAAAAAATAAAACATAGAAAGGGGTGAGATTAGGTGCTCAGTAAGGATAAAAATATAGTGGAAACAGTCATAAATAAGAAAAAACATGTAAGGCATGTATAATTCAAAATAACAATACCTTTTCACCTTAAACTTCAGCATAATATGGAAAAGGTAAATCAAATAATTCTGTTTACTTATTCACCTAGATATTCTATAAGTCGAATAATCACACATAATGTAAATATCCAATTTCATAGTGATAGAGTGAATAATTCCAGACATCATAACCACATAGTCAAGGCCTCATGACAAGAATAAGAATAAGATTTTTTCAAGGCCTTGTTCCAAGACACTACTTTGTCTCATGAGACTTATCGATGCAATGAGGAGCTATAACGGCCTCCACCACGATGGAATTGTATAATCTATCATATATACAGAATCCATAAAATGTTATATTTATTATTTATATAAGTTATACTCGTTATTATACCATTAAAAATAAGAAGTTTTTGAATAATAAACTACACCACAACGTAGAGACAATAAGCCATACATATGCACGTATGGTAACATTGTAATTCATTGGATGGATTGAATAATGAATATGGTTGTACCATATTTATAATAATATCACAGTATAAATAAGGTACTACAGTAATTATTTTGGTAGGGGAATAACAAAGAAAGTGGAAGTGGAAGAAGAAAAGAACCTGGAAGAGGTGGTGAAATAATTGCCTTTTATTTGGGATCTTCCTTTTGATTTTAGTGAAAGGGATCCTTAGGTCTGATTTCTGATCTAATTAAGGCCTCAAAGATTAATTGAGGGTAGTTGGGAGGATATTTGGGAGGGTTTTTCCAAGGCAAATGGCCTTGGATGTGTGAATGTGATACAAGGGGAAGTGCACTTTTATAAGAGAGGTGAGGATCCCTTTAGGAAAAGCTTGAAATATTATTTTCTAATAAAATCATTTTGGGATTATAATGGCTCAAAAAAGAATTTATTTAGAAGATAATGAGGGGATTGGTTGAAAATATCTCAACCAATAGTTTTTATATAGGTTTAGGTCACCAAGTTAACCTTATCTTATAGATTTAACTCCTAATTAAATAGTTTGACATTTACCATGTCTCCTTGTATTTTTATATTATATGGTTAATAAATATACTGTAAACTACCAAGAGAACCCCAAGTGGTTCATTATTGATATATGTATCCTTATAAAGGTTCTTTTGTCAAACCATATATTTTTAAAAATATTATATCAATTAATAATATAGTATTTTTTTTAAAAACTCACTTATGTCAATTTTGACACTATTTAATATTTGATTTTTGTTATAGTCCTAAAAACATGATTGCTTCAATAAAAATTCATTTAATAATCATTTACATTTCATATTAACCTATTTTTTTTGGAATTCATATAAATTATAAATTTACATTTATTTGGATATTTATAATACCAATTATTTTAATCATTCATTAATAAGGTAATTACTGCATCATCATTGTGTCATAAATAAATTTAATAATATAATGTCTAAAAATTATAAAGTAAATATAATAATTTAGGAAAGATATTTATCTTTAAAATGAATATTTATAGTCTAATTTATCTTATGTAAAACCCTATATTAGTTTTTTAGTTATGACAATTTGAATTTAACCCTTTTAACTCATCTTTAAATAAATTTATAATAAATATCATAATCTAATCCAAGTGGACCCAAAGGATCATATTTTATTCCTAATGTTGTTTTGTCTAAATAAACTTATACAATATAATTAGGACATGTGTTAGGGTAATTATAATATCAATTTTTACCTTTAATTACCCTATTTACTAGTAACCGTGTTAAATAAAGGGAAAAAGATACTATTCACAAAAAATTATTTTTATCTTATTGAACCAGTTTTTACATACTGATGTCTACTGTGTCACTCAGATTTTTGAAATTAAATTAATAGAAGGGGTAAAATTATGTTTTATTCAAATTTGTAAAAGTGCCGAAAAGGTGGTTAAAAGACGGTAAAAAGTCCAATAAAATTGTATATATCTAGAATTATTATAAAATGACTCTAATGAATTAAATTGAACATATGTAGGTATTATGTATATATTTTTACATAAAATAAATTTAAATAAAATAATAAAATATTTAAATAAAAAGTATGTTTTAAATAATAACACAGTGTTATTCACTATTCATAAAAAATTGAATGTTTTCAAAAAAATACCAAAAAATCACCCTAAGATTATTTTGATATCCTGAATCCATAAATGAAGTCTATTTTGAAAAATAGAATTTATAAAATTTCCAAAAGTGGGAATTACTATTCATAATGGATAGTTTGGTTGGTCGTGGTGTGTTAGAACTCGATGTTTCATTCAACACAAGATATTGTATTATTTGAAGAGAAGAATACCATGGAAGAATGTGGTGTTACATTATCCCCCCTTAAAATAATTTCATCCTAAAAATTTCGAGAATAAAACTATACTAGAAGTCTCATGTGGTTCTTTATCATAATTTCCTTGGGTCCCCACATTGCCTCTTCTATCTTATGTTTTCACCATAGAACATTCACCAGATGAGTCATCTGGTTTCTCAACACTTGTTCTCTGGTATCAGGAATTCTGATAGGCTCTTCCCAATAAGATAGGTCGGGTTCCATTTCTTTTTCATCATAGGTGAGTACATGTGTTGTGTTAGGATTGTATATTCTCAACAGTGATTCATGGAACACATCATGAACTTTGGAGAAAATTGGTATCATTTCCAAATGATAAGCTACAACCCCAATTCGTTCTAGAATTTCAAAAGGTCTTATGTACCTCAATCTCCATTTACCCTTCTTCCGGAAATGTATAACACCCTTCACTAGAGATACCTTCAAGAAAGCATGATCTCCAACATGAAATTCCAAATCCTTCCTTCGGTTATCAGCATATCTCTTTTGCCTACTCTGAGTTTCTTTGATGTGGGTTTGGATAACTTTCAGCTTTTCCATTGTTTCCTCCAAAAGTTCAAGGCCTATGAGTTTTATTTAACAAACATAATTCCAACATGTTTGTGTGCTACATCTCGTTCCATATAACGCTTCATATGGTGCCATTTGAATACTTGAATATAAGCTATTATTATTGGAAATTTCGTCCAGAGGAAAATTCGGATCCCATGTACCTTAAAAATCTATTGAGAAAGATCTCAACATGTCTTCTATGGTTTAAATAGTACTTTCTGATTATCCATTAGTTTTTGGGTGGTAGGCAGTGCTCAAATGAATTGTAGTATTTTGGAGAATCTAAAGACTTCTTGAGAAGCATGATGTAAAACAGAGATCATGATCAGAAACAATTGATATGTGTACTCCATGAAGTCTTAAAAATTGATTAATATATAGTATTTCTAAATGTTCAATTGGAAAACCTTCTTTTATAGCAAGATAATATGATGACTTAGTAAGAAAATCAACAATGACCCATATTACATCTTTTCTTTTAGGAGTCTTTGGTAGCCCCATGACAAATTTCATTGTAATATCATCTCATTTCCACTCAGGTATGGGATGAGGATTCAGGACTCCTCTAGGATGTTGTCTTACAGCCTTCACCTATTGAAAAAACATACATCTTGATACATAATCAAAAATATCACACTTCATTTTGTCCCACCAAAAATGTTCCTTCAAATATATATAAATTTTAGTGCTACCAGGTTATATAGAGAAATTGGAGTTATGAGCATCATCCAACAATTCCCTTTTTAGAACATGTATATCATGAACAGAAATAATCTTCCCAAATTTCCAAATTTCATCTTCATATACGATGCTAATCAATCTCCCATCATTCACATATTTAATTTTATTTTTAATCTCCTCCTCATCAGTCTGAGAAATTTTTATCCTTTCTAGTAAACATGGTTAGGAAAAAATTTGCAAAATTATTGATGTTTCCCCTCCCATGATTATTCTTGTATCCATATTTACTAGATCCTAGAACATAAGATCTCTCTCAACTCTCATCTTTTTTAAACCTACAAGTGCCTTTCTGCTCAAATCATCTTCCACCTTATTTTCCATCCCCGGTTGGTAGTGTATAGTGCATTCAAAATCTTTTATTATCATAATCTATCGCCTTTGCCTGATGTTGAGATCTTTTTGTGAGAAAATATACCTCAAGCTTTTGTGAGCAGTATTTATCTCACATTTTTCACCATAGAGATAGTTTCTCAAAATCATTAAAGAAAATATTGCAACTGCTAACTCAAGATCATGAGTGGGATGGTTTGTTCAATAATTTATAGCTACTGTGATGCATAGGTAATAACTATATCATTGTGCATAAGGAAACAACCAAGTCCATTCTTTGAAGAATCGGTATAAATAACAAAACCATCATTACCTGATGGTAGAGTCAATATAGGATCATTGACTAATCATCTCTTATGTTCTTCAAAACATTCTTCACACTCTTTTGTCCAATCACATTTAACCCATTTATGTGTGAGCATGTTTAATGGGTTAGCCAATCGAGAAAAATTATTGATGAAGCGCCGATAATACCCTGTTAAACCAAAAAAAACAAAATACCCCATTTATACTTTTTTAGTGTCATCTATTCTGGGATTTCATAGGCCATTGAAGGATCAACATAGATTCCATCCATTGAGACAATATGGACATGAAACGAAATCTCATTAAGCCAGAATTTACACTTGCTAAACATCCCATATAACTCATTTCTTCTGAGGGTTTTTAGAATAGTCCGCCAGTGATTTTAATGATCTTCATTTCTTTTTGAGTAAACCATGATATCATCAATAAATACCACTACAAAGTTATCAGGATATTTCTAGAAAACTCTATGCATTAGATGCATGAAAATATAGGGTTCACCAGTCAGTATAAATGGCATTACTGTAAACTCGTAATGTCGGTACCTGGTTCAGAATTCTTTTTTTAGAATATCTTCCTTCGTCACACACAACTGATGATATCCACATCGAAGGTCAATATTATAAAATATTGATCTCCACAATGTGGGTAGAATAAACAATTAATTGGAGAAATGGGATACTTTTTTGTATTATTATAGAATTGATCTCCCTGTAGTCATTGAACAACATCATTGATCCATCATTCTACATAACAAAAAGAATAGGGGATCCCCATGGAGATACACTAGGGTTAATAAATACATTATCAATGAATTACTCTAGTTGTTTCTTTAGTTCCACTAATTCCACACTGACCATTTTTATAACGGTTCTTCGATATGGTCCATGAACCAGGAATTAAATAAATAGAAAACTCAATTTCTTGTTCTGGAGGATGTCCAAGTAAATCCTCTGGATACACATCAACATATTCTTGCACAATAGGTATGTGTTGTATCATAACATTCATTTCCTCACACATATTTATTTTATTTTCTTCCTCCCCAATAATTTAATTTAGTAGAGCTACTGGGTGTGGATCAAAATAAGAATTAGGAAGAGATGTTTCTTTGCGAAAGATAATGTACTTGTTATCCTCATCTGAAATTGTAACCTCCATCATCATTCAATATAATTTCACATCATGGTCTGAAAGATAATCCACTCCGAGGATTATATCAAATTAAATCAAGAGTATTATGATGAGATCAGTAGATAAAGAACAATTATATTCCCTAATGGGGAATAATTCATAAAAAATTGTTACAATGATACTTCCCTTAAGATTTTTGATTGACAACTGCCTTATTAAATCAGTTGGATATCTAATTTTCTTAGAAAACTAGGAAGATATGAAACAATGCTATGATCTGGAATCAAATAATACATTGTCTAAACTTGAGGGCACCATTAAATTACCCACCACCACATCTTTAGGAACATCAACCTCAGTAGTAGTGATCGCATAATCATGGCCTCGATCCTTTTTCCTTTTCTAAGGTATGTTTCTAATGCACTTAGTACATTCATTTGCATAATTCCCCATTTCTCTACAATTTTAGCATTCAACATTGACAACCACTTTCTTCCCCATGAAATCACAAGATTGGTAGACTTTTTCAACACACATGTAATAGACTCCCATTACTATAAAGAATGTACCATGGTGTTTCTTCCTATATTTTCTATAGGATGGATATTTATCTTTTCCTTTATTCCACTTATTTCCATTTCTAGAGGGCTCAACAGATCTCTTCTTCTCTTTCTTTTCATTAAATTTATAATAATTATTGAATTTCTTTCCTATATTGGAAGAACATGATACAATATATTCATATGATGTGAAATATTGTGAGACTAATGCTTGATGGAGAAATAGTTTTAAGCCATCAAAGAATTAATAAATCTTAATCCATGGGTTACTTATATAATTAGCTGCATGCCAGGCTAACCTAGTAATGTTATCCTCATACTTTGCGATATTCTCATCATCATTTATACATAGACTCAAAAATTGTCTTTCCATATCCGTTCGATGGTCATGAGGAAAATATTTCTCTAATAAAATATACTTAAAATCTCTCCATTCCATATTTTAAGCTTCTTCATCCTCATATTTATTTTGAATTAAATACAACCATTGACCTACATCTCCTGTGTGGCGATAAAATACCAGGACAACTTTTTCTCTTTCGATACCCCAAAGCATGAAATGTTTTCTCTAAAGAAATTATCCATTGCTCCTCTACAAATGGATTTGTAGTCCCATTGAATGTTGGTGGTTGTTTCCTTATGAAGTGGTCTAACATTGATCCTCCACATTATGGATTAGGGTGCTGCATGCGGGTATGGTTATTGTTCATAACATGAGTGAGTTGTCCTAGTATGGTGATAAGCTGATCAGTACCAATTGAATCACCAGATCCAGTATAATTATCTTGAGTATGATTGGAATACCTACATAGATTCTGTGTGTTGATACGGTTTTCATTCCTTACACAAGGTTCTATTTATAAAAAATGGAATATAATAGATTAGTTTATGAATGACAATACATAATTCCAAACTAGTAATACACTTAACATAAATTGAACAGTTTATAGATATAATCCATAATCCTAAATTTTTTTTTTGAGGACGTATATAATCATAAATCTTTCATAATGGGTGGTAATGAAAATGTGAATTATCCTATGCATATCCCCTTGGAGTTCCGTAACCCAGAGTGCAGCAAGGCTCGTTGTCGTGTACCAAGATACCCTGGGCCAAACCCAAAAATCCATTTCAGAGCATTCACTCCTAGGTACATTTGTGCCAGAGCTGCCTCGAACTACTCGTATCCATAGTTGGATGTATTTCTTGGAAAATAAAAAAAATATTTTCCTTACCAAAGTTCTAGGAAGTACTTTTATACTAATCCTCAAATTCTATCATAGGGTAATGTTCTATAATCAGAGTTTTCTCAATCTAGTTTCCATGGTTCATACTAAAATTCCTCTGATACCAACAATAATTCCCCAACCCTAGTTACCTAGAGTTAGTGCATTATTATATTACATTGGTATGATACATGGAATCAGGTCCCAAAAGACCGACCAATTTAGTTGGATTAGATGTACATGATGAATACAAAAGTTTTAAAAAACATTATTAATTAAAAAACAACATCAACATTGTCTCTTTTATAAAAATTCATATCCCTTAAAATATCCCAACAGGTCATTCATATTATACATCTTCACATCCTGGAAAAAATTAAACATAGAAAGGGGTGAACTTAGGTGCTTAGTAAGGATAACAATATAGCGGAAACATTAATAAATAAGCATAAACATTTAAGGAAATGTATAAAACTTAAACAAAAGACATTGTAAACATAAAAATAAACATAATATGGAAAATATAAATCAAATAATTCCATTTATTTATTCCCGTGGATATTTCACTTGTCGAATAAACACATGTAATATCAATATCCAATTTCATAATGATGTATTGCATAATGCCAGACTTCATAACCACATAGTCAAGGCCTCGTGCTAGGACTGCAAACAATATTTTGTTAAGGCCTTATACCAAGACACTAGTTTCTCTCATGAGACATACCAATTCATCGAGGAGCTATATCTGGATCCACCCATCACTTACTATGTCCAATACATTCCTCGTATGAAAAGGCTTAAACATAACATAAACATTCGTATTAAAACTATAATACGAAATGTCAATACATTATCCATAAACCATGAATGGTATACAAATAATATATCCATAGTCAAAAATATCACTAAAACCTTCAATAGAATATAGAAGATTTGTATCATAATAAATCAACTTCAAAAAAGTGTGAAATCAATCAAAGGTTGTTGACATAGATGAAATAAAAAATATTTGAAAGAAACACCTCTTTCTATTTTGAAATCATTTCAAACTCATATAATAATAAAAAATCATTTATTAGGAAAATATTCTTATAATATTCTAAGGTATTCTTAAATGGTGTTATAATGACGAAAAATAGCCTCACCCACGGTATAAGTTAAAAAACATTCTTTCAATAACTTTGTCAAAAAGGTTGTAAAGTAACATGTTTGGAAAATGATAGAATGATTCATTTATAATTTTTTTTAAAAGTTAAACAAGGATATAAATAAAATTAACCCATATCTTAGGAAATAGTAAAATGGTTTTGGAATAACATTTTATGAAACACAAATGTGGATGATAAAGAGGTCACAGTAGATACTCACATATAAACAACCTCAGATAATAAAGAGATTGTAGAATTAACCCTTACATTATAATTTTACTTGGTCGATGGTACATTAAAATCATTTATAATAGTTCAATAAATGTAATTTAATTATACAAGAAACACATACTTAAATATGATATTATAATTGATCTTTTAATATTGATTTGTTAATAATATTTTTGTAGTATCATCGTTTCAGGTATTAACTGATTCTTTTTCCTTCATATGTTTTGTTTCCAAAGTCATGTTTGTTATGGATATGATATATTTGATTCATATATATAATGATATTATGTTTTTATACATTTTTTTTTAAACATAAATTGAATTTTTTTTTGAATTTTTATGAAGGGGATTAAATCTCATTGTGTTCATGGAGACGGTTATTCGTACGCACACATGAGCGACAATACAATTTTATTGATTTTTTAATCATATGTAATTGCATGGTATATAAAATATAATGAATCCCTAACATGTTATATTTATTATTGAAATATATTACACTTATTATTATACCCGTCCAAATAATGATGTGTTTGAATAATAAACTACACCACGACGTGGAGACGATAAGCCGTATGTATGAACATATGGTGACTTCTTCATTCATATGTTGGACAAAATAATGAATATGGTTGTCCCATATTTATAATAATATCACAGTATTAATAAGGTACGGTGGTTATTATTTTGTTATGGAAATAACAATGAAAGAGGAAGTGGTAGAAGAAAAGAACTTGAAAGAGGTGGGGAAATAATTACATTTTTTCGAGTGCTTCCTTTTGATTTGATAAAAAAGGATCCTTACGTTGGATTTATGATTAATGGAAGGCCTCCAGGATTAAGTGAAGGTTCTTGAGAAGATATTTGGGTAGGGGTTGTCTGAGTCAAATGGCAATGGGGGAGTGATTTAGAGAGAAGGGGAAGTGACCATTTTTGAAAGAGGAGAGGGCCACTTTAGAAAAAGCTAGAGATATTATTTTATAATAAATTAATTTTCAGTTTCTAATTGATCAAAAATTATTTATTTATAAGATAAGGTAGGGATGGGTTGAAAATATCTTAACCGATATGTTTTAGATAGGTTTAGGTCACCATATTAACTATATTTTTTAGAATTAACTCTTAATTGAGTAGTTTGACAATTACCATGTCTCTTTTTATTTTTATAATATATTGTTAATAAACATACTATAAACTACCAAGATATCCCCAAGGGGTTGATTATATATATATCTAACCTTATCAAAGTCCTTTGGCTGATCATTAGATTTTTTGTAATATTATATCAATTAATAATATATGAATTGTTTTAAAAACGAATTTATGTCAATTATGACACTATTTTGTATTTTACTTTTGTTAAAGTCCTAACAACATGATTACATCATAGAAAATTCATTTTATAAACTCTAACATGACTTTTTAACCTATAAAATTAATTTAATTCATCAAAATTCTCAATTTACATTTATTTGGATATTTATAATATTAATTTTTTTAATTTTTTTATTGATATGGTAGTTACTGCATCATCATTGTGTCAGAAATTAATTTAATTATTTAATGCTTAAAATTAATAAATACAATACCATTATGTAAGAAATTGTTTTAGATTTCTAATAAATATTTATACTGTAATTTATCTTATAAGTAACCCTACATAAGAAATCTATTAATTATGAAAATTTGAATTTAACACTTATAACTATTCATTAAATAAAATAATAATAAATTTCACAATCTAATACAATTGAATTTAATGAATCATATTTTATTCCTAAAGTTTTGTTATTGAAATAAATTTATCCAATAGAATTAGTACATGTGTTTGTGTAATTATAATATCATTTTTACATTTAATTACCTTATTTAATTTTTTACTATGATAAAAAAAGTCAAAAATTACTATTCAACAAAAATTATTTTCATCTTATTGAACCAAATTTTAAATACTAATGTCAACTGTGTCTCTTGAATTTTTGAAATTAAATTCACAGAAGCGGTAAAATTATGTCTTATGCAAATTTGAAAAAGTTTCTAGAAGGTGGGTAAAAGATGGTAAAAAGTTCAACAAACTTTAATCTATATAATATTATTATAAAATGAATCCAATGAATTATATTGAACATATATAGGTATTATGTATATATTTTTAACTAAAATAAATTTAAATAAAATAATTTATTATTTAAATAAAAAGTGGATATTAAAAAGTAACACTGTGTTTTTCACTATTAATCCATAATTCCCCCTAAGGTAATTTTGATATTCTGAATCCAAAAGAATGTCCAGTTTGAAAAATAAAATTTATAAAATTTTAAGAAGTGAGCATTACTATTCATAAAAACTAGTTTGGTTTGTTTTGGGTTGTTAGAACTCGAAGTTGCGTACAATTAAATCTATTGTATTATTCAAAGAGAAGCATACCGTGGATGCTTGGGGTGTGACAAAAGATCCCATAACAGATAAAAATAATAGATTAACCAATGTAAATCTTGTAATTTTAAGGATAAAATGGTTTTTCATTTTAAATAAAATTTAAACAAATGATCTTATAAAATTCCAATTATGGAAATTATATAAGAAACAACTTTACAAGTAATGTAATATTTCTAAAATAATGGATTAAATCAAATAATTCATATAAAATTGACTATATAAATTTGGAAGGCATGAAAACTATTTAATAACATTGGAATATTTTTATATCTAAAATATAAATCAAGTGAGTAATATGGTCATCTTCCATGTTGGTAAGAATGATCCAGGATATAGGACTCCACACACTGTAAGTGATAACGAAAATATGTGTATATATAGGTCCCTCTGACAATTAACAAAGGTGACTCATCACAATCCCATTAGGTATGTGACCTTCTACATTTATGTTTTAGAACACTATATAAGCATATAGTGTGTCCAAATAACTCACAATCAATAGAAGGATTTCTTGTTCTGTCAAATATTTGAAATTTTTTAAAGAAAAAATAAAGTACAATGAAATCCCATTCCCCCATTTCAAATTCCAATTTTGAATTTATATCCAAAGAAGTTTTTTTTAAAAAAAACATGCCTCTTTAACAAGATTAAATTATTGGATATTCTATCTAACCCTTTTATATCATTTTGAAAAATTTAAAATCTATTAATAACCAATTCCATCAATTTCACAATTTGTTTCCACAACTAAATTCAAAAGTTTAATTAAAACAGATTCCATCATTTTTTTTAAATTAGTCATTTCAAACAAAAAATATCTACAAATACCCCCCCAAAAAATGGAATTTGGTTTCTTCCCAATTTTACTTCAAAACGAATTCAGAAATCCCAATTCACTTGAATTGTGTTTTATAAAATGAGTTGAAATAACGTTTGAGAGTTAAAATTTAAATAAAAAAATGTAATAAATAATGAAATTCAAGGATATTGAATTTCTCCAACTGGGATGGAATCACCTACCTTTTCCCAAAATCCAATACATTCAATGGAACCCATCAATGAGAATAATGTTTTAGAAGACACAAAAAATAAGAATAGAAATTAAATTCATTAATTTAGAGCATAGATCCATTAATTTAAAATAAATAAATTTAAATACCAATAGATGATAATGAGAGAAAGAAGAATAAAAAAATAATTCTAAACAATGAATCCACACTACAAGAACAACATTGATCGAACACTGAATGAGTGAACCCTGAAGGGTTAGAGGGATCCATGATTTCTTGTGGAAGGCCTTGGGTTGAGGGAAACAAAATTAGTGGGGATGGGAAAAGGAGATCTCAAATGTGGGTCCATTTTAAAAACTATTGTCAGGGTATTACATGACTTGAAATCTCTTTACATGGTGTAAAATAGTTATTGTTCATAACTGCAAAAAATTGTGTCACGAAAAATTAAAAAATTATCATTAATTAAATCATGATGTGTAATGACTCCCCACATCATGTAACTTTTATAGTTTGAAATATTAATGGTATACACCCAATAACCCTTACTCATCATGCAACCTTGTTACACAACATTTATCCCCCTAAAATCCTTCCCAAAATTCTGGTTTAAGTTGATATCCCCTCAAATATCTGACTCAACCATTATAGGTATCCTCACAATCCATTGTCAACCCTACCCAATAAATAAAAAGGGAATACCAATACATTTTTAAAGGCATATCTATCTGATCTTTAATGGAATGTTACATCCTCCCCACCATTAAAAATCCATCCACAAAAAGTCTATGAAGAAGATTCCATTCCAAATTGATGAGATCACTATTGTTTCATCAGTTACTCACATTAAACTATATCATGAATTTCAGAACCATGATTCACTAGCTTATAAAGCAATGGTATCATACTCAAATGATGTACCTTATTCTCAGAATCAACCATCTAGACTGTCTGCTTAGTCAAAGATAAATAAGGTTCAATCTCAAGATCACTCTAGATTAGAACAAGACATTAGCCAGAAAGATACATTTCATCTATTATTTGTGGAGAATATTGTTTATAAACATCATATGCGGTGTAGGTGTTAAATTGTATTCAACTTTTCCCACCTTCCCAGCAACCTATAATCATCCCAAAAAATGAGGAGAAAGTTTTCCTTGCTTCCCAAGACATAACTGACCCAAATTGGGTGAAACATAATAGAACACATGGGCAAAGACTATGAATTCAACAAGTTTACAAAAAAATTATCAACATAAGTCTTATATCAGCTCTGTGCCATCAAAAATTTAGGATAAATTATCTGAATATTTTCTATAGTTTCTTGAACTAAACATTGTCCAACCAAGGGATTTTCACCAATATTTGACCAAAATAGTAGAGATTTATTAGGCTGGCCATACAAGGCCTTAAATGTATCAATTGTGATATTGAACTAGAAACTATTGTTATAAGCAAACATTACCATCCCTATGGGATCATTCTAATCCCCACTAAAGTCATGAAGACAATCTCAAATCAAAATTCATGAATTTTTATAGTTATAACTATCTAGCCATCTGAATATGAAGGGTAGGAATTTTCAAATAGACTAGATATACCAGTGCCTCATAAAGGCCTATCCAAAACTAAGAAGTGAACCAAGGATTCCTATCATACCTATAGATGGTGGAACTCTGTGAAAATGGAAAATATCTTTCAGGTAGATATTTAACAACTTATCAATTTTTTTTAATCTTAAAAATGTGTATAATGTTATCAAACATGTTAAAACTCTAAATAAAAACACATATCTCTTTATTCTCACTCTGTGTATGAGGAAACACAACCGCAAATTCCATAGAGTGTTCATCCAACATTAAATTAAGGACTTGAAGTGGTTTATGTAAACCCTAAGGTGTCTCATGCTTGACCATAACATACTGGTATATATGGAAGTAGGAAATAAACTTAGTAATGTATCATGTCATACCTAGTAACCAAAAATAATTCCACATATCACAAAACATCATAGAGGTTCCTAGCCATACAACCCACTTAAAAGGATAAACTCCCCCATAATATCCTTCCTCGTCATTAATAGAAAAACGATGTGATTGTGCTAGCATAGAACACCATCTATGGAGAACAACCACTGGGATACTATCTCCCCACCACTAAGAGAGTCTTTAATGGAATATAATTCATTATCAGACTCTTAGTTCGGAAGAATCATCTCAAGATGAGTGGATGAAAATTGAATGCTCACTAAAGAATCTTCACCCCCTTTCTCCTATAATATAATATGAAATTTTGAAAAAAGATCTCTCATATTCAACTATTTTGAACATTCTATCTCGGAATTGTTTTTATTTATCCTAATCAATGAATATTTAATGACATTTCTTTTCCCCATTGTGTAGGTGATGTAAAATTCTAAATACTGCAGTTACTCTACCCAATGCCTTTGGATATATTTAAAGTATTTTTGAGTGAATATATATCGTAAGATTATGTGGTTGGATTATATTACTATCATTTCCTTGATAATGTAGTGATTATAACTCTTAAGCTTGTGCATCAAAGATTCATGTTCAAGGTATTAGGTAGTATAATAATTCTCGTGGGGCCTAATCTGAAAAGATCCAATGGCAAATACATGATTTCCTTGCATAAGAATGTAGCCCAAGACAGAATCTGATGGATTAAAGAAGACCAGATAGCCCTACCTATCATCTATAAGAGTTAACATTGGCATAGTATTCAAAAGACATTTGATCTCAATAAAAGAATTCGGAAATTTATAATTCCTTGAAAACATCACCCCCTTTTGAGTTAGATGGGTCATCAGAGAATCCAACTCCCAGATTCCTTCATGAACTGTGGATAAAATCATGCTAATCTAAAGATTCTCTAAATATCGAATACATTATGTGGTTGATCCCAAGTCTTAACATCCTTCACCATCTTTGGATAAAATTTTACTCTTTTTGATACACCATGTGTCCCAATAATTTCAGGTTTTGAAGAACTAAATCAAACATAGAAATATTTTCATAAAGTTGATTACTTCTTATCTGACTTAGAACTATTATTAGATGATGTACATGATTCTTCATAGACATGAACTAAATGAGGAAGTTGTACAAAAATAATACCACAAAGGAATCCTGATACTCGTGGGAATTACTATACATAAAATCCATGAAAATTATAGATGAATTTAATAGACCAAAGGGAATAAAAAATTATTCATAATGACCATACCTACTGCATAAAGCAGTTTTCTAAATGTCATATTCTATTATTCTCAGCTGATGGTAACTAGATACTAGGCCGATCTTTGAGAACCACCTTTTTCTTTTAAAATGATCAAACAAATCCTCTATCCATTGAAAACGAAATTTTTTCTTCTTTATAACTCAATTGATCTTTCAATAATCCACCAATAGGTAAAAAGATCCATCAACCTTATTTGTGGAAAGAACAAACTCTACCCATGGTTACACACTCTGGCATATAGATCCTTTCTTAAGAAGATAATCCAACAAGGAAATTCGATCATTAATTTATTCTAGATCTATTTGGTATGAGGGAATAGAAACTAGTTGAGTACCATACATTAATTCAATGAAAAAATTTACAACCATATTAGTGTAAAAAATGATAAAAGAAAACAAATTAAGAAATCGATAAAGAAAGGGAGATCACCACCCAAGGATTCCTACTCCAGATAAAATTTAAACACAGATTTTACCTTCCCCATCTCTTGAGAAGAAGGTAAGAATTTTCCCAACATTAGGTCCCATTCTCCTTGAAATATAATATATACACAACTGGGTTTTGAAAGGAAGACACAGTGCAGATAAAAATCAATCCAAGATTTATTGGAAATGATCCAATCTATTCCAAATATGATTCTAAGAGCTTTAATGTTGAGGACAAAAAAAATAATGCCAACTATACATCTAATATAGAGAATATAGAAGAGGGACTATAGGGAAACTTCTATCTTTTCATACCAAGGGGTGAAGTAATATCTATTGCATAAGATAAAATCTCCATAGAATGATTTAGCAGATTAACTATATAGGTTGAATTAAATGAATGAGATGCTCCCATATAATTTAGATCAACCACAAATGATGATGTTATAGTAATTGTACCTCCAATAATCTATAGAAATAAGTTTTCTTCTTCTAGAGACTCTTCTACTATGTGACGATGCTTCGTTCATGATATCAATAGATGGAACCCTAGTATATGTGAATCATGTGTCTACCCTTCATTTTTATGATCATATGATGGTCCTTCTCCACTATAATGAGTATAAAATATATGGATGGATCTCATTATGTTTCATTTACATCCACAAGGCCAATAGTTATTGGTTTCCTTAGTGAAAACCCTCTTAGAATTCCATGGCTTTCCACACAAATAGAAAACCAAAGTGCTTCCTCCTAGAGCTATAGGAGGTCCGGAATGACCTTACCATCAAGAACAACTTTGAGAATCATCATGATTCCTCTATCAATTAATGTATCTAATCCTACTAATGAGATTAATAAGAACTCTCATCAACCCTAACATTCCATCCATGTCCATCCCAACAATCACTTCCATATCCAGCACATAAACATAATTATGTAGCTCACACAAGAAAGCATGAGAATGGATATCTGATCAAAGTCCCAACTCAAACCATTGTGCCATCATTCTTTCATTTCGTACCACATTAGGCGAGAACAACACTAGATCTATAACAAAATATGAATATTTAGTAATGGTTCAATCAGCCTTCTCAATCTTCAATACTCAATATCCTTTGATAACAACATTGAATTTAGATAGAACTGGTTGGTGAAAAGAACCATGAATTATTCCCATAATTAGCCATCATGTTTAATTTAATACACCATCGTTTCCCACCATCTCATTCTCAGTTCTTCCAGCATGAAGGTGGCACAGAAAACCATTACTTTTTCTGGTGCCTCTAACAACTCAAACACACATTCCATCCTACCCAACCATTCCTCAGCATGTTGGGGATCTATGTTGACTTTGAATACTGATGGATTATAGAAAAGGGAATATTGATAATGATTTCTATGATAATTCCCCCTAAGGATCAATATATGGAACCTAATAGGGGACATGAGGTGCTCCTTGTCCAAGAGCTTGGACAGTGCATTTAAACACTTCAACTACATTTAGGTCCTAGAGAGGATTCGATCACTACGATTCAAAAGTTTCTTCCTCTAGATCATGATAACATGACTTCATAGAGGCATGATACTACAAAAAATCAGTTCATAATAAGGATGAAATCAAATTAAAACTCAAAATGAGAAAAAAATGAAATTAATCCAAACATATAGGACAAACAAGATATGGGTTTCACACAATCCAAATCACAATAGTGAAAATTGTAGAAATAATCCATAATATATATTTCCCTAACCACCCCAGATGTCTTATGGTTCATTGAAGTGAGAGTTGTCTTGAAACTCAATTCCATCTACCTAATAAGACCTGAAAATATTTCAGAAATGGAATCTCAATTGAAGACAAATGCTCCACAACCTCTCTATGATATCATTTTGTCATGAACCTGCCCAAATGTCCTTATAACTCGATAATCAATCCATTCATGGACTAGTATAAAGGGAATTATAGACCCCCATGGGTCGATGACTAAAACCTATCATCATACAACATAAAACTGGAAATGAATTTGACTCAAATCATTGAGGAAGAAAGACAAGATAAATAGTATGCATAAAAAAAGAAACAACATGGGGATTAATGTTCATGAAGTCACAATGGAAGTATTCCCAATGTATTAGCACTCAAGTATCAAAATAAGGGAAAACAACCCATGTTTATAAAGACACAACTCACCATGTTGAAGTTTCGATAACTGGATTCACCTCCAAGAGATCCTTTCACATTTCCCAAACATTGAAGGAGGAAATCTACAGATATCATAAGGGACATGTAGGGTTTGAGATTAGAAGACTAGTAGGGCCTCACCACAGAATCCATAATAGATACCTATAATAGATTAACCAAAGTAATTATTTCAATTTTAAGGATACAATGTTATTAATTTTAAACAATATTTAAAAACATCATTTTATACAATTCAAATGATGGAAAATTATTTAATCAAAGTCATTACATGTGATTGAATATTTCTAAATCAATTAAAAAAATAAAAAAATTATATGAAATAGTTTATATAACATCAATTGATATTTAAATAGTTTAACAAAATTTGAATATATTTATATATATAATATAAAATAAGTGAGCAACACGGTGATCTACCAAATAGGTACGGATGTAACAGGATATAAGACTATGCACTCTCTAAGTTATCTGGAAAATACGTGTATACAGAAATATCAATTAAACTTGTTAATTTATGCTCAACACCATCCCATCCGGGATGTGGCCTCTATCATTTATGTTTTAGGACATTTTATAGTCATAGAGTGCATCCAAAAAACTCAGAAACTACATATGGATTTCATATTCTCTTACATAATCAATGATCTTCACTTTATTTTAGTATTTCTTAAAATAAAATAAAATTCCATCACACATTTCAAATTCCATTTTTTTATTTAAAACCAATATTGGTTTTAATAAAAAACATGCATGTTTAATAGGAAAAACCCATTGGGTTTCTATCAAAAAACTTTAATCCTTTTTTATAAGTTTGATAAAAATTAAAAACCAATTCCTTTAATTTCTAAATTATTTTACACAATTAAAAACAAAATTTTAATTGAAATATCTTCCATCAAATATAAAATTATAATTAAAAAATTTAAATCAACCATGTTCAAAAAATTCTCTCCAATTTAATGGAAATGATATTTTCCCCAATTTCCGTGACAAAACCATTTGAAATCCTCCAATTCACTCGATTTTTATTTTTTCAAATCAATAGAAATAATGTTTTTTTAATTTAGTTGAAATAAATTATTGAAATAAATCAAGAAATTAAAGGATAATAAATTTTTTCAAAAGGGGTAGAATCACTTAAAATTTTCCCGAAATATATCACTCACAATGAAACCCATTAATAAAAATGATGTTGTAGAAGAACATGAAAATCAATATAAAAAATATATACAATAGTATATTTCATAGATCCATCAATTTCAAGTTGATACAATGAAATTACAAATGGGGAGAAATAGAGAAAAATGAAGAACAAAGAGAATGGTTACATTGGAATCCAGACTATGAGAGATGTGCTGATCAAACAATTAATAACGTATCCCAGAAGAGTTGGAGGGCACAAAGACTGAATTGGGATGGGTTTGGGATGATGGAAACGAAATTTGAGGGGAGGGGATAAATGGATCTCACTCGTTCCTACCTTTGATATACTGTAGTTTATGTATTAAAGAGTGTGTAATCCATTTACACATCTTGAAATAGTTAATTTTTGTAACCATTGAAAAATGTGTTATTTATAATTAAAAACTGGCCATTAATTAACAAAATATGTGTAATTATTCATTAAATAATTTTTCTTTCATGGTATTAGCATTTCACTATAAACACCTAGTGACCATTACATGTCAGGTAACCTAGTTACACTCTATGTAATCCTCTGGCTGCATGCACCAAAGGCTGGATAAAGATGAGTGCCCAAAAAATATCTGAATTTACCATTATATGTATCCTCACAGTCCATTATCAATCCTACCCTATCATTTAGAAGAAAAAACCATGAAATGGTTAATGGAATACCTACCAAAACAGTAATTGGATGTTACATAAACCATTCTCGTCCATGAAAAATATATTCTGAAAATTATTTATTACAAAGAATATTAATAGATGAAAGCTTTTGTTTTTACAAACTAGACCATATCCATTATTCAATGTAAAATTATTGTGATTTATTGAAAATAGTGAAAAATTACCAATCAAAGAGATTCCATCTCTTCCTCCATAACTCCATGGTGGAACTATGAATCACCACTGATAAAAATTGTTTTCTTCCCTTTACCTTCATAATGACCAATATTTTTTATATGTCCAACAAGGTGGAAATGTTAGGGGTGATTGTAATCATAGTAGGATTTCTATCAGAAAATATTACATGTACATGAAAATATAATTACAAATTCAATATCAAAATGTGATAGTAAATAAAAAATAATTTAATCATCGATACATTTGGTTTTCGAAACATTCAATGTCATAATATTCATCAACCAGAATTTATATTTTTATAAAAAGTAATTTCCAAAAAAAATCATCAATTTTTTAAATTAAAAATTTTCGGTTGAGAAAAACATATGTGAAAAATTCCATCTATATTTTCCAATTTTTTGAAAACAACCATTTTCACATAATAATAGAGAATCCCCAATTTCTAAACTTCTATATATGATAATTTTTTTAAAAATAATTCTTTATATTAAAGATATTTAATATCAATTATCAAAACTTAAATAATATATAAAATTCTCTTAATTCTATCATTACATTGGTATATGTCTATTTTCATACATCAAATCTCACTCCATAATGAGTGTCACTCATTAACCTCAGTTACCTCAACCATTTATCTACTTAACATATGTGGTCTAAGCCACGAATCCTTGTGGATAAAACATAGAGGTTTTACAACAAGGTCTCAGTAAATATTATTACCAAATAATTTTACTAACCTAAAAGAAATTTCATTTTAAAAACTATATACTAAATATCAATCGATTTAAATGATAATTTAGGATATTAAAAAAAACAAAATAATTCCAAAAATTACATAATTATGAAATTCACATCAGTGTCACAATTTCAAATTGAGAACACCATTATAATTAGATAAAAGTATGCATATTACTACATAAAATCCTTATTTACTTTTCAAATATCATATAAATTATATGTTTTTAAAAAACTGTGTTTTCAAAATTCAAATAATATTCATTATTTTTTTAAATGGAATCTTCTTTCAAATTCCCAATTTGCTTCCCAAATCATTTGGTATAAAACCAATATTTTTTCAATAAAACATTATTATAACGAAATATACATTTTTAATAAATCTATTTGTTGTCCTAAAATCAATAAAAGTGTTCCTAAAAGAAATCATAATCATTCAATAACATATATGAAAACATTCAATTAAGAAAAGTGATTGGATCTGAATACATAGTCATGTTATTTAATAGAATTTCCAAATTAATCATTCCAAATACCATACCAATGGGATAAAATAATATTATGAATATAAATAAGGATGAAAATCTTCAATCCATGCCCATATACCCAAAGACCCCATATCTTATTGTCCAGATTCAAGGGTGATAATGAGATAAAACAAGACGTCAAAAGTAATTCATTCATTTATCTTAGATAAATAATTCAATAAAATAATCAAAATATTTGTCTACTGATGAGAGGTTGTGAAATCCACCAAATCCCCCTAAATCAACCTTGATATTCTCAAAATAATTTTATGGTGAAAAACAAGTTGTTTTTAAGGATTTTTGTGCATGAAATGTTGAATACATACCTTTTAAACAAAACTATATTGTCACCATAAAAGGTTTTTTGGATTTGTAAACAACCATGTGGCCTCTGTACCTTGAGGAGAGAATTTAAGGTCTTCTTCACCTAGATAGAATATTTTATCTTTTCTACACAAAATATTCCATGTTTCACGGCCTCTAGGACTATTCTGAGACTGAGCAGGGTTCTATACCCCCATAAAAAAATATATAAACATATATCCATAATATAGATTAATAGAAATAATGGTTTTTATGATAAAACCCCCCGTTAAATATACTTTAGTCCAATTATAACTCATATTTAAGGTCATTTAGAAATCAATTTCAAAAATAAATAAATAATAATATACTCTAAAACATGTAGACAATGATTGCATCGTAGACTTTCTCTCCCACATATCCTCGTCAATAATCCCCGATTTCAATAGATCCCATACTAGTGGAATAATACATCCTTTGAGTATATTTTACCCATAAACCCCACTAAAATATTCCTCTAAATATAAAAATAATTAGCTTTTATCCCAACTACCTCTTATCTCAAGACATGAGATGGTTATGATTGATATTTGTTTAGTTGAGAATCATGTAAGTCCATATGAGTTAGTATATAATGTTTTAGAAAACTCAATATATAAGATACCTTATTAATAGAATTTTTTCTTCAAATAAACCCATATATCATTTAAATATATTACTTTATTTCAAAATCCATTGGAAGCCCTTTATAAGAGTCATATTAATGAATATAGAATATATAACATCAAATCTAAAAGGTTATTACTAATAACTACTATAATTTATATGCCCAATTTTTGTAGAAATCACTTTTCTTTTAATAACCAAAACATAATTTATCATATCTTACAGAATATTGGGACTCATAAGAACATATCACTAGTCTCATACTAGTATAATGGATTTGAAAATTGTTAACTTTACAACCCCTCTAATAGTGTCATAGAAATGTATGACTGATAACTCTTATTGTGTTCAAACTTTACCATTTTAAGATGATCCTCCCATGATCTTCTAAAAACAAAATTATATGATTCATTCACATCTCATATAATTTTAATGATACACTCCATCCTCTAGACCTTTGGTAGATGACATGTCATACTCATAATTATTTTTCCTCATTTCTATCTAGATTCCATTACATAAACTTTAAAAAATTCAGGGATGTTTATTTGATATGATCTAGTAAGGGGATCCATAATGTAAAAAATTGACATCACTTAATGTTCTCAATATCATTGACTAATAATGATTCATGTAATAGAAAGAAATGATTTTTACTTTTCCATCGATCTTTTATCACTAAATATGCTGAACCCATTAGTGATTTTGATTTATTTGATGTCAACAAGAATCATATAATCAAGGGTTATGAAGAGAAACATATAAGAAATAAGGATTGCTAATATATATTTCATGAGATGTTAAAGACTAATCAGAAAAGTTCCATTATTTATATATATTTAATTTCTCATTGTTGATAAATGGTGAACACCTTAGAAAAAAGGGGATTTGAATTGATGTGAGCTATTTTCGTCATTAATATCTTGATAAGGAATATATATGAGGTACTAGGATAGGATATTTCATTGATGATGTATTAAAATATTTATAAGAACCATTAGGCTTTAGGATAAAAGATATGTGGAACTATCCATTGGTTTATAAATCATGGAGGACACCTGTATATGGAATTTTATATGATGTTTTGGGGGTTATAGAAGAGATAAAAAATTTATATAATATAAATATATTAAAATCGTTAAAGAGTGTATTAATGTGTCTCATGGATTTGTAAATGATGTTGAGGTGATTTAAATGTATTTTTATAGTTTCTATGTATCATTTTTTTGATGAATTAGATATTGTAGGGATACAAAAATACAGAAAGAATATATTATGGTCTTAGAAGTTCATATTTTTCATTTATATGTTGAATCTAATGAAATGTAAATTGGTTATTAAAATTTTTTATCATAAAAATAATGGAACATTAATGGACCTCATTATGATAAAAATATTATTTATATGTGATGTAATGAAATTTGTGAATCATTGTATAATACATAACATATGTTAGATGATACATATGTTTTTATTAGTGATATTAACACATCCCAATGCCTAAAAATGAAATATTATGACTCTCATACTCAAATTCAATAATGTAAATACTTATCTATGATAGGTTTGATAATTCAGATCATTCATAATATTTATAAGTAGTTATATAATATATCATTATTAGTTTATAGAAAAACAATGAATGAAACACCAAAAATTATTAGGGAAACTATGAATTATAAGATATTCTAAAAGAGAAACGATATTTATTTAATCACACATAATTTTTCTTTATTCAGAATATATAACTTGATCTGAATTATATGGAAGATATGTTTCATGATACAAATGTTTTTCTAAAAAATTGAATCGAATGTTTTTTATTCTACCTATAATACATATGGATTATCAATTTGAAAAAAATATAAGGCTTCTAAAAAAGTTATTTAGAAGTCTAATTAAATATGATCATAATTTTGATTATATTATAGTAATTAATATGATGTTTTTAATGATTTAAAAGTTATTCATGTTAAAAAAATTGTTAGAAGGTTTGACAAGATGATTTGTTCACCATGGATAATAATATTGTTCCATAATATATCTCTTCTTGAGTTCATTAATTCATGGATTGATGTTTTTTTGGATCTATAAGATGTTTAAATATAATAATATGACAAGTTATTTTGAGAAAAAAATGAGAAGAATACATATTGGATATTGGTGTAATAATTCATGGATTTAAAAAAATAATTTTTCAGACTAATTTTAAATATAAAAAATGATGTTTTTATTAGAAGAATCTATTTAGATTTTATAAATTCTATCGTGGTTTATTTGTGGAAACTCAGTTGAGGATGTAATTGAAGAAAAATAATATTTTAATAACATTGGAAGAAATTGAGAATTGAAGAAGTTATAGACCATGGGGCTAGAATTGTTTGATTGTATTAATAACATTGAGAATATAATGGTGCTGAGTATAATGGTATTTTCATATTCAAAAAATGTAAAATATTTACAAGACTTGTTTATTGGAAGAGAATATAATGAAGAATAATTAGAATAAAATGATATAGGATATAAACTAAATCTATGGTTCTCTAGAATATTTAGATTGTTAAATAAAATAAAATATATATTGATGTTATGATAGATTATATTTTTGTGCTATAGATAGAAACAAATATATTATAGACTGTGAACATTGTGTATATTTCCTATTAACGGTCATATGGGTTAAAAAAGAAGATATTTAGAAGACAGTATTATGATTATAAATATCATGAACCTTTAATATAAGAGGTAGATCACTTATTATTTCTATATAGATAAGGTACCCATGAATAATACCTCATGCTTGATGAAGGGGATCAGATTCATTAATTACATACAAGACATGAGCATTCTAGTTCATCACACAATGAAGGACAAATATGAGTATATTTATTATAATCAAAGTTGTGGTTGGTGTTAGATTTGAAGGATAATAATATATTCCATTCATGTTATCTGGTCACTTGTAGTTATACTCGTTCTAGTATATATATGCATTCATAGGATTCACATTGATAAAAAATGTGAAAAAATGTGTGAGTGTGATAACAAACAACATAAACCAAGGATGATGGCATATACATAAGAGCTGAACTGGCTTAAAAAACCCCTTGTTCGTTGTCATTTAATTTCATTTTAATTATTTCATGCATGAATATTTAGTGAGATAATAAGAGAGTGAGATGAATTAACAAAAACAATTATTACGTAAATATAAAAAATCTATAATTCTTTAAAAATATTTCAACAATATTTCACCCACACTCACTATGGTTTCACCAATTCTGACAGAATAATAATTATTTTCAGTGATAGATTCAATATTTATTTGGAATGTATGAATTTGAATTAAAAAAAAAATCATCAAGAGTAATGTAAAACAATAGTCATTGATAATATACATCAATTTTAGATTATAATTATATAATATCTAAGAATAAATAGAAGGGAGTGAAGAAATATATGAAAAGGATTAAAAACAAATCCTTCTTCTACGAGAATGATATTTTTTTTCAATATCATATAAAAATAGAGAAAATAAACTACTATAAAACTAAATAATATAGTATAAAAATATACTAGTGGGAACAAGGAATACTTTTTTATATAAAAATTTAAAATCACTGTTCAGGTTGTGTGGAAATAAAAATTAAATGTCTTGATATTGCCTTAGAAAAACCTTGTTGAAGTGTGGAAAATAATGACCTAAATTAATTTTATGGAAATTCATATATTATTTTTTAATAGAACTCTAAGAAAATTACTGATAAAATTGATAGATTTATTTAAATAACTTTTAGGAATTTTCTAAACGATATTACCCTAATTTAAGGTGATTGTGAAATGAAGAGTGAATATATAGAAAAAATAGTTCTGTAAAAACTCACAAAAAGGAGGAGGCAAACTACTTAATGAACGAGGAGCATGAATAATTGCTCTCTAATATTGGGATTTAATTTTTTGGAAAATATTACATATATAATAATACATAATTTTTGGCAGAATAATATTCATTAAATGGAATAAAATTACTAGGTTATTACTAATGTATAGAATTTTTAATTAGAAACAAAATAAAAAATGATAAAAGAGTATAAAATAAAATTCATGACATGTATAAAATGCATGAATATTTTGAAAATAATGTTGAGGTGGTTATGGAGTGTGAAGACTAATGGTAGTCATAAGAGTTTGGGAACAATATTCATAATATGAAGTGTTTTGGGTTATAATTAAAATAATATATTCTAGAGGTGGCTTGAGTTGAGTATTCACAATAATCTGGGAAAGTAATTGCTTATATACATAATTCATTGAGGGATAATTATACTAAAATACCTATATCTGTTGGAAATGAAATTTTGAAATTATGAAATTCTAAATCTCATGAATGGTCAAAACCAAATCAATAGTTTTTTCATGAAAATATTATTTTCAATAAATATGATTGTATGTATGATATTTCTTTTAAATGAAATTTTAAAAATTTAAGGGATAACGAAAATTGTTATAAAATGAAAACCACATCAAAGGTGTATGTAAGAATGAAATAGGGATGTGATTCCCTAAAATAATATTATCTATTGGAGAAAATCCAACCAAAATAGCTGTTATAAAATTTTACAAAACTGGGTTTCAAGGGAGAAAAATATGGTTTTTAGGCCATTGGAACAACTATGGACGATTTGGGCACATATAACATTATAATTAGATTATTATTTCAACATTTGGAAGAAAATAGAATATTATAACATATAGTATAAATGATGAATGGAAACATATTACATAGAAGTTAGATACAAATATGTTTATGTAAAATTGGTTTGGATGTTTAGAAAATTGTTAAAGAAATTTAAATGAGAGTTATCATGGTGAAAAAGTATATTGTTACATATAATAAAATCATGTTCCAATTTTTTTTGAATAAATAAGATCAAAATGGATACAGATAAATTAATTAAACAATGAAGCTGAGACAACCCTGAGTTAGGTATAAATGAAACTTGTTATACAAAGCATGACTAAGAGGAAAAAAATATAAATTTACACGAACTAGAAAAAGTGCCTCTATTTGGGTGACAAGGAAATACAATGGGATGTCTTAAACAATAAATAGTTTATTAATTTTTTTCATATTAATCTGATGAAAAAAATTTAAAAATAACTCCATGAAATAAAAAAAATTATTTATGAATTAAAAAACAATTAGTAGTGTTTATTGTGTAAATTGATTAATATTTAGCATTCTTCTAAAGGGTTCATGGCTATCTAATTCTCTAAATATGATATAAAAATAATGATGATGAAATAAAAAGAAAATTAAATTGAAAAAGATAAAATTAAAACATGAATAAGAATTCATATTTCATGACAGGTTTTCAAGAAATTATATTCCAAAAATATCTAAGGATATATGTGAAAGGTGTTAGTATGATTCAAAAAAATTATAAATCATTTTGATAATGATCCATTCCAAGTGAAGATGATAAAAAATTGAAAATAGGAACTAGGCCTGTATTTTATTTGTTAGATGATATAAACTATAATTTCCAAAATGAAGATAAATTTAGAAATGATAACTCAGAGATGATTCAAAATAAATAATTTATAGAAAAACCATAAGGGAAATCATGACGAGTTCCCACAAGGATGATTCTATAAATAAATGAATATTACTCATGATAATCAACTCTTGTTTATTCACTCACTATTAGTCTGATGAGATCACATGTTATTCTCATATATATGGTTTTTTTTTCTTTCTATATAGGGAATCGAGGAGTATGGATTCCCACTAGCCCGATACTCCTTGTACTCTCAAGTCATCCCTACATTCCCCCTTCCCCTTTATAATACTGTATTGTGGCTCCATTCAGTAGTGATTGTGCTCCTTATCTCACCTAGTTCCTTTCTCTCCTAATGGTATTGTCTTTTCTACCCCTTTTTGCAAGGAGCTTTTGATGTTGCTGATTCCATTAGTATATCAATTCCCCCCTTCTCGCCTATCAATTTATCTTCAAAACTCCATCTTTGCTCAAGGTTTAGGTACCTCTAAAGGATTAGGCTTATGTTTGTGGTGGAATCATGAGTATTCTTTATCCTCTGCTCTTGTTGGTCGACCCCTTGTGACTGACCCCAACTTGGTTGGGCTTAATGTGGGATTTTTGGATATCATGGGATGGTGATATAGGGGGATTAGAAGTACAATAAAGCTTCTATTTATAGGTGTTTAATTTATTTCCTCCTTTAATTTTCTTCATCGGCTGAATTAGATTTTTTTCTTGGGTTTTTGGTGTTGGTCTTGGCTTCATGGGGCTTCTTTTTGGATAAGATCCCAACTCTATGTGGTTAGCTTATTTCGGCCATCTATTCCTTAGTATTATGCTAAATCTCACCTCCCCAAGTCAGTTTGGATTGGATGTGCCCCGGATCATGGGGATATAGTGCTCAAGTGACCAATGGTTTCCAGAAGGTGCGATCATCATTTTCCTGCACAATGTTTTTGTTGTTCGGAAGGATGGTATATTCTGAAATTTTTTGGTTGTTCACAGTTTCTTTTGTGGTTTTTTGGGGTAGATGATGGAATATGTTATATTATTTTCTCAGGGGATCTATTGAGGTTCCATGTTTTTTATTATAATTTGAGGAATGTGCAATGACGACTTTGTGAAATAGCTCCGACTCATGGTTCTAATAATATGTGGTGATATGTTTTTTTTATATTATAGTGGAGTGAATGGTTCATGGTGGTCAAATTCATTGTATAATATGAAAACTGTTCATCGACATCGATGATGATTGTGATAAAATAAAATTATTTATGTAAAGAGTTCATAATTATAGTGGGATATATGATGCAACTTGGGCTGATGTGGGTTCTCACGGCTCAAGGTCTGTTTGGGTTCTGTGGACTTTTTAAAGTTTGAATCTTTATTTATGGACTCTTTAAATTCAGAACTCACATATAGTGTATGGTGTTTTTGTTACCTTCCTACCATAAATCTCCTATTTAGAACATAAAAAAATAAACATTTCAGTCTAATAAGGAATTGAAGGTGATTCATGCGTTTACGGGGAGAACGGAGGAATATGCCTATGAAACAATATATTCAATATAAATTGGAATTTCTTATCTTTTAGTAATCCAATCACATTGTATCATAAAATTTTTATAACTGAATAATTGAAAAATATTTTATAAATATATGTGTTGGATGCACCCATTTAGTGGAGATGTTTTTTAAAACATCCAAAATCAATTATTTACTGTAAATTTGGAATTTTATATATAATGATTGAATGAATTCATTTAACAAGTAATTTTTTCACATTATTTAATAATTATTTTAATAAAATCATTTATTAAGTTAATGTGGTATAATATGGATTAATTAATAGAAAAATGAATGATAAGAAACAACAGAATAATTTGTTGTGAGTTTCATATATGGAATAGTTAGTTAATCTGACTTGTTTCCTTCAAAAATTATTTATCACATAGAATTAACGTTGATTTATTAATAACATAAATATATTTTATTTATGTTTATAAATTTTTTCATTTAGGTGGGGAAGAAAAAATTGATAAAAAATTCTAACATGTATATTCTATTTGTGTATTGACAAGAAATCCTAAGGTGTATATTGTTCAACCCAAAAGGGATTTGATTTTTTTCCCTAAATAAGAATGATTTAAATATTTATTAAGAGGATGATATTGTGGAAGATAAGAGTAACCGCTCATTTTCCGTGATATTTTAGGGATTAATTTACAAAGATAGTCTTTATATATGTATTGAGTAGTGTATATTATTTGATGGTTAATGAAAATAGTGGATCAATATGTTTGTATTTTTATGTAAGTTATTTAAAGAATTTATATTTTTACAAGGAAGTTTAATGAGGTTATATAATTGGAGATCTATTCACATTTGATGAATACATCATGTAGATGAGTTTTCATAGACGAAGACTTTGAGGAACCATCCTTGTGTTTATTATAAATAGTAGAATGTTTTATATGAAACTCACCAGGTTGATGTTGGGGATGATTAAGAGGTAAAAAAATTAATCTTGTGGAAATATAAAAAAAAGTAAAGTAGAATATTTCTTTTATATAATACAATGGAAAAGAAGATTATGAGATATAGAATGAGTATGATAGTTTCAATGAGTCATTTGAATTATTTGGGGATAAATTATTGCCACCAATATTTAGAAAAATTATTTTTTTTACTTATAAACCTCTCAATGGAAAAGGATCCCAATCACTCATATCACATTCTTTATGCACACATGAAAGTTAAAAGTAATGATAATCACAACACAAAAATATTTATGTCCTTCATTCAGAATGTTTCATCTAGTCCTGAGTGAATATTGATTTTTAACCCACATAAAAATTGATGATATTTTATTATGAAGAAAAAAAGTAAAATGGAATGGCCCTTAACATTATACAATTATAGAACCAACCAAATCAACAAGAAACAACATGTTCTAATTTACACATAGAAGGAAAATTGTTCTCTAAAAACATGATAAATTTGGGTCAGCTTGATGTAATATCAATAAGATAATCCTGTTTCACCACATGACTATGTATGTCTGATCCACATCCTCACTTGAAGAAATATATTGATGGTGGAAAATATTTTAATTATCCAAATGATTTTATAGTAGAGATATTCATAAATAGTAGGATTTTATCTTAGTCTTTTCTTCTCCCTCTAATATCCCACAACACATTGTATTACTATTACCAATGTCATTGATTTCTTAAACCCTCATTTTTCCTTTTAGAATCACATTTTATATAATATAAATCAAGAACAATCACATGGATAATATTTACTAATTTATATTTTGAAACTCCTTGAGAAAAAACATGGTCATCAATATGTGGATCGCCAGAATTATTATAAAAAGATATTAAATAATTTTCATTAAACATAATCATTAACTATCCATTAAAATCTCTAAGAAATATTTTTAAAATATCTATCAAGATACTATATTTTAATCTCAATGAATCTCATTTTCTTTCTCCAATAAATCTTTAATAACTTATGAAGCATCATTTCCACATTTATATGATGACATTCAAAAATGATTTTTGTCGATATATTCAATCTCATAGTAAAATATATCTAATATTATGGTTTACTTGGGAAGACATATTATAACCACATGTAGTGTCTTATATATCCTCTAAAAAATTAGGTTACCATTACATATATTTAGTTATACAATTTTGTCACCTCTGAATCTACAAAGTAAGTATAATGTGCAACCATATTATTCTTACATGTTCTTAGATAAAATTTTATATTCCATGCTGGGAAATTTGGGTTACTATTATATATTCTCTTGTTAAAAATTATACACCTCAGTGAACATTGAGTTACTATTAAATATTTCGTGAGTTAATTAGTTTTATTTCAGTGTTAATGTAAAGTTACTCAAATACATCTTAGTTTCATTCAAAACACCACCATTGTGAGATCTTATATATTTCCTTTACCATTTTCTCTATCTTAAAAATATTATATATAGATTCTTCAAAACTGTATAATTATTTAAATCAAATTAAAATATCTACATAAAATCTCGTGAAAAATTATATCACTATAGGAAATCGTAAAAATCACTTTTATCCCAACACTCAAATTACACATATGAACTCCATTAAGTATATAAACATTCTTCCAATGCCTCAATTTCTTTATCACATCATGAAAATAAACAAATATTAATTTTCAAATTATTATTCAACAATTTAACAATAAATATTCATCTAAAATAATATAATCTCAAAATTAATTCCTTTTAATCTAATCATCCAAGTGTAGATATTCTTTCTTGATAAAATAAGGATAAATAAATACTAAAATGGATTTTCCGATTTATTATTCTAAATTAAATAATCAATCTCTATATTTTTATATATAATATATAAAAATATCCATACAATATAAAACATATCCCATCTTATCATCCTTTTATCTAGTTAGAATAACATTTCTACACATCCTGTGTTTTTAAATATAACCCAACACAATGGGGACCTTCATTGATATTTATTACTCCCCATATCTTCTTCAATGTGATAAAATAGATTATACACATAATAAATCATGTAACAACCTCATTAAAATATTAATTGTTTTACTATATTTTACTAATGAATAATATTTTTCTATTATAATCATTTTTAGTATGATTATATTCAACATATCAATGTCTCAATAACATCATTCAAGAATAATACTACACATTTTCATTCCATTATCAAATTAAATTTATCACTTATTGGAAGTGTTCCTTCAATATGTATATATTCAATGGGTAAATCAATATTCAGGGTACATTCTCAATAGATGAAATATTGACATAAAAAAATGTGGAAAAAATACAATGAATCATCTTAGATGATATAAAAAAATTAACCCACTAGTTTTTTTTCATTACCCACGAATAAATATGTTAATATATTTTCAACTCATGATTTTCATTCACAATTAATAAAAATAAATACAATATATAATATCATATTTGAGTAATCCTTTCATCAAATATATATATATTTGAGTAATTCTTAACTTTGAAAAAATATGGGACTAATTAATTTCATAAAATTTTATTTAAAAACTAGATACATCTCATATGTTATATCACTAAATAGTCTACTCTATACCGCATTAATTTAATAATAGATGACATTTTTGTAAGGATGGAAGTATATATTCAAAATATCTCATTTATGAAATTATGAATAACTTTCTGTAATTTATTCCTTTATATTTATATGTAAATCTCGAAAAATTTGAAATTTTACCCCCCATTAGTTGGTATAATTCCTCTTATCTTCATCAAGTATGATGTCTTATATAAATAAAATCCAATAATACTTTTTATAATTTTTTCTATAAATGTATTTCCATTGAGTTAGATCACTTCCATAATGAAAAAATGCTTCCTAATATAATGATATTACAACATGATCATCATTCTAGTTCTCCCCAAAATATATCAATTTCAATCACCTCTATAAAAAAAAACACAATATATATTGGAATAAGGTGGTTATTTCATTTAATTTTAGTGAGGTAAATAAGTTTGAGAGTTTCTCCTATCAAAGAACACCTTAAATTTTAAATCTTAATTTGAGAGAATTATTTTTCGTCGTTAATTGTTTTTCTAAACTATACCTCCTTGGGAAACATGTTTTTCTTGATTCATTCAACTTTCTCCTTTTGTAGAACTTATTTTTCAATAATAACTAGAAAATAAATTTACTAATTATTATAATAACAAAAAATATTTTTATAAAAATATTCTCAAGAAATCAAAAAATTGAGTACACATTTCTTAACAATTTCACATATATATGAAATAATATTTCATTCACCCTAATTATCCATTATTCTAATTGATTATTTCTAATAAATCAACCATATATTTTCATTTAAATATTAATTCATTTAATTATTTAAATATATTTAATCCATATTAATTTACACTCATTTATTTTTCTAAAAGTATATGGTGTTCTGTTTTCTTACATTAAAGAATAATATTCTTCCTTTTAGTGTTATATATTTCTTTACCTTCCTAGGTGTAATTTTTTGAACATTCTTTTTTCACATGTCCCAAGGTGAACAAATAATCTATATTTTGTTTATTAATTATTATAGTTTATTTTATAATTTCTTGAAATTATTTTGGAACATATTTAGTAGATTAAAGCAATCAATCATCATCAAAATGACTTTCATGTTTGAAATTTTCATTGATATTTTAAAAGCTCCAAAAAACTATTCAAAATTAATAATTTTACCTTTCTTCTATGAAATTTAATTAAACCTAGAACTACTCCCCCTTGATAATGATCATTATTTTATGTAATTTATTTAGAAGTTATTGATGAATATGGTAGATTTATTTCCAATACATTCACAATACTAATAACATCCAATAAATCTTGATATTATTCTTTCAATATTCATATGGCATGTTTTGAGAGCATGTAATTTTAATATAATGTCACATTCCTTTTGTGAATAATATATTTATGTAATTATATATTAATTTATATCCTCATCCACTTAAGTAGTGTTGGATTTCTCATAATTTTATAAATACATATTGTTTTTCAATTTTCATTATAACATGTACTATGTAAGAAAATAGCATTAGTACAAACATATTTGTTTAGATTTGAAGATACATGTTATTTATTTTATATTATACTACATATTTCTTACAATAAAAAGAATCTATCTTCAATAATTGATATTGGACTTTTAGAACTATGTTACTCATTATAAAATGTATGGAAACGACTCTTATCTTATATTTTTTTATGAATATTATTATATAAAATCCACATTTCTAAATTTGAATCGTGACTCAATATTCATTATGTTAATAATATTTTACTCATAATCAAATGACATTATTTTAACTTTACCTTATTTATTGACATTGTCTACATTATTCTAGAGACATAATGAATCTTTCTATTCAATTACAATGGATTATAAATCCATTTTAACCTCTATGTCCATATTTTTTTGTTTTTTCAAAGGAAACAATTTATTTAAGTGCTTATCTCAAGAGAAACCATGAGCCAATTTTTGTAAATCCAACCCTAAAAACACACATAAAATTTTCCAAATGTAATTTTTAAATTTGAAACATAATAATCTGTGGTTGATACTAAAGGAATGGTCTACAATGGGTCGAGTGAAAGTACTCATGCCCGGATTTATACTTTACCCACAAATATTTTATATCCCATCAATGATAGTTATCACTAAAATTACCCCTCACTCCATATCCATAAGAATTACGACCCAATAAAATAACCAGTTCCCCAAATAAAAGGGAAATTTTATTACTGAAAACCACATTAACCACTCCTTCAATGAATCACATGATATGACATTTACCTGAAGAATATGAAAAAACTACTGATCGCCATGACTAAACCAAAACTATTCAACTATAGATCTAAAATGAACTAAGTCACCATTTATTTTCAATATAAAAAATACTATTAGAAAATATCTACTATAATTATAAAAAAAATTATGATATCCAATATTAATTTAATTAAATATCTGATGAATAAATTTAGGCCCCATCTACCAGACTAGTACAATTGAAGGATATAACGTTACTAATGATACCCCACACACTACCTCAAAATAATTTTATATAAATTTTTATATATTTAAATGATATAGTTACATAAAATTAACTACTATATAACCTCTCTTAAACAAATAAAAAAAATTACCCTTATAGTAGATCATAACAGCATAATTGAAGAACAACACCAAGAGACAAATTTGGTGGGGCAAGTGGAGCATACCACTCCTGAAAATATTGAATTAAAATGAAGTAGGCTACACAAACAACCACTATGGAAACTATAATACCCATGGGAAGATGATACAAAATAAACAGATCAACCTACAACAATGTGGAGAGTCCAACCAATACCCACTAAAACATATAAGGAAACTACCACTATAGACCAAATTTTTTTATGATTATGAGAGTTTTGGACTAAACGGATGAAATTGACGTAATATTCTAAAATCAATAGCGATGAAGAACATATAATACAATCATAATGAAAATTTAACACAACAAAAGATCTTGAATACCCCAAAAAACCACCATATAAAACCCAAACCTTCCTCAGTTTCAATGATCTTGGCCAATAAGGTGTCTATAATCACAATTAAGACCAAAATGATGGTAGGGACGAGTAAAAGGACCACCAATTCCAATAAATTGAGACAAATAAGTGGAAATAAGATGAATCAAATACAAAAATATTTTAAATAAATAGAATATAGGAAAAATAAAAATGAATAAAGATCCAGTCAATGCTAATGTTTGGGATGAGAAAATGGTTGATGTTGAAAAATGACGGAATAAATATAGAGGAACACTGAGTATGATGATAGAATATCCACCGATGAAAACTACGGGAAGATTAATACATGATCATTTTAGGGGTTCTTTAGGAGAAAATAGATGTTATAATTAAAAATATAGCTATATCGATCAATTTCAAAATTTTCTTGCTCCTTTACTTTGATATGAAAGTATTATTCAAGGAAATTATTCAATAAACTTTTTATTTTGGAATAATTAATGACACATATTATTAAATAATTTAATTTTATATGATTCAGAATCAATTATATTTTGAAAATTGTTATGTTAATATATATTTTATTCATGTATCTTAATGGATTTATCTTTATCTTAATCTTCATTAATAATTTCCTTATAAATTATAGTGGATATTTTTTCATTATCCTTACTTATCGAATAGTGGGACTCAATTTCGTTTTAGGACATTAATACACATAAAAAAAATTTCTTCTAAATAATTTTCAATCCTTTTAGAATCACATTATTGTACAGTAATCATCTCATGTATGACTCTAAAAGTTCTATTGATGAATTTGGTAACTTCTTTTAGAAACCTTAATAATATTAGATTAATATAGAACATGATATTCCCCACTTCTATATATTTTATTCATATTAAAATATTGAAATTAAAATTTAGTTACCTCATCTTCATGTTGAAACATTGAAATTCCATAGGGAGAATATTTTTTCCATCAGCTTACTAGTATATTTTTTAAAGGTATTCTTCATCCATTAAAGGTCAGATTTCATTATGATATCATCATGTGGATGTTAAGTTATTTTTTATATAACTTTTATCATAAATAATATCATACAAATTTTATTTTATTATTCTCTCTTTATTTTCGTTGATGGCATGGAATATATAACGTTCTTATTGGCATTGATATTAAATTCAAGAACTTCTTCATATACTCCTTTCATTATTTTTTATAAGAAGGGAAATTAAAAAAACAGATCAACAAAATTATGAGAGTCTACTCATATGTATCCCCTTATTCTTTGATAAAAGTTATTGAACTATATAGGATCTGTGTTTCCACATTTGTGGGGGTCAGTGAATTGTTATGGACATGTTATACCAATTTAAAGGCATTCTATTCCCTATAAATGTGTTAATGTGAATGGATCTCAATCATTCTTCTCATCCATGGTCAACTTACAAAAAAATTAAAAAAAAATAAACACAACACAAATAAATTTTTTACATTCAGTAAATATATGTGATATTGTTTGTGGTGTATGGTGGTTGTTATCCCCCGCATACAATATTTTATTAGAATTAATTTCAAATGGAAATGGAATTTCCTTGAGGCCTTTATAATTCTTTCACTGGTCAACTAAATAAATTATTCAATAAGAATATGTGATGTGTAATTTGAAATGATATTGTCAGCCCTGGACAAATACATGACCTCATTATCTCCATGTATTAAATATATAAATAATATTTTTCTAGTGTAGTTTGAGATATATAAATATAATTTTATAATTTTTCAATTTAGATAGAGATGGTGTTATTATAATTTTCATCTAGGTATGATTGGTGGGTTTATATGTAATTAATGATTCCATGTGTCAGGACTAATGGTGACCCAACACCTAGAATATTTCAATTACAGTAACTGAACAATTTTCATGTATATTACCCAATGATTCCCAAGTAAATATAAAATTGTACATTGATGTTTATTTGAGATATCTAAAGATGATTGTTAATTATAGAAATAACATGGAGTATCTGCGGGTATTCATGATTCATATTAAAAAAATATGTCTTATTTTCATTGATAATTTCTTATGATATAAATGTTTATAGACATTTTTTAGTGATTAGGGATGACTATTTGATAAGAATTTTATACTTGGATTTGATAGAGTAGCATTTAATGTGTTCAAGTTTACCTAACATGGAAGTTGATGGAATAAAACTATTATTATTCTAATATTATAAATATATACTTTTTATGGATATAAATTGAAAATTAAGTGAATATGAACTTTTAATAAGTGTAATATGGATGTTATATTTTTGAATAACATTATAAAGCTTGAATATTATGTTTGGGAGTGGTCAAGCTATGTAGCATCCCACACTTTGATTCAAATGTTCCTTCTAGATCCATTTATCGGAAGGATATTAATCATAGACTATAATTAATTATTAGATAGAGAATTTAATTAATGGCCTTTCTCATAACCATGGTTAAAAAATTTCCTTTTAAATAAATCTAGATTAATGTATTGTGTGTCATCATGTTTAACCGTAGTGCTTAACATAATGATATGTCCACTCCAAATAATTATTATGGAAATGATATGGGTTTTTATAATGATGAGTATGTGTTTCTTCCTAGAGGTTAATTTATAGTTATATAATTGTATAATGATAACTAATATGAATTCCTATACCTTGTGAAATATGTGATTTTAATGGTTATGATAATATGAGGAAAAAATATGTCAATATATTAATATTTTAAATAAGGGTTATAAAAGATATTTCATATTATTTTTGTAATTATTTCATTTTTCAATTATGATATAATCATAAAATTAATAATTTTTTAACCATCAATTTTTAATTGTAATTTCCTTCTATTACATTAATTTGATCATGTTTTATATCCCTTTTATAGACAATGTATTTACTAGACTACCTTTATGGATATTAGTATCGAATACCATAATGTGATGGTTCAAATTTTGTAATTTTGTATGATAATTGATTAAAAATTACATATATTACACGATGAAACTTACATTGAATATGTTTCAAATGGTTTTCCCCAATATGAGTAAGGGAGTAACCATTATGAAGCTTCAAGAATATGGTTCTTACTCTTTTGTAGCACTTCAGTTCAAAATCATATTCCATAGTCACATCATCTTATTGACTATTATTTACTATATGGTTCACTATTACATTTTTATTAATCATACGTGATAAATAGATTTATTTTTTTAATTGAAAAATGGGTTTTAAAGAACTTTATATGGATATTTTTCTATTTCTATTTAGGTCTATTGTGATACATTGATTAATTTCCCTATATGAATTCCTACAGGTGGTACACATGGTAAAATCTCATGTATTAAACTATTAAACTTCTCTTTAGAAATTATACCTTCACTAAAACTTCATTACTTATTATAAGGCTTCACATTCAATAATTCAGTAGATAAAACCACAAAAATTCTACTCTAACCCTCCTTCAATATATATAGAAAACAATAGAGGGATAATTACGAATTAGGCCTCTTTTAATGCTATTTGGGATATGACCTTCGTCTCCATTACATATTTTTAGAGGAGATACAATCTTGGTGCAGTGGTCTAGTGGAGATACATGATTATTCCTAGTGTGTACCTCAATCTATAAATATATCCTAATAATGATTCAACATACAATTCCTGATGAATATTTCAATAAGTAAAAAAATTATTCAATAAGATGACAGGCCTTGTGTTTTCCTTTTCATTTCATGTTTCATTAAAAATATTAGTTTCTTATTCTTCTATTATTGAACTATCTTTCTAAATCATATTACTTTTATTTCATTTTCATGAGAATTTATAACATGAATGAGTGTGTTTTATTATTACCATTCATTTAGGACTGAACTATTATATTTCACGTGAAATGATAATGTTCATTACTAATTTTAATTTTTTTTTCAAGTTAGTTTTCCCCATTATCGACTAACTAGAACCAAAATTATATGTGGTAATCATCTTCACCCACTCAATGATTTATATATTTGTAAATACACAACTAAAACCATTCATATGTTGAATTTTTCCTAAGATATTTTATGAGGAAATAACATTTAATTTTTATCCCTAATATTGTTTTTTTGGAGTCCATTGATAAGGTGATGGATTCTACTAATTATGAATATATGAGTTTATTGGTGATAATAGATTCAATATTTGGTGATTCGTGATAAAGACTTTTCTTGTACAAAAAGGGTTCAATGATGCTCTCCAAAAACTTAAGAAACCTATCATTAACCATTCAAATGATGGGAATATCCCTACCACATACCATGAAATATCTAATAATGTTCATATAACATTTAGTGTTATCTATTAATATCTTTAAATTATAATGTTTTAGTAAATGTTATATATGAATCTTCTAATGCATGTTTCAAGATAAAACTATACAAAATTAATATTCTTATAAACATATTTCATCATTTCTATAAAATGAATTCAATTTTTACCTTCAAAATTCATCCAGGTATTCCTATCACAATAAGTATTGTATAATTCAGAAAATTAATTCTTGATTTTTCATGTATTTATATTATTATTAATAATTAAGATGTAGTTATTATTATGATAATTTTTCATGATAGATCATATAAAATTCTTAATGATATTGACATATATTATTATTAATACTTTCCCCTTAAGGATTTCATGTCCTAGTTATATTCTATAGAACTTAAAAAAACTCAAGGTTATGTTTGAGGGAGAAATATTTCATAATGATGGTAGAAAAGATAATTGAGGAGTGATTAAAAATCATTTCAAAGGAAACAGAAAGAATGAAAAGCACAATAAATCATGTTATAATCCGTCTAATCCTATTTCAAAATTGATAACTTTTTATAAGTATGTAAATTTTGGTTAATTTTGCAACAATAAACAAAAAATAATAATATGATGAACTTCATTATGACTTCATGTCTGTAGATATATAATATTATAATGATGAGGTACAAAATGTGTCTATTGATGATATATTAGATGAGTGGGTTTTAGAATCAGGGTGTTACTCAAACATTTTTCCCAATAGGTAATCCTTCTATCAATTCACTATGAGAGTAAATGGAGAAGTAATATTATAAAATAAAATCAGATGTAATCTATAGGGTAGTGGAACAATTTCTTATTATATTAATGATAATTCCACTATAACCGTACAGATTAATAGGTGGGACTCCAACCTGTGTAGAAATATTATCTATTTAGGGGTTCTAGGTCATAAATGTGTTACCATTAAATTATTATTAGTTTCTCTAATGTTTCTTAAGGATCTCATACATTCAAGATAGGGTATTTATATAGTTGAAATAATATGTTACATGTGAATAACTATTGTCACCAACTCTTAATACATATGTAACTAAAATTGATAATAATATGTTACAGCTTAATTGTAATGGAATGTTAGGTCTAAAGAGTTTGAGGTATTTAGTAAAAAAAATTTTTTAATGATACAGCACCAAATAATATTCCATTTTGTAAGGAATTTATATTAGGTAAACAAAATATAGTGATCTTTAATATATCATATATTAAGGGAAATCATGCCAAAGAATATATTCATTTTTACTTTTAGGGTAATTTACATACTTATTCCCATGGTAGAGGCTCATATTTTATCACCATTATACGTGATTTTAATTAAAAAATGATCTATATACTCAAAAAATAATCAAATTTGTTTGAAATATTAAAAAATTAAAAATAATATGTTAAAAAACAAACATGAAGGAAAAAAAGATAACTTTTAATGGTATTAAATTTTTTTCATCTGATTTCATTCAACTATATGAGTAAACAAATCACAAAAAAATTAATATTAGGGATACTCCCCCATAGAAATATCAAGATGTGAAAATAAACTATACTATATGATAGTGTGTTTTTATTATGGTTAGTTGTTCTGGGATACCAAAATAATCTGGAGCTAAAGCTATAAGAACTACATTTTATCGCATTAATATATCACCATGTACTACTACTCAGTTTATATATCCATAAATCATTTTTTGTAATATACCACCTTATTATTATAATTTTCATATATTTGGGTGCATAGTCTATTCCCAAGATAACAATTATAAATTAGAACCTTGTGAATTTAAATGCATATTTATAGCCTATCCTAAAGTATTCATGTGATATAAGCTCTAGGATGATAAAATCAGCTATAAAAATGCAAAATTAGCAACGATTTCAAACTATATGAATCATTTTCTTTTAATAACAAGCCTCTGATATATAGAAATTAAAATCAAACAAAGGATCATGGGACTAGAAATCCAACCCAGTTTGAGGATACCTTAGATTCCATTCCACCTCTTCCTCAACCAAAGTCACAATCTCAATATATCATTGATTATAAATGACATAGTGATCCCTCTAATTCTATCCTCAAATTCCAGCTTGTAACGCCCCGACCCCAGCTACCCAGAGCCGGTGCGTTACTTCGTAACATTGGCATGATCCCAAAAGATCAAGTCTCGAAAGACCGATTAGTTTAGTAGCCTTGGAAACACTAGATACATTCATAAACGTTACATTACATCATAAAGTGAAAAACTACAATAACAAAGTCTCCATAGTCCACACTCATATCCTCTTCTGACTATCCCTGCAGGTCATTCATAAAATACTTCTTCACATCCTGGAAAATATTAAAACATTGAAAGGGGTGAGCTCAGATGCTCAGTAAGGATAACAATATTGCGGAAGCTTTCATAAATAAACATAAACATTTAAGGCAATGTATAACTAAAACAAAAGCCTTTTAAACTTGAACATCAACATAATATGGCAAAAGTAAAATGAGATAATGCCATTTACTTCTTCACATGGATATTCTACTGGTCGAATAATCACATGCAATATCAATAACCACTTTCATAATGATGGAATGCATAATGCCAGACTATCATAACCACATAGCCAAGGCCTCGTGCCAAGACTACAAATAAGATTTTGTCAAGGCCTTGTGCCAAGACACTAGTTTGTCTCATGAGACCTGCCGATGCATCGAGGAGCTATAGCGGGCTCCACCCGTCACTTATTAAGTCCAATGCATTCCTCATATGAATAGGTTTAAACATATCATAAACCATAACATAATCGTATCACATAAAACATGCATAAAGGAGACATAACATTTCCACATTTCAATCACAAGATTTCAATACAACACATTGATATATAAAAAAAATGCTTTTAATACCATTTTCAATACCAAAATAAAAGAAAGTTAAAACATTGTATTTATTTTTCTTTTCAAAAAAGGTATGGCTTGTAAAGGAAGCCGAAACTCAAATAATGGTCACGGCGGAGGAGAAGTCGTTGTCGCCGCATAAGTACGGAAAGAAAAACATTCCCTTTTGTCGTTTATAAAAACACTTTGTATAAAAAGATTCCTTTTGAATAACTGTAAAAGTCAAAGGGGTTTATACACCGTATAAAAGAAAATTGTGTATAAAACCAAATATGCCTCAATGAATGGGGATTGAGACGAAGTCCTTAAAAAGATCATTTTTAAAATAAAATAGATCTATTATGTTTATTCACTATAGGTACACATAAAGAAAGTAAAAATACAAAATAGGGGATAATAATATCATGACATAATTTGAAAGTAGGAGATTAACCCAAAGAATGGAAGTTGGGTTAAGAAATTCCCTTACAAAGAGCATTTTTAAAATAAAATAGATCTATTATGTGTATTCACTACAAGTGCACATAAATAATGTACAAATACAGGATATGACATAATAATATCATGACATAATTTGAAAGTAGGATATTAACCCAAAGAACGAAAATTGGGTTAAGAAGTTCCCTTACCTTGTGTCCGACTTGACTCAACCGTTCTTTAACCTCCTGAATAATAAACTAGAGTTAATATATACCTTATTAAGAACCATTCTCAATTTCATTATCCTTATTATATCACTTATTACAATGATATGATCATTATGTAATTATTTAAGTTAATAACGGTCGTTTTGTCGACCTTTGGTACTTGAGTCAAAAATAAACTTCTTATGATTACAAGTTGTTAATGTGGTGAAATATCCATTATATTCATAATTTAGATGTCATATATATCTTATATATCCAGTATATACATTCATTTATAATATTACGTAACATTTAGAGGTAAGAAATGAAATGCACCGTTCATGGAGACGGTAAGCCGTACGTACGCATGAACGCTACTTCCATTTCTATTTCATATTTTCTGGAATGGAATCATAATGATATGAGAGTATATTATAATTCCAGTATAATAACATATATAATATCATTAACTTTATCCTTCACACATCCCACATATGGTATTAACGAATCAAATCACTTTCAGGGGGCGGTAGTCCGCGCTTCCTAAAATGAAGATATCGTGTTTTACCCATAATGGAAACCATAAAGGTATGCCCAAAATGAAAAAAAACAGAAGCTTAAGGAAAACATAAACATATTATATATCATATATAAAAATAGTGACATCATAATGGCCACCTTTGAAGGTGTTAAATGAGTGTTGAACAATCATCGTTTCGGGAGGCAGAATTTCGCCATCCACGGAAACCTTATGTTCTTTAACCATTTGATGTAGTTGTGTGGAAGTGTAGCTCAAATAAATCTTATAACAACATCCTAGTATATTTAAGATACTGGTGTTGTTACAAAAGAAGTAAATAAAAAGAGTTTAGGGGGTTGGAGAAGCAAAATAAAACAAAAGAACATGAGAGAATGAATTACCTTAAAAAGTGTAACTCCTTTTGAGTTGAGCCTAAAGGCTTCCTTTGAAAGGATTCTGCCCAAAGGGAATCCTCTAGGATGAGGAGAGGGATGTGGAGAGAGAAAATGGGCAGGGGTTGGCCGAGCCAATGGCTTGAAGAGTGTGTGAAATGAGGTAGAGGTGGGGGCCTTTTATAAGAGGAGAGGAAGGGCACTTTTGGAAAGTAAAGGAACATTACATTATTTCACAATGCTTTTCGGATTCTAAAGGTCCCACACTTATATAATTCGAGGCTAAGGTGATAAGGTTTCGAAATCTCCTCATCCAATAGGCTTTGGACAAGTGTAAGCCTCGGATTTTGCATTATCTTCTCATTTTATTTAAATCGTTAAATAATGAGGTCATCGCCACATCATAATGATGTCATAAATAATTTAATTTATTTAATGTCTAAAAATTATAAAAAAAATACTATGATGTAGGAAATCTTTTTAGCTTTCTAACGAATATTTATAGTCAAAATTTGGACTTGTTTAACCCTACTTAAAAATTGTTTTAGTAAACCAATTTATGTTAGTGTCATTTTCACTTTAACATTAAATAAAAAGTAATTTATGTTATTTCCCTACAAAAGTGGATCCATGGGGTCCCCAAGTTAGGACATGGCTTGTCTTGGTCGGCCATGACACAACCAATGAGGTTGGGACATGTGTCTAGGTCATTTAATATTATTAAAGTATTATTTATACCTTAAACTACCCTAATTACCACTAATCGCGATTAAGAACTTAATAAGTTACTATTCACCAAAAAATTATTTTTATCCCATTGAACCACATTTTACTTCTTAATGACAACCATGTATGTCGGATTTTTGAAAATCAAATCACAGAAGTGGTAATATTTCATTTAAACGAAAAATTAGTTATTTAACTACCACTTAGTGGTTTCACTATTCATCAAAAATTGAAGTTTTTCAGAATAAGGCCAAAATTTCACCCTAAGCTATAATTGATATTCCGAATTCAAAAATGATGTCTATTTTACAAAATTCCAAACATATTAGTTGCATTAATTAATTTTATAATTAATTCCCGCTGTCACAAAAAATAGCGTGTTTTTAAGAAACAATTTATATCAAAAGATTGACAATTGTTTATGTCCAATTTCAATGTCAAATTAATTCTAATGACCACCATTGGATAAAATGGTAAAAATATATTCTAATTATACTCTAAAATCACTCAATAGTATAATTTATCACTATGAATTATTTTGATTAAAAAAGTTGTTTTAAGTATTTTTCACTATTCATAAAAATTTTGAAGTTCTCAGAAAATTACAAAAAATTCAACATAGGCTAATTTCAATATTAGGAATACAAAAATGAACTCCATTTTGAAATATAAAATTTATATAATTTTAAAAAGTGGTTATTACTATTCATAACGGCTACTTTGATTTGTCGCGATGTTTTAGAACTCGAAGTTGCGTACAATGCAAGCTATTGTATTATTGAATGAGAAGCGTATCGTGGAAGCTCGGGGTGTTACATTCTCCCCTCCTTCAATAAATTGCGTCCTCGCAATTTTTAAATTTTTCTTGGAAAATAAAAGGTTGAAAAGAGAAAATACCTTTGAGGAAAACCCACATCGAAAATAAGGTTAATAAATATATAACATTAAAAGAAAGCAGGATAAGTACAAAGGTCACCCGATATAGCCCATTATAGGATTCTATGAAAATATGGATATGGAGGAGAAACAAACCATCAAGGTCTGATGGGGAGTTATAGAAAACAGGATTAGGAGAAAGTTTAACCACAAGAAAATCACAAACTTGTGATTGGTTAAACGGTCATTGAATCCCTAGTTGGAAAAGTTAACCGACAACATTTTTGTTTTAAGTTACCTTTTATAATGTTGAGGATTTTATTTAGGAGATTTACTAAGAACGTAAGGGAATATACATACTTGTTATGTATACTTTCATTCATTAATGAATTTTTACCACAAACCCATCTTTTACTCCAAATGGTAACAGAACTCAAAAATATTCTATTTATCCTAATTGTATAAGGTACCAAAGGTTAACACATACCATTTAGATTAGTAAAATTATTTTGTAATAACCAGGGACTTCCTGTAGGCTAGTGGTAGGAAATAAAGGCCTGTCGCACTTTGATTGTGGGTTCGATTCCTACAGCTTTGTCCGACGCGACGGTTTATGCCCCACCCTGCAGGTTGTCCTTTTCCTAAAACTATAGTATTATAATACTCCAAAAATAATCTTCATCAATTTTTTAACCTTAAACCATACTATCCAAAGATCAACTTAATCCACTCCAACGATTATAGTTATCCAAAATAACTCTGTCCAGACTTTCTCTAAAATGTCTCTTAATTCCAAAATCAATTGTAGCATCAGATTCCCCATACAAAGAAAAATTTCTCTTATTGTCACATACTAAAAATATGATTACCTTAATCATATTAAAACCTTACTGAAATCAAAAAGTACTGCAGTACAATCCTTATATAGATCACATTATTCTAATAACCAGAATATAATCCATGAGTCCAAAAGCACTAATACATTAGTTATTCTGCTTCAACTGTAGTAATAGCATAAGATTGTCCTTGATCCCTTGGCCTTTTCTGAGGTAAGTTTCCTTGACGCTTAGGACATTCATTTGCATAATGACCCATTTCTCTACAATTGTAGCATTCAACTTTGACAGCCTCTTTCCTTCCCTTGCAATCACGTGCCTGGTGACCTTTTTCTCCACATTTATAACAGACTCCCATTCCTTTTAGGCAAGTACCAGGGTGATTCTTCCCACAATTATCACATAATGGAAAATCCTTCTTTCCCTTTTTCCCTTTATCTGTCTCTTGTTCCACCGTTCTCTTCTTCTCTTGCTTTACTTTGTTGTCATAAGACTTAGAGAATTCCTTTTCTGTCTTGATAGCACATGAGACTATATCTTCGTATGATGAGAAGGATTGTGATACTAAAGCTCGACGGAGAAATGGTTTTAACCCATCAAAGAAACGATCAATCTTACTCCTTGGGTTACGTATGTAATCTGCAGCATACCTTGCTAACCTTGTAAAGTTAGCCTCATACTTTGCGACATTCTCATCCTCCTTCTGCCTCAAACTCAGAAATTGTCTTTCCATATCTGCTCGATGGTCACGAGGAAAGTATTTTTCTAAGAAAATCTCTTTGAACTCCCTCCATTCCATATTCGATACGTCATCATCTTCCTTTGTGTTTTGAATCAGCGACCACCACTGATCGGCATCTCCAGTGAGGCGGTAAACTGCCATGACAACCTTCTCCCTTTCACTACTCCCCAAGGCATGGAATATTTTCTCTAAGGAATTTATCCATTGCTCAGCTACTATAGGATTTGTACTCCCATTGAAGGTTGGTGGTTGTTGCCTCATGAAGCGGTCTAACATTGATCCTCCACGTTGCGGATCAGGGTGCTCCATACGAGTAAGGTTGTTATTCATAACCTGCGTGAGTTGTCCCAGTATGGTGAGAAGCTGATCAGCACCAGTTGTATCACTAGCTCCACCATAATTATCCTGAGCAGGAGGGCAATGCCTACACGGAGTTCGTGCATTGATACAGTTTCCATTCCTTCTACTAGGCGCCATTTCTAAACAATGGCATAAACTAGATTAGTTTATGAATCAAAATACATAATTCCATACTTGTAAAACACTTAACATAAATTGAACTAATTATGGATATAATCCATAATTATAAAAATGTATTCTTTGAGGAAGTATATACTCGTAACCCTTCATAGTGGTTTGTAAAGAAAATGGGAATTATCCAAAGCATATCCCCCGGGAGTGTCGTAACCAAGAGTGCAGCAAGGCCCGTTGTCGTGCACCAGTTCCCGTTCGAGTCTAGCTCAAAGCGGTGTTTTCGGGTTTTACCCCTAGGTACATCTGTGCCAGAGCCACCTCTACCTGCTCGTATCCAGACAGGGATGTATTGCTCGGAAAACTCACAACATCTCTACAATACTAAAATTCTAGGAAGTTCTTCTATACTAATCCTCAAAGTCTATCTTTGGGCTATGTGCTCTAATCAGAGTTTATCTAAATCTAGCTTCCAAGGTTAGTACTAAACTGCCTCTGATACCAACTGTAACGCCCCGACCCCAGCTACCCAGAGCCGGTGCGTTACTTCGTAACATTGGCATGATCCCAAAAGATCAAGTCTCGAAAGACCGATTAGTTTAGTAGCCTTGGAAACACTAGATACATTCATAAACGTTACATTACATCATAAAGTGAAAAACTACAATAACAAAGTCTCCATAGTCCACACTCATATCCTCTTCTGACTATCCCTGCAGGTCATTCATAAAATACTTCTTCACATCCTGGAAAATATTAAAACATTGAAAGGGGTGAGCTCAGATGCTCAGTAAGGATAACAATATTGCGGAAGCTTTCATAAATAAACATAAACATTTAAGGCAATGTATAACTAAAACAAAAGCCTTTTAAACTTGAACATCAACATAATATGGCAAAAGTAAAATGAGATAATGCCATTTACTTCTTCACATGGATATTCTACTGGTCGAATAATCACATGCAATATCAATAACCACTTTCATAATGATGGAATGCATAATGCCAGACTATCATAACCACATAGCCAAGGCCTCGTGCCAAGACTACAAATAAGATTTTGTCAAGGCCTTGTGCCAAGACACTAGTTTGTCTCATGAGACCTGCCGATGCATCGAGGAGCTATAGCGGGCTCCACCCGTCACTTATTAAGTCCAATGCATTCCTCATATGAATAGGTTTAAACATATCATAAACCATAACATAATCGTATCACATAAAACATGCATAAAGGAGACATAACATTTCCACATTTCAATCACAAGATTTCAATACAACACATTGATATATAAAAAAAATGCTTTTAATACCATTTTCAATACCAAAATAAAAGAAAGTTAAAACATTGTATTTATTTTTCTTTTAAAAAAAGGTATGGCTTGTAAAGGAAGCCGAAACTCAAATAATGGTCACGGCGGAGGAGAAGTCGTTGTCGCCGCATAAGTACGGAAAGAAAAACATTCCCTTTTGTCGTTTATAAAAACACTTTGTATAAAAAGATTCCTTTTGAATAACTGTAAAAGTCAAAGGGGTTTATACACCGTATAAAAGAAAATTGTGTATAAAAACAAATATGCCTCAATGAAAGGGGATTGAGACGAAGTCCTTAAAAAGATCATTTTTAAAATAAAATAGATCTATTATGTGTATTCACTATAGGTACACATAAAGAAAGTAAAAATACAAAATAGGGGATAATAATATCATGACATAATTTGAAAGTAGGAGATTAACCCAAAGAATGGAAGTTGGGTTAAGAAATTCCCTTACAAAGAGCATTTTTAAAATAAAATAGATCTATTATGTGTATTCACTACAAGTACACATAAATAATGTACAAATACAGGATATGACATAATAATATCATGACATAATTTGAAAGTAGGATATTAACCCAAAGAACGAAAATTGGGTTAAGAAGTTCCCTTACCTTGTGTCCGACTTGACTCAACCGTTCTTTAACCTCCTGAATAATAAACTAGAGTTAATATATACCTTATTAAGAACCATTCTCAATTTCATTATCCTTATTATATCACTTATTACAATGATATGATCATTATGTAATTATTTAAGTTAATAACGGTCGTTTTGTCGACCTTTGGTACTTGAGTCAAAAATAAACTTCTTATGATTACAAGTTGTTAATGTGGTGAAATATCCATTATATTCATAATTTAGATGTCATATATATCTTATATATCCAGTATATACATTCATTTATAATATTACGTAACATTTAGAGGTAAGAAATGAAATGCACCGTTCATGGAGACGGTAAGCCGTACGTACGCATGAACGCTACTTCCATTTCTATTTCATATTTTCTGGAATGGAATCATAATGATATGAGAGTATATTATAATTCCAGTATAATAACATATATAATATCATTAACTTTATCCTTCACACATCCCACATATGGTATTAACGAATCAAATCACTTTCAGGGGGCGGTAGTCCGCGCTTCCTAAAATGAAGATATCGTGTTTTACCCATAATGGAAACCATAAAGGTATGCCCAAAATGAAAAAAAACAGAAGCTTAAGGAAAACATAAACATATTATATATCATATATAAAAATAGTGACATCATAATGGCCACCTTTGAAGGTGTTAAATGAGTGTTGAACAATCATCGTTTCGGGAGGCAGAATTTCGCCATCCACGGAAACCTTATGTTCTTTAACCATTTGATGTAGTTGTGTGGAAGTGTAGCTCAAATAAATCTTATAACAACATCCTAGTATATTTAAGATACTGGTGTTGTTACAAAAGAAGTAAATAAAAAGAGTTTAGGGGGTTGGAGAAGCAAAATAAAACAAAAGAACATGAGAGAATGAATTACCTTAAAAAGTGTAACTCCTTTTGAGTTGAGCCTAAAGGCTTCCTTTGAAAGGATTCTGCCCAAAGGGAATCCTCTAGGATGAGGAGAGGGATGTGGAGAGAGCAAATGGGCAGGGGTTGGCCGAGCCAATGGCTTGAAGAGTGTGTGAAATGAGGTAGAGGTGGGGGCCTTTTATAAGAGGAGAGGAAGGGCACTTTTGGAAAGTAAAGGAACATTACATTATTTCCCAATGCTTTTCGGATTCTAAAGGTCCCAAACTTATATAATTCGAGGCTAAGGTGATAAGGTTTCGAAATCTCCTCATCCAATAGGCTTTGGACAAGTGTAAGCCTCGGATTTTGCATTATCTTCTCATTTTATTTAAATCGTTAAATAATGAGGTCATCGCCACATCATAATGATGTCATAAATAATTTAATTTATTTAATGTCTAAAAATTATAAAAAAAATACTATGATGTAGGAAATCTTTTTAGCTTTCTAACGAATATTTATAGTCAAAATTTGGACTTGTTTAACCCTACTTAAAAATTGTTTTAGTAAACCAATTTATGTTAGTGTCATTTTCACTTTAACATTAAATAAAAAGTAATTTATGTTATTTCCCTACAAAAGTGGATCCATGGGGTCCCCAAGTTAGGCCATGGCTTGTCTTGGTCGGCCATGACACAACCAATGAGGTTGGGACATGTGTCTAGGTCATTTAATATTATTAAAGTATTATTTATACCTTAAACTACCCTAATTACCACTAATCGCGATTAAGAACTTAATAAGTTACTATTCACCAAAAAATTATTTTTATCCCATTGAACCACATTTTACTTCTTAATGACAACCATGTATGTCGGATTTTTGAAAATCAAATCACAGAAGTGGTAATATTTCATTTAAACGAAAAATTAGTTATTTAACTACCACTTAGTGGTTTCACTATTCATCAAAAATTGAAGTTTTTCAGAATAAGGCCAAAATTTCACCCTAAGCTATAATTGATATTCCGAATTCAAAAATGATGTCTATTTTACAAAATTCCAAACATATTAGTTGCATTAATTAATTTTATAATTAATTCCCGCTGTCACAAAAAATAGCGTGTTTTTAAGAAACAATTTATATCAAAAGATTGACAATTGTTTATGTCCAATTTCAATGTCAAATTAATTCTAATGACCACCATTGGATAAAATGGTAAAAATATATTCTAATTATACTCTAAAATCACTCAATAGTATAATTTATCACTATGAATTATTTTGATTAAAAAAGTTGTTTTAAGTATTTTTCACTATTCATAAAAATTTTGAAGTTCTCAGAAAATTACAAAAAATTCAACATAGGCTAATTTCAATATTAGGAATACAAAAATGAACTCCATTTTGAAATATAAAATTTATATAATTTTAAAAAGTGGTTATTACTATTCATAACGGCTACTTTGATTTGTCGCGATGTTTTAGAACTCGAAGTTGCGTACAATGCAAGCTATTGTATTATTGAATGAGAAGCGTATCGTGGAAGCTCGGGGTGTTACACAGCTCACCAGGGATTGTTCTTCCAGGGTAATTATGCCTCATAATCATTACAACCATTCTAATATGATATCTCTTGGATTGAACATTTCCTATGATAATATAACCAATGATCTTGAAATGTAAAAATTATTTTATGAATATGATTCCAAAGATTAGATCACTTCTATAAATGCTGAAATTCAATCCATAAGAAAAATAAACTGTAGTTTATTTTTATCAACCCAAAAAATATAAAATATAATGATTTTCAAATGATTTTAAAAAGGAATAAATAAAATACTATAGAAAAATAATTATGTATAATGGAAAACAAGTAGCCAAGGTATTCCTTTAATGTTAGGGAATTTAGTATATTGATGTTTTCTCTCATTTTTTAAATAATTCATCCATTAATTTACTTCTTATTTTCATTACACATCATAAACTTCATATAATAATATTATTTATAAAAAAAATTCAAGATGATACTAAAGATAAATGACATATGAAGCCTCATGTTGGTAACATGAATGGATTCCAGTAGAACATAGTGTTTCTATTGAATAAATCATTCTATGGTTTTATAAATCATTCAAAATCATGTTATAATAATTTTATTTCATTCATGTTAGATAGTTATTTTAATATGAGTAATTTTGTTTAATTTTGGTACTATAGGTCTGTTTGAAACTCTATGATATATATTCTTCTATATGGGGATGACATGTGGATTATTCATAAATATATGAAACTCATATCTAATGTAATATCAAAATTGAAGGTTATTTTTGAAATGATGAAATATGGTAATGAAAATCATATTTTGGGAATGGAAATAGTTAGGTATAGAAATATGAAAATCATTAAACTATCTCATCATGAATATGTTTTAAAATATATAAAAATATACGCAGTTAATTATCAGAAACCATTTTTTCTTCTGTTTATGCAATAAAATAAATTTTCATTGACATAGTCACTTACCACACATATAGATAATTATTATATTAGTAATATGAATTATACTTGTATTATGGGTGATGTTAGGTATGTTATGATTTATACAATGTCAGATTTTTTAATTTTTGTTTCCACGTTAAGTATGTTCATGGCTAATCCTGATAAATAACATTAAAATTATATTGAGTAGATTCTTAGGTATATATAATTTACATAATCATTATATACCTGTTAAGAAATATTTTTAAATTTTAATTAATTAGTTATTAGTTTTAAATATTCATAATATTCACAGAATATAGACAGATGAAATTCCCGTATAAGGTATAATTGTATAGAATAAAGGGGAACCATTTTCTGAGAATCCATTACACAGTCTTTGGTGGCCCTCTCATCCATGGAGACTGATTATATTACATTAATTAGGGTTGTAAAGTAATCCATATACCAATTTTTTTATCTTTTTAGTCATTTTCAATTTAATTCAACTATAGTAGTGAATAGTTACATCAAATGTGCATTAAATGTTTCTAAAAATCTATATTTCAATGGTGGATCCCAACATAAAAATATTAGAAAAACTTTTATGTGATAATTAAATGATGTAGGAACATTTTTTTCCAATAATATATACACTAAAAATATACTAGTTGAATTTTTGACAAAGTTTATGAAATTCTCCATTATCAATTATTGTTTAAATATTTTGAACATGGTTCAAAATCAACAACACTAGGGTAAAGAACCTAACTGAATTCAATTTTATAAGTAAATAGTGGTGATAAACGAGTTATAATTTACTTACCTTTTATGTTAATTATCCATTTGTATTTTTTATTCCGATGGACTATAATATTTTTTCAAATTGTTTTACCTATATAAAGCCCACAAATTCAATGTGTTACATCCATTCTTCCCAATATCATTTAACTTTAATGGATGTTTTTGACTTTATACCTATACGTCAGACTTGATTGAAACTTATTTAGTGTCCATGAGGACACTTTCATAGCTCTTGTATCAATTGGGTTACCCTTATATGAGGTAATGAGAGACCACTATGTAGATTCAACAAATATGAACTTATCATTCTATAGTACTATCATCATGAACCTCATGAAAAAACACTCATCCCAATTGATTCTTACATAGTGGGTGATCCACCATTACATTTTGGTTTCTAGATCATTATTTCGGTTCTTATTTTATCCATAAATAGTGTATTTTATGGACCTTTTCAGGATTTTTTCTCAATATTCATGTGATCTATGAACTAATTTCACTATCGGGCCTCATTTGGGAAATTCACATGTCTGTTTCTCATCCTCCATGTTTTTATTCCACTCATCAAATATTATTCTTTATTAGATACATAATAACTCCCTATCGAGTCATCCATTTAATCATTTGAAAGAGAACCCCTTTATAATTCCACTCATCCCCTTATACAATATCCAAAGAAATCCCATGATATTGAAAAGATAAAGGGACATCCTTTTGATCTATTGATGATATAACCTTTAACTCAGTTCCATTGGTTTAGAGGCGAGTCAATACAAGAGAATATTATTGGTAGAGATCCAGTGCTCAAACATAGTATGGAACATTGCCTGTACATATTTTCAGATCCAAAATCAAGATCCTATAAATGATGGAAATTTTGATATGGTAAACCAATAAGGTGTAATCAGACTAGATCATTCATTTTACTTACAATTTCTAGTTTAATTGATAATATTTTTTTTTCATGTTCATCAATGATTGATCTATTAATTATGATCAAATCTATTGTGAGTTGTGTTCTCGAGTATGAATGAAACACATGGGTAGGTTGTGTTTTCTCATTCATGTTTGATAAAAAATCCAAAGTCATTTTAAATAATAACAATCTTTACTTTTTTTCTTTCTTTCATTGATATTTTCTACCATATCAACTAACCAAAAATTTCATCTTTTATTATCATATTCTATGAACACGTATTCATTTTCTATTTACATTATATTGATAGAAAATAGATTAATATACAACTAATTGTTATCTATTACAAGGGTCCATACCACTCAAAATTGTTCCCAACATCATGAAATGAATGTAATGATAACTATACAACTACTGCATAAGGAATGTTTCCATTAGTGTCACTATACATATTCTAGGTGAGTTGGATTGTGTGATATTCCACAAGTAAACCTAGTTCCTCTCTTATAATTGACGAGGTTATGATGTATATATCTGGCTCATATGATCATGAATATGATGACATGTTATTGATGTCATTTATGGAATGACACATTGATACTATTAGTGATTGGGTTGGTGAGAGTTGGTTTATGGGGGTACTTATATATTATATATAGTATGTTAAAACATATATATATAACATATTATTTTTTTCCAATAATTAAATAATTCATAGTATTTTAAAATTATAATGTTATATGTTTGTATAAGAACATAGATGTTTTTGGAAAAAATTAATTTTATTTATAATCAATGAAACATAGTCTATTATAATAAAATAAAATAATATATAAATTATAATGAGGCATAATGATAGGATAATTCTCTATTTTATGGGTTACCTAGTTTACCCGTGGGTGATTTGGTTTTATATTACATCATTATACATTAAGAGTTTATTAACTTGATTATTATCTAATAAATATATTTGATGGGTAGTTCATCTTTATGGAATGACCTACCGTGTATAGGTGTTTTCTCATCCCTACAATTATATAACGGTTTTTAGAGTTTTATTAGTGATTTTGTTTATTGGAATTAGCTCATGGATCATAGGTGACACTAAGATATTGGTGTTTGAGGACTATTTTTTACCACTGAGGTATATCAACTATTTATATTTTATTGCATTGTTTGGTATTAGTGGATATTTTTTCATTGTTTTATATACAATTAATTTTGGTTATGTTTTAATATGTAACAACGTGACCTATATGTCTAGGCATGAGACATAAGGTCACATGAACTAATGCACAACACTTAGTATGCCGGAGGTATTTAACGAGTAGTGAGGATCTCGGTATATCGTTAAGGAGACTATAACTTTTTTATCATGTTATAGGATCAATAATAAAGAATAAAAAATATAAAAAATAAATATTAAATAATATTAAATAAATTGAGGTAATACATGTCATAAAAATTAAATTTTCTCCCAAATGTATTGAGCCTATCCAGTGTGTAAAGTGGTAGATAAATAAATTTATAAGCATTGGATAAACTAGATTATATCCCTATCACCCACCTACACAACACTCATCTTCTTAGTTTTCCAGTACAATGACAATTCCCTTCATTGGACTAGTCATGGAATACTTAGGCACACCATTATAATTGATTAGGGTGTCAGAATAAGGCTTCATAGGACAATAAACACATCCATAATCTAGTGTTTCATGTAAAGAATGTTTATTCCATAGATAATATAATTTCATAATGATCATAAATATAAATTCCAAAACCAAGTGGGAATTCCCTGACTATGGTGCCACAAACCACTACCCATGCCTACTTTGGATCCATCCAAGATAGTTAATAGGATAACACCAGTAGTAACCAATCTAGTCACCATTATAGTTTAATTTTTTCTCAATAACCTCATGTAATCATACCCAGTGTATGATATGTAATTACCATGAGTTCTTGATATATGGTATCCTACTCATATGATTTCTTGATATGTGGCATGCATCTAATAAGTGTTTTTGATATACGGCATGTGGCATGGAGTGTTAGTCATACATAATTCCCATTGAATTAGATCTCAATATATGGAAGGAAACTCAAAATCTTTCTTGATACATGATGATATAATGATATCATTATATCTCCACCATGGTCTCATGTTTTTCGTTGACATAGTTGCTAGAAAAGTTCACTCCCCTTTTAATGGAATAATATATCATTAAATTCCACCTATTCTAACCCCATTAATGATACCTATAATAATGTTAACATATATATACTAGGTATATCATACAAGGAGGGATTATCAACATGATAAATATAATAACAACATACTATAACATGTTATCATATTCATGCCTAGAAACAATCTACTCTTACATCAATCATGGAAATAAATATAAAAGAAGGGTCAGATGGGGTTCAAACACAACCAAATGCTTTCACAATCAACAATAGTTTCAAATTTTCAAAACCATAAATAATTATATTGAAATATGTGTAACTTATATACCAATAAAGTAAAAAACTTCTTACCTCGATGTCATTAATGTCAACGATTGGGATAAACAACCCTATGCGGTTCGAAAATTTGAGTGGAAATAAAAATAGTTAATGAAACCTTCTCAATATCCTTTATATTATAGATATTTAAAATTCAAGGAATGAGGTTTAGGATCAGATCCAATAACTGAAAAAAACTACATAATTTTATATGTAAATAAAATGTCACATGTGATAGTAATTTCTATCTCATATATAATTTCTAATTTTTCAGTTTTTCCAATTCATGAACAAGAGGTTTCATCAGAATGAATATTTATAAAACCACAATAAAAAATATTAATATATCTCTAGATTTGTTCGAGATCATTGGTGGTTATTTTTTTTATTTTATAAAAAATTATAATCCATGATAATTTTCCTAGTTATAATCTGATAATTTTGTATCTTTATAAAAAGATAATACTAATATAATCATCCTTAGATACTTTTTATAATTATATTTCTAAAAGTTTTCATATAAATTATCCTTTCATAATTAAATAATTAAACTTTGATAATTTGATAGATTATCGTTTGATAAATAAATATAATCATCGATTCATTATTCATTACAACTAACATTGATAATTTCATTAATTTATCTATGGATAAATTATAAATTTTTTGTTTAATAATTATACATAAATAAATTTTTATGATTCGATGAAAATAGTGTTTGATATTTCTAAATCATTATCCCTTGATAATATTTTTAAATGATAATTTGATAATTTATTATAATTATACCATTAATATTACCATTTCTATAATATTAATTTAAATTATAGTTTTTTTTGGATTTTTTTAATGAAGTATAAGACAAGGAAAAATATATTTAAAATAAAACAATCTATGAAGGTAATTAGTGAAAAATGTATGGGTGATGAAGAAAAGGTCATTATGTTCCTTGAATAAGAATAAGAGACCAAATCCAATCATCACAGGTCTTTTAATCACATACAATAGAGTCTGTCAGTCACGTAGACTCAATGGCATCAACCAAAATAAAAATCTAAATTGTATGATGATATGGAATCTCTAAATTTCATCATTAAAAACCCTATCTAATTCATGATTAAAATCAAAATAGATAGTAGTGTCATTAGTTCTTCCACTTTTTTTGGATTTTATAATTTTTAACTGGTCAAATAGCTGATTTCAAAGATTTCAGATCTAATTTTCATCAGTCTATATAGGAAAGGGGAATGGATAATATTAACCCAAATTCATTAATTAAAATAATAATAAAAATTAGGGTTAACCAATTACTCTTATGTGTATTATATCCAAAAACATGATGAACCAAAATTTTATATATCATCTTATTTAAAACCAATATCCAATGCCTAATGAAAATATTATATTTTCTATCCTAGGCACCTATTGGGAGGCCTTCCAATATTTAAAAAAAAATCTCTCACCAGTAATATAATATATTTAACCTTATGTTCGAACTCACCAAACACATTACACACTTAATAGTTAAATCATTTCTAGGGTAAACCACATGATTTAGATATAATGGTGGTCTTAGATATCCCATATGAGACCCCTTTCAAATGATTTTACATTGTTTTAGAAAAATAATGTGTGGCAGGTATAATATATTTAATAATTTCATTATATAAATATAGTGGTTTTATGAGCCCTGAAATCCCATGATAACTTAGCTCCTAACTGGGAAAAATTTCACAGAATAGTCCAAGGTGTTAATATTGATTATAATCTTATGAATAGCCATTAAAACATTTTATGTGATTTTTTATCGAAAAATTAAATTTTAAAATAAAAATACATAAAATTATTAACTAAAAGGGTTTTATTATTGTTAAAATTTTCAGAAGTTAAAAAAATCCACCTATAGTGAAATCTTACCCCTGAGAAGTAACTATTGTGGTCTTGCTCAAATTACTTAGACAAATGAGCTCGATCATCAAACTGATAATCCCAAATCTCATCTTGGATTTCTCTATACTACCATCAAATTTAGAAAAGGTGTATCATATTCTCTCATAAGACCATACCAAATTAGTCTATAATCTACACTAGAATCTCCTTGTTATATTTTTAAGGCTCTAGCTCAACTTCTTCACAATCTATCACATGACCAATCAAGTACATAGCTATCTTTGGGATACACATGAAACATATTGTGTATACTTATATGATGTAGAAGAAGGTAAAAATATTAAAATATTATCCCAATCAGTTTGGTGATTATGAATGATTGGACATACATTGTGTTATATTGACATAGCCCACCATTTTTCGGTAGCCAAACTGGGGAGTCCATCCCAAGGAAAACTGATTTCTAACAGTGAACCTCAAAGGACCCCACCCTTAGTCGGCATTTGATCTATTACTATTTTTCATGGTTATAACCCAATTATGGATTAGATTAACTATCCAATCGGTGTCTTAAAAAAATATTCTCATAACCAATGCCTCACCTACATCATGCTGACTTGTTGGTGATCAACAAAATATATGATATAGGGCCTCGTAATATTACATATGACTTGAAGTCTATAACTATTAATATACAAGAATTTAACAATATATATATGATCATTCCATTCTCCGCCTAAGTAAAAATATAATCTCAATTCTTATCCCATAATATACATATCATAAAATTGGATTGTTTCTCTATCAATGGGTGGTACATTATGATCAATCTCTATATATTCCTGAGGTATTTGTTCAAGACTTAAATAATGTGTGATGTGTGTAGAGAATCTTATATTTCTATATAAGACATTAAAATATTTCTACAAATATTTCTAATCATGGTGTTGAGATGGAATATGATTCAGCAGCTCGAAGATCCGAAAAATAATTTCATAAAAATATTAAATAAATTTTATATCATTCAAGAAATGTTTCATCAAGAAAATGAGATAAAAAATTAATGGTTTATCATATAAAAAATATGAGATAACATTTGAATGAAACATGTGAAATTTTACATAGGTGTGAAATACAATGGGACATCACATTGAATTATGAAAAACAAGGTATTGGTGGGTGCGTTTAGTGGATTTATAAATAAATTATATAATTAAAAAATTATACCCCTAAAAGAATAATTCCCTATATATAAGACACAATATGTAAGATAAATATCATCATCATCGTAGCTCTATGATAATTGAGTGGAGTGTTCAACCGCCTCCCATTCGTTGATTGAGATCAGATGAAATTGAGACTCCAGATCTAGGAAAATCGAGACGTCGAGAATGAAATGAATTTACTGATTCATTGGAGATCACATTCCTCATAAATAAATGATAAAAATCAATTTTGGATATTTCAATTTTTAAAATTTTTCCAAATTGAGTAACGATATTGAGAATTATCTAATTTATCACTTTATCTTCATTATGTAAAGACATTACTTGAGCTTATGTATTTGATTTCAATTAATAACTAAATTAATCACTAATATTCCTTGTATCTCACCCTAGGAATTCCAATATTTATTCACTGGACAATAAATATTGGAAAAATATTAATAATCCTTTATTTATTTCTCCCACCCTTTATTTGTATTTTTTTTCATTGGAAAACATGGCCATTGTTTGACTTTTTTTGGACTACATCGAGCCTAATCAGACCCCCAGGATCATGGTGGATTTAAGGGTGTTCAAAACCTGAAAAATTCATGGATGGATTCAAGGTTTTTAATGGATGCGAGAGATTCCACAAAGGTTCAGAATACTGATGGTGTGAAGGGAGATGGCTGGAGGCATGGAGACATAAGTTGGCCTCAGGTGGAAATCATATGGATCAACAAAAATCATTATTGTATACAAATGAATGGCCGAAAATGATGAATACGAGCTCTTCCATAAATTATGGGTAGTCTCTAGATGTTATTCGATGTAGTTTTCATGGATCAACAATTTCGATGAATATTTGGAACATCTAAAAAACATATACTACACACCACTTATTCTATAGAACACATGGTTTGTAGAGCCCTAGCATTGGAGGAAAGTGTTTTTGGGTGAATTAAATATTAGACACCATGTGTGACCCCAACACACTATGTGACTTGGTTTTGTTGACCTGGCATGAACTCTAAGAGTACACAAACATGGGAATGACCATGATCATGTTATGTACTAGAATACTAATGGAGAACAGCGACATGGCCTGAAAGACACAAGTGGATCCCCATGTGGGTGTACATTCCATGTACCATAGTACATAGGCACATGAATGATTACAATGACATGACCAGGATCATGGTAATGACACCATGTTGATGAGGCAAGCCATGTAGTCCTCTTACATGCCATATATGATTAAATGGGTTTTGAGATATGCACTAGTAGGGAAACATACATGGAGAAGGGAATGACTACACACCATGTGGGTCCCATTAAACATCATTTACCCATACATGATTTTTATGTAACTTATTCCACTCATATTCCCTTCTTCTGGAATCAAACTTATTTCCCACAAATAGCTATTCTTGTTTTTTTCATGTAGAATGTGACTGTATCCTTTTTGGTGAATTTTGAGATATGATGTGAGATATTCAGAGTGTGATTCTTCATTAGGAGATGATCGAAGATGGAAGTGATTAGTCTGGGTCATTATAGAAAATAGAGTGCAAACCACTTACTAGGCAGGGTGTGGTTCCTCTATCTATGTGTAGAATGGAACCCTCATACTATTCCAGAATGGGTCCTCTATTAGTTGTATGATTAAGCAAATCCAATATTGCATGACATTGTTCCTTGAAATAAAACTCAAGTAGCACCCTCCTTCTAGGTAGGGAATCGGTCCTCTATCTACAAAAAATGTGGCACCATCATACTTGAAGTGGATTGGGTTCTTATTGTATATAACAATCGAACACTCCAGCTAGGATGGACATGAGTCCTATACTGATTATTTGAGTGAATCATTCCTATGGATTTCGGTCATGGGTCCTTGACCGTTAATGTAAATTCCTAATATTGGGATGGGAATGGGTTCTTTATAAGCTACTAAATTGGTAGCCTCCATCTATTATAGGCATGGGTCACCAATCTATTACATGAGTGGAAACCTACTACATGGTTAGGGATTGGGTCATCAACTATCCGAGTGGCACCCTCATGTTGAGTCTGAGAATTTATGTTATAACATTTTAGTAATTACGACCCTCCTCTGGTACTTATTTCTGATTCCTCCACCTAGAGATCATTCCCCTCTATTGTGCAGAATAGTGGATATGTGTGTCTTTAATTTGATTTTTCATTGGAAAAATGTGTGAGATGATTGGCATTGTTGATGGACGTTTTTATATGTTGGAACTCTTTTCTTGGGAAATCCTACGCACTAAAGATCCCTATTATCCCTTGATTGGAAATATTTTTTTAGAACACACACACACTCATGCACACACACACACATATATATGTCTATTTATATACATTTAATTGGATTATTTAGTCCATTGATATATGTTTGGTTTTCTATTCCTCTCATGTCTCTTACTACCCCATTCAAATTTTTTGGAATCTTATTAGGTATGTATAAACTCACCCATTCATGGAAATTACCCACCCATGTCATTTCTTTTGAAGTAAATAGATATATCAGTGTTTATTATAGAGGATCCTAGGGATACTTGGTGAATCTGACTACATATTGTGGTAATATTTTCATGATTTAATGTTTAGATCTCATAGCTTTTACTTTACCATCTCTATCAGGTCGGGACATGTTTCTGGATTGGAATTTATTTTTCTCTCTTTACAATTAATTTTACACTTTCAAACTCTTGTACTTCATATAGGTTTTACAAGCATGGTTTATTCTCTAGAATTGGTAATTTTTTTTACTATTCCTCTGTACTATTGTACAATGATGGATGGGTGTCTGCATAAAAGTAATTTAGTCAAAGGACCCCATATTAGTTATTCCAATAAGCCCATGTTTCCACCCCTAGCCTATAGAGGTGATATTGTGATAGTAGCAGATCTAGACCATTGTTTTGGGTCATGAATGATTTGAATCAAAGTAGTTAATTCCATGGGATTGTGTTTAGAGTAGTACACATATGAGTATTTCATTTGGATTTAGGTAAATAGGTCAATATGTTTCATGTGTGGCTTCTAGGCTAGGGAATGTAGTGATGGTGTAGCGACAAACATATCCATTCACTGGGACATTAACTACTTGCTTACAAAATTGAATTTTGGTACAATTTTTATAAGGAACAATGGTATATGCATCATATAGAATTTATTATTATAATTGTACTTCTTGGGTCATATTCAAATTATATATATATACTAATCTGACCATGAAATGTCTTGATTAAATTTTATGTACACCTCAGTGATGAATGCCAAACTAGTTAACAGTTGTAGAACATAATGAAAATTCGATGAGTGATAAAGCCTCATTTAAGAGGACACCATGCAATATTATTCCTATATTTGTATTGGTCAAAGCACTCCAACATATTGAGTAACAAATAATACACAAATTAAGGATGTTGATTCATATAGTTTATTCCCACTCCATGATTTACAGTTTAATAGGCCGTTGAGGTTCTACAGTGTGCTACATCCCATGGAGGTGGTGATTGAATAGAGTCGATGGTCAGAGTTTTCAGTCTTATCTAGGAACTAAATGATGTGGAGGTTGAATTGATAGTTATCATTTTCCATTGAGGATCTTGGAACTGGTAAATTGTAGTTACGTAGATGCATGATTAGTTGAGACTCTCATGGAACGACTACTTGAAAATATCTCATTAGGATTACTACAAATCATGTTTGTGCTTAGTTGAGATTATAAATCTTCTTGAGCCACAATATGGAGGTACAATAGAGGCTGAGTATTCTAATAGTTTTAATGAACTTAAACATTATTCCTATGATATTATTCTAGATGGATACTTTTAAGAATGTAGTTTGTGAAGGGTCTCTATAGTGATACATGTTCTAGTATATACCCTTGTTCATTCCCACTAATTCTGAGGTGTTGGAGTGGGTACTAGTGATAAAGAGATTCCTGTCAGAGGTAATCCTAATAGTTGGAACTACAAGTGGGTGTTATAGAGCTATGTAGTCTACTATAGCTAGTGGGTGTCTGGTTCTAGGAACTCGGTGTAGGATATGTTCCCAGGAATAGATTTGATCATGTGTTAGTGGTAACATATATGACCAAGGCTACCGAGATAGGGGAGATACTAAGCATGTGATGAGTGAGGTCACATGGAGCATGAATTTCCACCTCAGGATCAGAGAGATGGGTGTTCATCTTGTAGTCAAATCTTGGCCAAAGAGGTTCATGACAAAGCAGTGCATGAGATTACTTCATATATGATTAGTGATTATTATAATCTTCCTTCATTATTATTAGACACATGTGTGATCGATTTCATCACATATATACTCATGATGCAAGAGCTAGAGATCCTAGTTGAGGATTTATCCCATCATCATTGTATATAGGTTCTTATAGGGGATTAATATTCTATTTCATTCATCTAAAGATAGTAGGGGAAATATCTAAACTGACATAGGTTCTCATGTAACCTTTTTGTAATTACTATGGGACCTTATGATGTCATCCCAGGTATATAATTTTTTCTACTATATAAGAACATATTTTCTATCAAAAAAGAGAGTAAGGATCCTTTAAACTAATGGGATGTGATTCTCTTTTATGGGTGGGGGATTTTTCACGGAAGGATAGGTGGATTTTGTGAGAATAAGTATGCAGACCATCACCCATTAGTATAACAACCCTACTCTTTATTTATCATTAATAATTGATTTTATGATAATATAACACATAATAAATATTAGTAACATCATGAAATCAATTTTCGTTGGGAATTATGTAGATTGAATAAATCATGAAAAAAAAGATACAAATTTTTGTTTAAATACGTTCTAACATGCTTCTAAAATTCCATGGATTTGGAAAACAGCTTGGGATATCCTAAGGATGATCATAATAAAAAGGTAGGCTATAAATCATAGTATGGGAATAAGAAATTAATATAGTAAAGAAGTTAATACATGTTTTATGATAAGCATATCAATGGTTAATAAAATTAACATGAATAATTATTTATGATCTAACATGATAATCAAAACATGGGAAATGTGGGAACAACATAAAACACTGAATCATAGACAAATTCCATAGGTAAACCTACAATGACATCATCATGTTAGAAGTACCAAAAAATAATCAAGTTCACCTCTTGTCCCTATGTGATATATCATGATACTAAACATTACCCAATGAAAGGAAGATATATCTAGGAACACACATAATATTTATTTCATTCTCATGCTTATGTGTGTCACATACATTGTACAACATGTATTCATTCATTATTATAATTTATTACTTAATAATGAAGTGTGTAATAGATATATTTGATTCCAAAATAAATAAAATTTATCTGTAAAAATGTGAATAACCTTGATAGAAAATGGGTTTATATTCACAGCACAATTGTTTTGGCATGTAAAAGTTTTCTGTCATTTCGACAGTATAAATGCATCTCATAAAAATTAAAAAAATGGATGGATGAGATAAAAAAGGGGAATCTAATAACTTATACATGAACTTTATAGTAATAAAAGTATATAATGAAACAACCTTCCATGAATAATTGGAAATAAAAGTCATATGATGTTGAAGAAACATTAATAATTTATAGAGAAGAAATAACTCTTACAAAATTTTGGCATGGTAATGTGGTATACAAGGTTTTATAGGGGGAGAAAATAGTTTGAAATAGAATCTCATAATTTATACCTAAAATGGAATGTAATAGGGATACATGAGAAAATATCCCATCAAATTAAAATTGAAATTAAAATACATTACTTAAAATGAGTACATGATAAAATATAAGAGTTGAGGATCCCTTAATGAGTTTGTGACTCCAAAGGCCTGTTATGAGATTATTTGGAGCTTGGGGGAACCTTGGGAGGACTATTAGGAGTAGAGGGAAGATTTTATTCATTAAATAAATAGTTTTAGTGTAGATAAATGGGATTTTGGGTGTGTTTATATATGAAAAGAGATGTATTTCATTCATATTTTGGTTTTGGACAGTACATAATATAATATCCAAATAATAAACTCCCAAATGTTTCTTCCCATGGTTGTTTTACAAAAGAGAGTATTTTTTATTACTTTATATGGAAGATTTTATAACTTATTAAAATAATTCATTTTCTTCAATGGAGGCGTGTCACACTCTTAATGAAATAATTTTAAAACCTTCAAATATGTTATATGTTTTGGACAATTCATAATAGATTTACTAATTAAATAAAGTAAACATAAAATCATTTTATCTTAAATGTAATAAATTTATTTGGTTATGTGTTCCATTTATAGGAATTAATACTACACTTTTGGGTAACTATAATGATAAAATATAAAAGTATATTTATATGAAATTTTATTTTTACTCCAAAATCCGACTCTCGGAAAATTTTTAAAAATAAAATATTGGATAATTTATATGTTTTGATTCTAAAATTAATATTAAATTTATTGAAAATTTATTCTAAATTTGTTAATTTTTTACTTTTAAAATAATAACCGACATTTATTGAAATGATGGTTTTTCATGAAAATAAATGTTTTAAACCCCTAATAAAGGATAAATTTGAATAAGAAAATATTAAATGATAATTGAAATTTCATAAATTAAATTTAAAAATAATAATTTATTAAAATATGTTTCTTAAAAATCCAATAATTCATAAAAATAAATTCATTAATTGGATTTGAATGTTACCCAATAACACTATTTGTGAATTATTGTTTCAAAATAAGAATCATTTACAAGGTAACCATATTACAATGAAAATATATTCATTATTTTATAAAAAAATAATGAAAATATTCTAAATTCTGGTGTCTCTATTAAGATCCCTTTAATACACCAACATATACACATATAGTAAGGTGAAATATGATAGGACATAAATGGGGAAGTTCTGTGAACATGGGGTCATTGTTTCTATTGTAAAATATATTCCCACCCTCCTAGAAAAGTCCATATCACACATTATTTATTCACAGTGGGGTTATTATTTCTATTTAAAAATCCCATCTCACCATCAAAGAACAGTCCATGTCACACACCCTTAAAAGGTATGGCAGGTAGTCCTAGATGTAAGACCATAATTGGATCTCCATTAGTTAAATTTATGTGTCCCTAAACTATATAAAATCACATGCCCTAACTGTGCATTGTTAATCTACAAGGTCCACCATTCATCTTGATCGCATGATGATAATCTTTAGGGTAACGTCCCCACAATATGCATGAATTAGACGATATTAGATATTTTATAGGACTATTCTATTTTTTCCATAATTAATCCTTGATTTGACTAGATTTGGGAAATGTTTGGTCCATACTCCTTGACCTTAATTTGTTTGGAGCCACCTTCCTTGAATAGATTTCCTTTTCTTCATATAGTATCTTGATCTATGTTGAGGAACTTATATCATATAACTACATGTTCCCTGATTACCATTCTAATGAGATACATAATAACGCCTTGATCCTATATTCTTGGCCTAGTTTGTATAAAAAATTCCCCATTCCCAACATATTTTTCATATTTTTTCGTGGAATATTTTACGCTTATAACTACATGTTTCTTGATTTTGATTCTGATGAAATATGTAGTTACACCAATATCCCTTATCATAGGAAAATTTTTATAATAAAGATAAACATTCTATTACTCTATTATATAAAACCCATATTTGTGAAGGTGATTCCAACATGGATTTCGTCATCTATAGACACATGATTGATGTGAAATTCATGTTTTCCTATCATATGAGCTAGATTAGTGAAATAAACCACTTATGATGGTCATTTTATTTTTGGTCTAAATATCTAAATAGGTTCACTATAATATGAATTTGGGAATATAATTTTTTAGAATTTCATTCATACAATATTGGACCCTTCCATTCACACACCACCATTCATATATTGGGAAGCTCATATCTTTAATTTTATTCCATGCCATTTTCGGATAATGGTATATAACATTGATTGACACCAATTTATTAACTATTCATCCCAAACACCTAATATGATTTTTCATAAGATTCCCTAATGTAACCTATGAAACAGAGGCATATTCATCCCCAGTAGAAAGTTATATAATCCACATAAACATTGGAAAACATCATAATGGATGCCAAATTTGGAATATCAATTACAGTCATTACTCATGTACATATCATATGTCATCAACTAAAACATGAAATCTCCATGATCATGTTTTATATTTTCTTCTCTCTACATCCCAAAGGATATGAATCATCATTGACATTTTACACTTCTTAAGATATTATCATAAAAACCATTGGTTACGGAATATCGACCTAAAAAATAAAAATCTGTTGATCCATCGTTATTTGACATAAAATTCTCAGAGTTATCTTTATTTTGTGTGTGACTTGTACCTATTTAGACAATATAGATATCTATGTAAGGAATTACCTACTCTGTATTGACCAATTAATGTCTAATTGTCTTCATCATTATTCATGGCCACTGTCCTTTAGAAAATGACACATTATGTTTTTGGAAAATCAGAAACACTAAAATATTCTTAATATTTCAATGATAAATATATCCAATCCCAAAGGACACCTCTTATTTGACTATGAAACCCTAGACTAGATACAACACTCTATATGTGTTTACAATCTCGTGTGTCAACCTAAGATATTTTCATCCATAAGACAATTTTCTTTTATCACCATACATCTTGAAAATATCGTAACATAAATATATTTTTAAATATGGTCAATAGTATTTCATTACATACCAATCCCATTTTATCATCTTATATCCATGATCCCCATGATTTTTACATGCAATATACTCTCCCACATTCAATACATAAGGGTGTTTTTTTATAGACATGCCAATTAGGATGATTTTATCCCATTTGAGTGCTCCAATGATCATGCACTAAAACTAATTCATCTCATTTAAATTTAATTTTCTATATTATCAATGTAGATCTATGTTTATGCTTTGAAATATCTTTTTGCTTTCATAATATGTTACCTCATTTTCTAATAAAAGTTGATAAACACAAAACATATGTTACAGTGGTTTAAATTTCAATATCGTAAACTATCAATGAAATGAGTCATAATACTTTCCATGTTGAAAAACCATAATGGAAATCATGGGAAATGAACAAGTCTCTGATAATTAGACATGCTCTTTTCATGACCAAGGAAAAATTGATCATTTTAAATGAATAAATAAACAAAGTTGTTAGGTCAAAATCATGAAAATGAAGGCCCTTTAAAAATCCAAGTAACACCAACCGAGCCCTCATTTATTAGTTTTAAGAAAAATTTAAATCATTAAATAAAAAAAAATATTTTGGGGACCACCATATGTCTTTAGTAGCATTCATGTTATTAATTTATGATCCCTTGGCCAAGGAAAAATTTTGACAACTAAATATCATTGTTCAATGTATTTCTATTCGAATATTCCTGAAAATGTTGAATTGAAAAGGAATGAAATTGGATCATTTATCAAACATGACAATGATAGTGTTAAGTTGATGGAAATTGTGCCTAAAAAAATCCATGAGTCATGTCCAAAAAGAGATCGTTTTATACATGAAATAAAGAATTATAACATGTATAACATTCAGAATATAGAAAAATAAAAAAAAATCATGAATATCATAAATTTAAATTTCAAATATCAAAAATTATTATGACCTAAAATTGTAGGTTGATTCAAAAGATATATAATTATGACATAAAATGTTTTCATTTATATATCAACATAATAAAAAACTAGGAACATCCTCAATCTAGAAATAAACACTCTTGTTACAAATATTTTTTAAAGGATTGTTATATTCATATGATTTCTTCATTAGAGTCTTTTATGGATTGAAATATATATATAATGAAGAAAATTGTGTTTTCATATCAACCCATATCTTCAGCGTTCACTCCTCAGTGTCTTTACCTGCTGTATATACCACTTATATCATTCATTTCTCCTCATCAACCACTACATCAACACTGGCCAGTTCTCCATTGAGCTAATCAAACTTCTCGTGAACACAATTTTATTCTCAATAGAGTTATTCAACCAATGATCATAGTTCTTCAACTCGACCAAGTCATCATATTTCCACTCAATATATGTTAGAAGCATCAAAATCTAGTATACTAGTGGTTATTGAAAAATGGGCCATAGACTCTATAGTCCTTAGTATTGAGTGAGGAACACTCACCCATTATCATGTAGATAACATATCATTCACCATACCATTCATTGAATGATATTTTATCCATCCACAATCAAGAAAGGAGAACATGTAGTGTAGTCTGGGATGTTTTGATGGTATGTTTAGAAGATTTGTCTAAGAGAAAAAGTTCTATATATATCTCCATATAACATTCCTAAAAAATACATTATTATGGTTCTCTAGATATTCTTTAGAGTTTCTCTCTTAAGGGGGGATACATTCATTGACCATTACAACTATACATCACCCAACTTCAACATCATTATAATGAAATCCATATATGGTTTCTTACTTAGATATAGCCTTATTAAATTTCAATGTAGGAATAACATCCTAAATTGAATAATTTTTTTCTCAAATTCATTAAATTGATTTCTAAAAAAATATTACAAGAGAATGAAATAATTTCTTTAGTAGACTATGATATGTCATAAAACAATTCTATTCAGGTCATATGATTTCCTCTAGAGACACTATCCCTATCATTTGACATCCTATGGACAAGACATCTAAATAATGTGATTGTCTGTGGAAATGTCTACTTAGAAACTAGGACATCTACATACATCCTCAAACTTGTCCATACATCCTTATACATGTCAAGAAAACAATCAAGACATGTTAGGAAAAAAATAAGGGCACATCAGGAGGATGTCATAGGACAAGATAATCATGTCTAGTGGACATATATGAGAAACCCCAAAACTAAAATAAGAGAAAACTGATTCCTTACCAAACAAGATATGAGTTAAACCTTTTTATGTACCATGCTATAGTGGGAATACAATTTTGTGTAAGTCCTTCCATGTCTTAGAAACTCAAACCATGTGGACCTAGACTCTCATATGGGATTATCTCCCTTTATCATCCATCAGTGGATTAAGAAGGTGAATGAACTATGAGGACTCTGATTCTTTCTATTAGATGGATACATATGACACCTTCCTAAGGCTGAAATCCTTAACTAACTACCCATAAAGACTGCCCTGGTGCATATGTCTCACATATTTGTGAATTGATACTGGTTACTTTATATCACTTATTTCTCATAACAATCATGGATTACTAGGGAATAAGTATTTGCAACAATCATATTATTCACTTCATGGATTCTATCATATATAAGGACACATCATTATTTAATTCATATTTAGTGGCATAATATGATTGGCCCCATATGAAGGAATTTTCCTCGGTGTATATCCTAATGGAAAATAGAACTAAGATTACTATGGTTATAATCATTAGAAGGATATCATGGATTAATTCTTAAGGCTCGATCTCAAGACCCAACACCTATGTTCCCTCATATATATCATTTATCATGATGTTATACTACATGGTTTCAATGAATTAGGTAGGTTTTGATTCCTATTATTAATAGGATATTTTGGATGACTCATAATTGTTCAATCCCATTCTCAAAATATCAATTGCCTCCTCTGATAGATTTTAACTCTAGAGTTTCATGTTATATGGATTCAAAATATAGGCAACAACCCATTTCTGTGAGATAATCGGAAAAAGATGAGGAACACCACCTTTGTATAGATGGTCACATTAAGAGAATCCCTTTAAATAAGGAAGGATTGAAAACATGATCATTTTGTTAAGGTAAATAGTCCCATTTCAAGATTAGGTTTACATTCACAATCATATTCTAAATTGCTAAGAGTTTGTTGGAGTAAAAAAAAATTCCCTCCAAAAGTTTTTGATGATAATAACCTCACATACTCTTGAAAAATGTGGTTTCATAAGGGACCTTTGGTTTGAAACCCCAATTTAACTCTTGTATATTGAATGTAGGTGTATACAATTGTATGGATATGGGATCCACTAACAGTTTCTGTTAAATAAATATGGTTAAATTATAGTGAATTATTGTGAAACCATTTCCGGAACCCCACAATAAACCCCAAACAATGAAATGCTGATGGTGAACCCAGTACAAAGGCAAGTAATGATAGAATTATTGAATCAATATATGCATCATGATCATTTTCTCTTAAACATGGTACACCACATATTGTTTGAGAGAAACAAACTATAATGTAACTAATGCTATATAATTGACTATTGATAAATTCACTATTGATTACATCATGAATCAAGTTACAAGAGTTATGAAAAACATTAAGAATGATATCATATCTATGGACCAAAAAATTAATATATAAATGAAATTAATAAAACATACAATAATTATTTTTTACTAGAATTTATATCATCATGAACCCCATTCATATAGATCATCATATGTAAACTTAATGAGTTGATGTCTCAATGCCAATGTTCCCTTAATAGTTGATAGTCAAACATCACATGTGACTCACCAATGAAACATACCTAGAAAATATGAAATATAATTAACAATATCGTTATTGCATCTCTAGGTTCTTACTATATATTAAGGAATTTATATAAACAAATAATGCGATAATTAAACAAAGGGAAATATTACATAGAGGTATATAGAATTAAAACCCCTCATGTAATAATATAAAAATTAAAAAATGATTATATAATCAAATATATATTATTTAGTTGTTCCAAAAGAACCAAATGCATTAGAAGAATGTATATAATCATATCTCACTACCATGATTAATATTCATAATTTATACTGACTAGGTTTCTCAACCGTATTAGATACAATGAATAGTGTTTTCCCGACCCCTATTTTTACATAAATGTTTTTCGGGTTGTGACTTTGAATTTGTTGGGTGAGATTAGCCTAATAACTAGGGTGGATAGTTGGGAAACGTTTTTTGGGGGTTTTTCGTGTACTAATTATGTATATGACTTTTTTTTATTACATTATTGGGTTTGGATGTTATTTATTCATGACATTAAGAATCAAATGTTTTGATTATTTTATATGAAATTAACTCACTATAGATGTTTATTATAACATTTTTTCATTGACAATATATTTTTTATGGTCAAATTGTAATCATTGTATTCATGTAGACTATATAAATGTTCATGAAAGATAATTCTTATCATTTATGTGATTTTTACCATCATCACTAGCAGTAATACATGAATGATTGGGAGTGGGATTTACATTTCATGGAAAATTTAATCACTGGACTTAGTGGGATCGTAGAGGAATTTGGAAATGACATAATATAAACATGGTTTATGAAAATAATAAAATATTTTATCACTAGTGAAATCCATCAACAATCCACCAATAACTATAAGAAAATTGGCTTATATGATGATCAATGTTAATTTTTTTGATATAATTGTAATCTTTAAGAAATATGGTTATGAGTTTATTGCCTATTGTGTAACCAGAAATGAAGAATATTGAATTATAGTTCTTTTTTATATATCCCAAATGGGAGGAAATAATGGTAATGAAATAATAGTGAAAAATATAATTCAAATTTGATTTTTGGACAACTATTCATTGAGATACATAAAGTTATGTTGTACCCTGAAATCAAAACCAATGAACTAAAAGTACAAGTAATGTAGAGAGAATTATAGAAAAAACAATCATGGAGGTTAATATATCTGATGGGTAAGGAATAAATTTCTTATATATATTTTTAATTATTGATACCACACTTATATCATGGTGTATAGTGGATTAATGTCATAATTTCATCAATCAAATTTTGTTGTGTCAAAATAGTGAGGAAGACACAAAAGGGTGGTGAATGGTGTCCTTTTAAAAACACATGAATAATTTAAAATTGTCCCCCATTTAAAATTGGAATGTGATTTTGTTCCCTTTTATTTAGAAATGTTATGTTGTGAAAAATAATTCAAAAATTATTAATAAATTTTATCATGTTTTGGGACCATAAGATCCCCTAGTATACTCCAATAACACTCAATCAGTGTTCACAATTATTTTCACTAGTAGATCCTTTTCCAAGGTATTTTTATTATTTTGTTTAAGACAATACAACATGGTCTGGAAGCCTTTAGAGTGCTTTAAAATAGGACTATCGATTCCCCACGAAGCTCTCAATCCCCAGAGTGGTAAAAATACATATTATATTTGTATAGATTAATTATATTATAAATATTTAAGATGAAAATAAAATAACTAAAAAATGAATAGATCTTCATAGGAATAGTTGAATAACTTCAATTCTCTATCCTGAGAAAGAATATATTAGTTTTTATAAAGAATGTATAGATAAAACAGTATTAACCAAAAAACCTCTAGTACTAGGACTAACACACAACAACAACTTATAACATATATCTCCCTAAATAATTGACTGAAAATGATTTAAAAACCATATAAGACATATCATATAATAAATAGAAGTTAATTTTAAAAAACATAATTCGAAAACAAGAAATTCCAAAATAAATTCATAGAATGGGAAATATCTTTTGTCAAAAAGATTCAACAATGAAACACAATGGGTTATCAATTCATTAGTATCAAATTTTCTAAATAAATCTAGTAATATTTATTAAGTCTATTAATTTAAACCTAGTAAATTATATCTAAAATATAACTAGATAAATCATAATCATTAAAATTATTATCATGTTAGAAACATGAATTTAATTACTGATATAAAATAATAACACCCCTTAGAAATAAGAACAAATTAATATATTAATAATGGTATTCTGCAATGGTATTTCAATTTCTTTATTGATTTATCTCGTCCAGAGAAATCATTTAAAAAATAACAAAAAAAATTCAAACTTTAAAGCCTATTAATGACCGGTTCAATGTGTGGATTGATGTAAAAGTAAACTTTTCATGATTTTGTAGTTTATAAATATAAAATTCAAGAATGTGGAGCATGATTCCAATGTCAGATTTCTTAATTTAGGTAACAAAAAAATGTTATGTACATGAACAGAAGGTTCCTTAATAAACGTTATGTTCTTGAATGTAATGATCAGTAATAACATGAGGCTAAAAATGTGATTATAGTTACAAAAATCCGATATTAATTATCCAAATTTTGGTTCCGTATCATTAAATTTATCATAAACATGGGGATCCAAACATAATATTGGACACTGATGTTAGGTTTTAACTTCAATTTTAGAATATTGATTTAGTGACTTCGTCAAAACATCAAGAATACTTTACAAAAAATCAGTTCACTAAAATTGAATATTATTATGAAACTCAATCTTCTATAAATAAAGGAATATTTGAATTAAATAAAAAATTAATATAAACATGAAAGAAAATTAGTTTTACTACATTACTAAAACAAAATGTGAGGAAGACACAAAAGGGTGGTGAATGGTGTCCTTTTAAAAACACATGAATAATTTAAAATTGTCCCCCATTTAAAATTGGAATGTGATTTTGTTCCCTTTTATTTAGAAATTTTATGTTGTGAAAAATAATTCAAAAATTATTAATAAATTTTATCATGTTTTGGGACCATAAGATCCCCTAGTATACTCCAATAACACTCACTCAGTGTTCACAATTATTTTCACTAGTAGATCCTTTTCCAAGGTATTTTTATTATTTTGTCTAAGACACTACAACATGGTCTGGAAGCCTTTAAAGTGATTTAAAATAGGACTATCGATTCCCCACGAAGCTCTCAATCCCCAGAGTGGTAAAAATACATATTATATTTGTATAGATTAATTATATTATAAATATTTAAGATGAAAATAAAATAACTAAAAAATGAATAGATCTTCATAGGAATAGTTGAATAACTTCAATGCTCTATCCTGAGAAAGAATATATTAGTTTTTATAAAGAATGTATAGATAAAACAGTATTAACCAAACAACATCTAGTACTAGGACTAACACACAACAACAACTTATAACATATGTCTCCCTAAATAATTGACTGAAAACTATTTAAAAACCATATAAGACATATCATATAATAAATAGAAGTTAATTTTAAAAAACATAATTCGAAAACAAGAAATTCCAAAATAAATTCATAGAATGGGAAATATCTTTTGTCAAAAAGATTCAACAATGAAACACAATGGGATATGAATTCATTAGTATCAAATTTTATAAATAAATCTAGTAATATTTATTAAGTATATTAATTTAAACCTAGTAAATTATATCTAAAATATAACTAGATAAATCATAATCATTAAAATTTGTATCATGTTAGAAACATGAATTTAATTTCTGATATAAAATAATAACACCCCTTAGAAATAAGAACAAATTAATATATTGATAATGGTATTCTGCAATGGTATTTCAATTTCTTTATTGATTTATCTCATCCAGAGAAATCATTGAAAAAATAACAAAAAAATTCAAAATTTAAATCCTATTAATGACCGGTTCAATGTGTGGATTAATGTAAAAGTAAACATTTCATCATTTTTTAGTTTATAAATATAAAATTCAAGAATGTGGAGCATGATTCCAATGTCAGATTTCTTAATTTAGGTAACAAAAAATGTTATGTACATGAACAGAAGGTTCCTTAATAAACGTTATGTTCTTGAATGTAATGATCAGTAATAACATGAGGCTAAAAAATGTGATTATAGTTACAAAAATCCGATATTAATTATCAAAATTTTGGTTCCGTATCATTAAATTTATCATAAACATGGGGATCCAAACATAAGATTGGACACTGATGTTAGGTTTTAACTTCAATTTTAGAATATTGATTTAGTGACTTCGTCAAAACATTAAGAATACATTACAAAAAATCAGTTCACTAAAATAGAATATTATTATGAAACTCAATCTTCCATAAATAAAGGAATATTTGAATTAAATCAAAAATTAATATAAACATGAAAGCAAATTAGTTTTACTACATTAATAAAACAAATGAGTGAATTAGTGAGAATCAAAATAATTGAGAACATAATGATAATTTTTTCAATCAAAATATATATTACCAAAAATATATTTCTCTTTTATGATCATAAATCGAATTAAATAATTAAAAAACAACGAATATTTGTAGTTATTAAACAAAAAAACCTAGATTAAGTATTAATCCAATGTTATAATATTTAGTATATTATGTTTATCTAGATTCCCCCTTTTTATAAAATCACCAATAAAGTATTAAAATGGATTGAAAAACATATAATATATCCTAGAAATGTAAGTGAATTTTATATATGTGAAAGATAAGTTTATAATTAAAATTTATATGTGGAGAAACATAAATATAAAACACATAAAAAATATAAACATCCAAAAATAAAAAAGGAAATTATTTAAATATATAATCCCATATGATAATAAACATTATATAAAAGATAAAAATTAATTTTCCTAGTTAGAGGAAGGACTAGATACAATTCCTTCAAAATAAGAGGATTTATTGGATTAATAATCGCTGAGGGTTTCTATGAATATGATTGAAATCCACCATCATATACTTAAAATTTTGATTCATTGGATCATCATACTCGTTTATTAGATACATTTATTATTGAATCATAATCAACACTTCCACTACATTCTGTTTTATAAAATTATGGAAGTTGTTGAAGTAATAAATATATATCTCCACCATTTCTCCTAAATTTTTGAATAAAAAATGACTATTGATGATATATAAGTAAACCCTTATACCAAATACTTTTGATTTCTAAACAAAGTGATTAGGGATATATTATGACTCTGTAGACTCAGAGTCATTTCGTCCATTACTAAATAATCAAGTGATAGAGACTATAACCTTATTAATACATCATTAGAACATGATATTCAATTTTTGGATGCCCTTACAAAAAAAATTAAATCCCTTTATCCTTTCTAATTAGATTTCATAAAAATTATTCAGATAACTGAAATCAAATTTTGAAACCATTTCACATTTAGTATTCCAAATATAGTCAACAACGTCCATTCTAAAAGCATTAAAATATTTTATTGATATTGAATGTTACATCAAACATTTATACTGAATATGAATATATTCATAATCTTTTATGAAAATAGATGAGCCCCATAAAAAATGTTGCGAGAGGACGATATTGATCGTGACTATGGTAATGGAGATTCTCGATCTTCTGGGTTTCTTCATTGACTTCAGCAATGAATTTGCTTAACCTCGATTATTAATTTGAATAAAAATATTTTCATCCCTTGGTTAGTGATTCGATAAAATCATTAGACTCTCTCGAACCCATAATCCTGAGGAAAAATGTTTATCTTTTATGGATGTGCTCACAAGTTCTTTAGATCTTGGATGGGATGAATCATCGAGGTCTTCCAATGTCACCAGACCTGAGAATGGAGGATTCTCAGTGGTGGCTGATACAGAGGCCTTATATCAATGAATCAATATTTTTATGTTATCGATCCTGGGTCGAGTCATCAATTCAAATAGGTATTGAACTTGGTTATTCACTAATCTCAAAAACAAGGTTTCACACTATTAGGGAAACTGGTATAGGAAGCCAAATCTGATTGGGAGAGGGTACTTACACATCAAACTCCACTCAAAGGAATCTATAAACATGGAATGGAAATCTAATAATCATCAACTCAATCATAAAATTATAAGGTTATCTGAATGGAATGTCCATTTTAATTGTTTAATTCTCGGTTTTTCAATTGCTCAACAAGGGGTTAGGTTGCATGGTGTGAATTCAGTATACTGGAACCCAAAGATCCTTAATGATTCTTCCCCATGCCTTGGTACTCTGATCAGATTGGATCATAGGACCCTAGATGCTGACCTTGGTTTCAATGAATGAATGCTAGTGGATGTGAATCTAGAATGAAAAAGGTCCATCGGTACATCCTTTAATGAAAATGGCAGCACAATTTATGTAAATGTAGAGTATGAGAATGTTCCCTCTTTTATGATGTAAGAATGATACTGGAGAATTGTATTTCAAACTGTAAGGTGATTCAAAAGAAGGTCAATGCTGATCCTAAGGTCACAGACTGTACAAAGGTCAATAGGAACAAAAATAACAATTGTGCAATGGTTGAAAAAAATTTACCATTAGTAAACTAGATGGTCCTTAATACATCATCAAAGTTCATACATTTTCATACACTCCTTTTTTGACACCATTTGGGCCCTCCTCTACAGTAAATATCTCGTTGGATGACATAGCAGATGAAGAGAAGAATGAGAATAACTTTCCTTTCTCTCCTTTCTATATGACTTCTCCATATGAGAAGGTCTAGTTTTCTAATATTTCTAATGATGTATTCAATTTGGAAATTAATCTATAAAAGGGAATCGTGTAAAATTTCATCCTCCAGGAGCTATTTAATGGAATATGGGACATTGTTCAGATCATGTACGCAGAGAAGAATAATTCTAGTTTAGAAGTCCCTAAATTTTGGGTAGATCTATCCTCACTTCCGGCTTGTATACAATCTGATGTTAATAATTTAGTATGTATAATTAATCCAATGAATTCAATAACTCAAAATTTTTCAATAATGTCTGCTTCATACCCATATATTATTCTTGCACTGGACACCTCTACTAGCCAGACCTAGGTACCGGGTTTGGGTATTGTCACATCAAAGCATGTGAATCTTGAATGGTTTCTATTCACACCAGCGAATTCATTGACTTCAAATTTCACTAGAATATATACTTCATCCCTTGATATTATTACTGCAATGAACAGTCCTTCTCCTCAGACTCAGGCATCAAGTTTTGTTATTTCCACAACAAAGACAGTGAATCCTGAATGGTTCCTCATCACACAAGTGAATACTCAATGCAATTCATACAACCCAATGAATAAAAAATTAGAACATCATTTTATCATTAAGATTCATAGGCATAGGGGTAATAGAAAATTGGATCATGCTGCTTCAAATCACACACATATGAGCAGTCCAGATCCATTTGATGGTGGGATCCATGAAAACGATCCTAACAGCATGTTAAATCAGGAAATCTTGGTAGAGATGGTCTGTCCTATTTTGTCTGATAAAAATTGGAGTGCGGTGACTAGAAATGCGGAAATCAAGGATTTTTTATAAAGTTATCCAATTCCTAATAAAAGGACAGATAAGAACATAAAAATATAGGGGGTAAAAATTAGAGGGGTCCCAACCCCCGATTTAGTTTCAAATGAAAATTTTGTTTTGGAATTTCTATGATCTAGTTAATTTGGAAACCTATAGATCCATTCGGTTGTTCATTCCCCAGCATGAACAAGTCCTTATAGATCTGCCTAAGCCTAATCATATTTTCTCATCTAGTTTAGATATGAAGTAGAAGATTGGGTTTCACCTTATTGACACCAATAGGTGTTCAAATGATGTTAAGATTATTTGGGCTCTAGCTCATCATTCTTTGGAAATCACCACCATGTTTTTATCACGTGATCACCATCTCACATGTTCCATTAACTACCTTGGTTCCCTATTTTCATTTTACTTCATTTATTCCCACAACATGTATGAAGATCATAGGCATTTTGGGGTGGACAACGGATCTCTCAAATCTACAATCACTAACACTTTGATTATTTTGGGGGATTGTAATTCAATCATGAATCTAGATTAGAATATGGCTATATCCAACAATTATATATCCTATATGGAATTTAGATCATGCATAGATGATAATGGATTGATTTAGATCAACATGGTTGGTTTCTAAATATACCTGGTTTAGGAAGCACATGAATAACTTTGTTGCTAATAAGATTGACCAGTATTTTGTCATTGGGGATTCTCTAGACACATGGAATTCCATATCATTCTCAACCATATCACTGATCAACTCTGATCATTATCTTATCTTGGTGGATCTTGATTCGATGGAACATAAACATATTATCCCTTTCAGGTCCAACAAGGCTTGGGTCTCTCACCCTGAATTCAATGTAATTGTTCAGAGTGTTTGGAATTATGTTCATTGTAGGGATGATGAATATGACTGTACCACCAAACTCAATATTCTCAAAAGAGCCTGAAAAAGTGGAGCAAGGATATCATTAGCTCCCTGGACACTGATATATCTTTTCTTGAGGCCTCTCTTTAAAATGTTCAACAAATCAACACTTCGAATGACTTTCCTAATGGGATTTCGGTTGATGTTGCGTAGTATATCAAACTCAATAAACGCATAATCATAAATGATAGCTTAAAAAGAGACTCCTTTAAGGATAAATGGGTGAAGAATGGTGATAGGTATTCAAAATTTTTTAATTATCTTCAAAAAACAAGGAAATTCACTAAGCCTATTACCTTGATCAAGAATGGAGATAGTATCATTGATAATAGAGAGGATATCTTAAAACATGTTATATCAAAATTTAATGGTATATTCAATGGTTCACATCGAAATTGTGATCCTGTGGATGGTGTCTTTTCGAGACTAGTGAATCAGGAGGACACTTCTTTTCTTTTTGGTGTCCCTCTTGTGACAGAGATTAAGGATGCTATTTTCAGCCTCAAACATGAATGTTCTCCTAGCCCAAATGGATTATGAAATTTCTTATTTCATGATTATTTATATATCATTCATGATGATGTTTATAGGATTTCACTTATTTTTTTAGAGGTGGATCTCTCGCTAGGGGTTTGATTTCTCAGTTTCTTTCCATTATTCCGAATGTGGATATTTCCTATGAAATAAATTTATTCCTTCATGTTGACCATGTTAATTCCACTTATAAAATCATTTTCATGATCCTGGATAACATGTCATCCTCTATTACATTAAATAGTGTTTCTGCTAATCATATTGGCATCATCAAAGGGATGTCAAACCAGTATTGCCTTATAATATCTTTAATGTGTGTTAATATTCTCAAAATTCCATCAGAGGTGATATTATTTCTCCTAAATTTGATGTCAAGAAATCATTAGAAACAATGGATTGGGTTTTCATCTGCAATATTCTACCCATGTATGGTTTTGATGATGTTTTCATTAATTAGTTTAAACTTATTTATATATATACTCACAGTTTAGTTCCCATCAATGGAGACCCTAAAGTCTATTTTGATAGCTCGAGTGGTGTCAGGCAGGGCATCCCTTTATCAACAATCATTTTTTCTATTTCTGAAGATTATCTCAGTAGGATTTTTTCTATCATGGATGGAAATGGAAATATGAAGCTCTTCCATACTGGTAGGGGGCATGCTTCCCTATCTCACTTTTTATATGTGGATGATATCATTCTCTTTAAACTAGTGGACAAGGGAAACATAAAAAATATAAAGCGAGTTATTTTTCATTATGATATTGTTTTTAGATAGGAGGATTGTTGGAGAATGTATTTTTTTCTTTGGGAGGAACTTATATTCTATCAGGAAAACTGACATATTCAGAGAGATGTGAATTCATGAGGGATATCTCCCCTTCCCCTACACGGGGGTGCCCATGTTCTGGTGGAGACTAAAGGTTTTTCATTTCTATAGCATTGTAGGCCTGATTAGAAGTTAAATTTTAGATTCTAAGGGAACATATCATTCCATGGATGGTAATTTTATCCTTGTGAAGTCCATTATCACCTCCAAATGTGTATATTATTTCATTGTGTACAAATGGACGATTTCATTAATTAAGGGAATCAATGTCTCTATCAATAACTTCATTTGCAGTGGGTGCATCAGGGAAAGAAAAATCGCAATGGTTTCATGAAATTTTTGCTATAAACCTTATGATGATGGGGGATTACACATTAATAATCATGAGGGGTTCAATGAATCTTTGCTAGATGGTTTTATCTAGAGGCTTATAAATGGTCACTTAGAGGATCTTTTTTTATTTAGAACCAAATTCACTCAATTTATTAAGTCAGAGAACATTATTTACATTAACTCTTCAGTGTGGCATTCCTTCAAGATTGTTTTCTAAAAAAATTATATTGACACTTGATTGTAGCTCTGTAAAGAATCATCTATTCAATTCTAGAAATGTAAATTCAAAGGGAATCGTTTCATTGACTTGGTATTGGAATGGGTATCAAATCTAGATTTTTTACTTATCAATAAATGATCAGCTTGGTGATACTGAAAGTCTTCTAGTTCAAATTACCTATTTTGTGGAAAGGTATTTCTGGTCTTCTAGGGGGGGATTCTAAGCATGGAAACCTTCTCCGATTGGGATTCTTACCTCCAAAGGCTTTAATAGGCATTATGTTAGTATCACATCATAATTAAAATGTATGGGGTATTTACTTAAAAATGTCATGAATCCATCTCTTTCCATTCTTACATGGAGACTGGCTCACAAAAAAACATCCAATAAATGACTTCCTTCAAATATGCGGAATTTCCCTATATTCCATTTTTCCATTGTGCCATCAACATAGTTAGGACATGGATCATCACTTTCATAGTTTTGTAGATGACTCTATGATGTGGAATGCAGGTTATTACATTTTTGAAGTATTTTTACTTCAATTTACTCAATATATGATTTCATGAAAAGCTGGTCTACTATGAATTTGTCCCCATTGGTCTAGAATCTCTTTTAGGCTATTGCAGAAGATATTATTCATATCATATAGACTATAAGGAACAAGGTGTTCCATAAATTGATGATTTTCTACGCTGGTACTACTTTGTCAGGTCTACTTGATGTTGTGTATGAGATAGAATTGCCAAGAGGTATGTTTTTTCATAACACCATACATGATTTATATGTTCTTTCTCAGATTGGGGTTAATGGAAAATATCGGCCTCCCCTTGGCACACAAAAAAATATATGGAAGGATTCTTTTCGTGGATGGATTATGATTAACTCTAATGGAGCTTCGAGGGGTAATCTGGTTCCTTCTAGATTTGGTGCTATATTTAGGGATTATCAAGGTTATGCTCTTGGTTATATTTATGGTTCATAGGGTATTACCTCTACCATTGAAGCATAAATTCTTTGTATTATTATGTACGTTGAACAAATAAAACAATGGGTTTGGAATATGATTTTGTTCTATTGTGACTATACAGTGGCGGTGCTTGCAATCCAAATAGGTTTGTTACATCTCTCATGGAAACTCACTAATTGGTGGACATGATTCTTGGACTTTCTCTACTGATGGGAACAAATCATCACTAATTTTTATAGAGAAGAATATTCATTGGCTAATGGTCTTCTAAAAAAAGGTGTCAATGGTACTTATTTTTATTGGGTTGATCACATTTCTGGTGATCTCATTTCTCTTTTCAGGAAGGATCATTTTAAATCTTCTACATTTAGACATTTTTTTGTTTTATTTATATTTAATAAAGGGACGTATTTTCTATGGGCAAGGACCCAGTTTATCTTAAAAAATATGAACATTTCAATTCATCAAAAGGCCTCCAAAAACTCTCATGTTCACCATGAATCACAAAAATATAATATCTTAACATATTTCCCATATAAACTATACCCATAGAAAAATAATGAGTATATTATTTAAAATTTAGTTCATCAAACACTGATGTTTCTATACCTTTCATCACATATTGTTCAATGTCTTTAACCAACTAATGGGATTGAACTTCTACATCTTCACAAACTAGAATGTATTTTTCTCCCTTAACATCTATGAATTTATAAATTTCCTCCACAAACTTTTAATATTACATGACTACCAAGGAAACTGATTTCTCATCATAATTAACTTCTACCGTAGTTTTTAATTCTGTGGAAATAAGAGATTATTTCGTAGGGTTTTCCTTATGATGAATAATATTTTATTTTATTTTAGATCCTTGATAATGATATTCTTTCATTACAAGTTGTTCATCACCTCAAATAACTAGTTCATTTATATCTTTAACTTCTATAGCTAGATCAATGACTTATCTATCAATAGAGTGAATAACATTATCAACTGGGGATGTTTCATTTATTATTTGTGGTTTCTGATCTAATAGAACCACATCATATTACTTATTTATGGGTTCAAGATATACCCTTTAATGTTGATGAACTACACCCACTCTAGTAGAAGTATTTTCTTCAATTATATTAGTTCTTCTAGTATAAATAGTAATATTTTATATAGAGACTGAAGAATCCACTAAACGTCTAGCCATTTATGGCCTAGGGGATACTCCCTCTACTTAATATTTTCCAGTATCATCTACAAAAACCCATTAACATCTATCTGACATTAATATCTTATTATCACCCTTGACATTAGTGATAAATGAATCATCCGCTTCGCAACCGACAACGATTAAATTTCCTCATATCACACTCTTGATGAAACCAAATTTCATAAATTTTTCAGTATAAATGATATTGTGGTGAGGAAATCATAATCCTATCTAGATATTAGTGATAATATCCCTTTTATAAAAACATTGAGATAGAAATCAACGATAGTTATAAAAATACATCAGTGAGTCCTTTTGAAAATATTTGTTTATGTACCATAACATGTAGTAAATTATATTTATCTTTATGTCTCTCAACATGATTAATAAATAATAGTATTTTTTAGACTCAACAATCATTCAAATTAACTTAGACGGAATAAAGTTGAAAAACAAATTTTATTCAACTTATAGATCTTTGACCAATATCTTTCTAGTTAATGATATATCCAATAATATATAACATAGTATCCTATGAATTTTGAACTCCATCTCCAATTATTCATAAAATTAAATGGAAATTCACTTAACAAGGACCCTAAAATAACCTATCCTTTTTTATTGATGAGATAAAAAACCTTTTTTCATTAAAATTTTAAGAGACAATCTATTCACCTCCACCAAAGCTATAATTTGTGTTCGCATAAAATTACGATACATATATTTTAAATATGTACTCATTATTCTAGTCCAAAATTCACTTATCTTGCTTGAGAATAAATTATTTGTTCCAATATCCATAATAAATCCATGACCTTTCCCTATACCACATTCTTATCCGAACTAGAAGATCATTACCCCATCGAACTAGAAGGACTAGGATCATAATTTTACTTCATCTTCCCTATCGCATTGAGAAGTAAATGGATTTGGGTTTAGAAATAATGGGGTTCAAGATATTTAATGAAAATTATATCGAATGAGAAATGATTTCATGGTAAGATAATGATAAGGATTAAATTTGATGGAGTAAAATAGAATAATCATATTCTTGATCCTCTAATTCAATGCAACCATTTATTATTAAAAAAGAAACTATAGAATTGTAAAAAAATAATAAAAACTAAAAAATATGTAACTAAGATGATAGGAAAATTAAAAACATAGTATATAAAAAATTTAATAGATAAAAAGAATCTAAAATAAATAAAGACTGCAAAAATTAAAAAATATTACATAAAATGACATCATTATAACTCTTACATAATAAAATATAAACATGTAGTGTGATGTGGTTTATATAAAATATTAGAAAGCAGATATTCTGAATTAATATTTTTTAAAGAAATATCACTTTTTTAATTATTATCCCTTAGAATTTGATGTCGAATATCAATATTCTTAGTCATATAATGGCTAATTATATTTTTTAAAATATTTATAGGACTTGTACTATCACATTAAATAGAAACATGGTAAAATTAAGTCTAAATAAAAGTACTATGTGTTTCATCTACAAAATATGTACATACAAACTACCAAATTATATGTATTTTAATTCTACAATGGTTTATAAAACTTAATTTGCATTCATTCTAGACAATTCTACTAGGAATTTCAATAAAAAGAGATATTTACTAAAGGTAATTTTTCAATATTATCTACAACCTCCAAAATCAGCTTATTGATATTAAATTAAATCAAAATTATAGTTTTTTTATAAAGAAAATTTAGTGAAACAATTACATTTAATATTTATTAATTTAGAATCATTTTTATTGGATTGAAATATTATACTAGGGAAAATTGAAAAAAAAGTTTCCTTGTTTGCGGGTAGTAAAAAAAATACACTAGGAATCATACCTCTATATAACATCTTGTTAACTGGTTTACTAGCTTAATCTATGTCTAGCTTTATAGAACTACACATGGGAGTTTTATATTTCTTAATTTTTTCCAGATCAAATATAATAAATAAATCAACAATATATTTACTTTTATTTAAATTGTTTATATAATCATTTTAATATATTTAAATTCCCATAATAAAATTTAATTCTTATATAATAATCATTTAAAAATCATTTTTATATGTTTTGAAATAAAATTTAAATATTTTTTTTAGTATAAACAAAATTTACACCATATATAAAATTTTTGGACTTATATTAAATAAGAATAATATGTTTTCCAATAAATATAAGGATCTTCTAATCTTATAGGGAATAATTTTCATAATTAAAAAACACAAAATAAATTTTCAATCCATTGGTTCTTGTTTAAGACAAGAAGTTGCTTTAGTATGTTTGTAAAAGGAATTGGGAAAGTGAATACTTTCAAAACCCATTTTTTGGTCAACATATGCATCCACATTTAAAAAATAAATTAAAAAAATAATATTTGAAATAAGACATTAACAATTTAAATTCAAAAAATATATAAAGGAGAGAAATATACTAATGGAGTCAAAACATAAAATATGGGAAAATGTGTCCTCCATGTATGTTCTTTTACACTATTTGTAACCCTGATAAACTATCCATATTCCTATTAATATAAATTACACCTTGATTATCTCTATTATTCCCAAAAAACGCCCTTTAGTTCTTTTCCCATGATGTTATAAGCATCTTCTATGTAATTAATTATATTTCTTAACATGAAATAATTCATCTATATCTACAGAGCCAAATTCTAGCAATCATTATAAAGGATTCTAGTTCAGGGTTAGTTTCAAACTAGGATTCAAAGGCAAATTACTAAAATAGATTTTAATGATTCATACTAGTCCCATATCATTTATCTACATACCATATAATTTTTTCTAAATTGAAATCCTTAATTATTTTTTATTTTATTTGTAAAACCCTTTTAGGTTCCTCAATTTCTTGTTCTTCAACACTTTACTCTTCATAACATTGATCTATTTTACTTTCAAACTTATCATTATAAGAGTTAATCCAAAATTAACTCACATAATCAATAACTTCACCATTTTAAATTATAATATGACCAAATGGATCAACTTCATTAAAACTCCAATGAATTGATATTTAAACTATCATTTAATTTTTATTAAACACTCTATTGGAATCCTAAGTAGTATAATACCAAATAATGATTCATTAATCATCCTATGTATCATTTTTACCAATTTTTTCCTTATTATTCAAGACATACACCTTGAATTCGAAAACATTAATGTATTATACATTAGGGTTATTATAATTTAAATATCATAAGGTGTATTTTTATAAAGTGTTATTATAAAATATCTATTCATAATATGGAAAATTATATTAATATATTATACAAAAAATTGGTATGTAATCTATTTTCATTTAACACATATCATCTATTTCATAAAGATTTCAATTTTCAAATAATAAATCAATTTAGTGAGGTGTTATTGGACTATAAATGGTATGTTTAATTCCAAGGATTTAGGAATATGATTTAAAATACATTTTCTAAAATTATCCTTTACGACCCGTTTTCAATGGAATTATTTTTAAAACATTTTAATTTTGAAAAAACATAGAAAAACTATGAAGGACTAAAAATGAATCACTTTTAATCATTTAAAAATAAACCCATTTAAATGTGGAAAATATCCAACTAATACAAAGATAATGAATATTCTTTTTATGATTTATACAGTGGAGGGTTCAAAAAAATCCATGTTGATATGTTATAAAGGTTTTTATTTAGCATCCATTTATTTATATTAAAATATTTCTTATTCTCCTTGTGTGTTTGGAATTCATCACATTGTGTTTTCTCATCAAAATTATGACTATGAAGATTATAATATAATATCATCTTAACTAATTTAGATAAATAAAGTAAATTAAAATTAAAAAATCTGATATTCCATACATATTAATATCCTATTTTAACAGTTAATAGTTCACTTTATATTCACATAATTAACTAAGATAAAAAATGTTAACATTTTCAAGTATATGCAAGATAAAAATTATTAGTTTATCTTTAAGGGTATGGCATCCATTATTAGAAAAAAAAGATTAATTCCATCATCACAATGTTGATAGATACTTATAATTTTATTCTTAAACCCATGAATATATATAATTTTTTTATTAGGATAGATTTTGGAACTCCCACTTCTCTACATCCAATTATATTTACTTTATAATTGTAACCAAGGTAACCAAACCTCCAATAAATATTTATAGTGAATTGAAATTAAAGAATTTACCGCTCATATATCTCGAACAACAACAATACAAAAATACATATATATAACATATTACACATCTATTTAAATGGATTTTATCCCAAAAAATTATCAAACAAAAACTTTTAATGTTACCCCAAATGTACTAGGCCCAATCGTGTCAACAATAAATGATATGGGAAACCACATGTACTTTGTGTTATGGGAACAAAAATCATGTAAATCCCAAGAGATGTAAGCTCTCATAAAAATATGAAGCTAAGGATTCTTTATGAAAAATTTTATATATAGTTTAATCTAATTATAAAATAAAAATAAGTAACTAATTACATGTTGTAATTCATTAAACTAAGAATAAAATAATATCTATATATCTTGAATTTTGTAACCAATAATACCAAAAAAATATTTCATTCTAACACACATTACTTCCAATAATCACACATAAATTGACTTCCCCCAGTGTATATATTATAGAATTAATTTTAAAATATTCTAATTTCGAAAGTAACTCATTAATTTCATTTTCATTTTCAGAATAGCTTCAAGTTTGGTTTTTATGTTCTTTTTTAATTCTATGAAATCCTATAATATGATATCTTTCTCAATTAAAACACTATTATGAATATTATTTATAAATTTAGGAATCTAATTTAGAGATTCATATATTTCTTCTATCAAAAAACAATAATCATATTTAATATCATTTTATAAGATTTCAAATTAAGAATCATAAATAGAAGATTAATTTGATTATACCACTTCCATTTTATCTATATATCATATTTATTTCATTTTGAATTGATTTATAATATTTTTATTTAGAACATGAAGAGACATTTGATACTTAAAATACATTCCATATATCCATCCAATATTACTTTTTTTATTATATTCTTATATTATATGAGACTTCTTTTCTTTTTTCTCTATTTTCATCATTCCTTTAGCTATAGGAAATCATGTTCCTTATTCCCCAACTGATTTCATTTATTGAATATAACTTATTCTATATTTTGACCATTATTCTATCAATAATTGCATGACATCATGAATCATTTTATTAGATTGTAAAACTTTTTGAACTTATGGATTTTAGAAAAAGTTACTCTACATAATTTAATCTAAAATAATAATTAGAGTATATAATATCCTCTTTTTAATTTTATCAATTTTTATCATGAGAAATATTAATAGTTTTATTTTCATATTTCATTATTTTCTGATAATCAACCTCATATTGAGCATTAGCTTCATAAATTATGAGCCTACTAATCAATTCATTAATCATTATTTTTTCTAATGGAGTTTATTATCAGATGTCGACTAATATTATATTTCAAATAGATATTAAAAATATAATAACATTAAGATCTCGACTTGAATTCGATAAAGGCATTCGAAGATCAGAAATTCAATTTACTATTTTTGTCAGTCATCCCTTCATTTTGTTGATATATTTACATTCATACATACTAAATGTATCAAAAATTAATTTTTCATTATTATACTTCTATTATGTAAGATTATCTATTCCATTATAAGATCATTAAATTTTTATCCAAATTTAATAAGTTGTAGAATTATGAGAGACGTGGTTTTATTCATAATATCTCAGTATTAAAATTTATTCAATCATGGATTATGAATTTTGATCATATTCAGTTTCTTTTACAGCATATCGATTTTATGGTTCATCATTGTGTGTTTTGTATCAATTGAAATACTTAAAATAATCAATTAAACCATGATTAATAAAATATATAACCATTACATATATCCATCATTTATTATGTTCAATATCAAAATGTGGATCTATGATCATAAATATATGTTCTTTTAGATCAATCATTGAAATTGTTCTTTGTTTTGATACATAATTCAATCATGCAAAAGATTATGTAAATATTATATAAATCATTCATATTATGAATATTAATATATTATAATAGCGATTAAGGAACTAGAAAGTGCTGAATGTGTCTTTATAAGGTGACATGATCACTTTGAACTGATCCACCTAAGATATATAGAATGATATGATGTTCCAAAAAATTTAAATTGATTTTGTAGTGGAAAATAAGAGAAATACGTAAAATAATTTTTAAAGTGGTTCAAGGAATAATGGCCCCCTAGAACACTCCACCAACAATTTATCTGTGAATTTGGTGATTTTAAATAGTAGATCCTTTTCCATGGTATCACTATTGTTGATTGAAAAAGTAATTATCATGATATAACATATTTTATCAGGCCTTAAAACAGAGAATATCATAATTAGCACAACATTAAGTCAGTAGAGTGTTCAAACAGAAAAGATAATGTCTTTTGTTGGATAAAATATATTTTATATAATTCATATATAAAATATGAATTAGAAAAAATTAAGATATTATGATTGGAAAAGATTAGTAACACTAAAGAACTATCTTATAGAAAAATATACGAGTTTCTAAAGTGAATGTCTATATAATATTGAAGAAGAATTAAATTATAAGAAGTAATTTGAAGGAAAAATAGATTATTTTTACATGTATTTATTTTATTTTTAGTCCTAAATATAATTAACGAACAACTAATTTTAATCTACTAATAAAAACAAAATAATATATAAGAGACTATTAAAATTACACTATAAATAGAAAATTTTGATGAAAATGTAGGGAAAGAGATATTTATTTTTTACCAAGAATGGATATAATAGATCAACTATCCATCAAATTTTCAATATCCTTGTTTCTGAATGAATATACTAATAACAAAAAAACAAACTAATTAAAACATATTAAAATAGATCTTGAAAAAACACCATAAAACGTGTAATCTTCGAAATTAATTGTGTGTCTGAAATTTAATTTTAATCAACCATATTAAATCATAACCTCACATATATATGAGAATGATTTTATGAAGTAATATATATATTCAAAAAAAATTTAATTGCACTACCTAACTATTTTCTCTATTAAAATCATTATATAAATCTTAGAAATTATTCAAAATTCAAAATCTACAGAGGACTAGTTGAAGGTGAATATTATACCAAAAGTAAAGTTTCTAACATTTGTGTGAAATGAAATGTAGAATTATAAAACATGGAGAATTATAAAAATTTTAAGATACATAAATTATTTTCATATACCATGATTCTAAAAAGAACAACTATGTTTGATAATGTTAAAAATATTAAACATTGACCATAATCGAACCTTGAAATACAATTATATACGTATTTCCTTTATAACCAACACATTAAATTGGGGAGTCTGAATAGGATTAAACATTTAAAAAATTTATATTTCTATTTTGTCATATATATTTATTTTTTATTAATTAATACGAAGAATGCCCTCAAATGTTTTGAAACGTAATTTTATTCTTACAAAACATGTATTCTTTCATAAATATTATTTATTATTTTCAATAGATGTTATAATTAATTTTTTGAACTATTAGAAATTTTATTTTATGAAATAAATATAATTTTTGAAATCATGTTATCAAAATTAAAAATGGGCCAATATTATTTATTTTCTTGAATAGATTGATTTTTCAGTGAATAGTGGGAAATATTGATTTTTATTTAAAACTAAATTTTCTAATAAAGTATTTTGAATGCAATATTATAATTTGGATTAGTTTTAATATTAAAATAGTTATTTTGGATTAATTATAATACTAAAGTTTTTTAAATTATTTTTATACATAAAATTAGTATTTGTATCAGAAAAACACTTTTTTCATCACATTTTGGATGTTTAATAGAAAATTAAATTTATAAAAATTAAGTTTTATTCATTTTTAAAAATTATTTATTTATTTTTAATCAATTATTTTTAATCAATTATTTTTAATCATTTAAATACGCTTTTTAATTTTTAGTTAAAATTAATTGTAACTATAATAATATTTTTACTACTATAAAGTCTAAATTGTGTAATGAAGGTTAAATTTAATATTATAAAGACTATAAAATTAGTCTATACCATTCCTTAAATTTATTTTTTCAGTTAATTTCATTCATTACCATCCAATATATTTTTTTAAATCCTTTGGTTACCTTTTGGGTATGATTTTTAACATTATAATATTTTATATATAGAAAAGTAATCTAGGTCACTCTATTTCTTAATAAAAACAATAAATTGTACATGGGTTTTAAAAAATATATATGTTCATTTATGAACGTGGATGCTAAATATAAATTATTTAACTTCATGAAAAAAATTATTTTTCATTTGTATTGAAGAAATAATGACATTAGTTTATTACACAAATCCGACAAAGTAATTATTAAATTAACAAAAAATTAAAATTAATGGTATTAATTATATAAAAATTATATAATTATAGATTATTAATGTGATACATGAATTTTAAATACATATATAACATTTTATCAATTTAACAAACTATTTTATCAAATTCTATTTTTTCATGATATTATTGAAAATGAAATAATGAATTGTTCTACAAACTGACATTATAGAAATCTTGTAAAAAATAATAATTCATAAATGATATAAAATTCATAAAAATATCATATTTTACCATGTTATTAATATATTTTCAAAAATATCAATTGTGTTCCCTTTTTTGGCCTTTTTTCTATTTGTAGTAACAATAATGATCCACTATGTGTAAAACAAACCTTACTATCATGGTAATGTGAAAAGGGTTATAGGGGGTTATAACCAAAAGATAAGCATAAAATCATAGTCAAACATGTGTAGATATAATTTCATGAGATGATTTATAATAATTATAGTACTGTATTTTAATCATATCTATTTACATAATTTATTATATCAGAATTATTTTTATTAATTTTATATTTCACTAAATTACAAGAGTGCCCCTCCACTCTCTTAAAAAGGGCATAATATCTTCTCATTACATCACACATAAATCCCCATTTTAAATCCAAAACCTACCAAAATCTATTATTAAAACCCCTAAACATATTCTAATTACTTTAATTATTGTTTAATACCAACCTTTGCTGTCTTATGGGGTAAGAAATAAAGGATTTATAAAGAAGAGGTATCACTATTAATCAAGTGTTTCTATTTTATGTATAACTCTATCTCTTTAAAATATTTATAAAAAAATCATATTTAATAATATAAATATATTTTATATACTTATATATTAATATTTTAATGTATTAATCTATATACATCCCCATCCTCTATCAAATTGGACTAGAATTTGACATTTTCCTGTACGAAAATGTACTTCCTCAAGGACCAAAGTAATTCGTTTCTCATCAAAACCTATCACAGGATATTATAATGATCGAATAAGTTTTTATATATGATATTATGAAAATATTTATAACTTTAAAAAGTAAATATATCATTTAATTTCATAACATTCCATTCAAAGAAAAATGATACTTTTTTGTCGGTGTAACTATAGACAACCACTTCTGCAAATTGATGTGATTTTTTCCCTCAAAATGAAATAGATTATATATATAAATATATTTATGTAATTAATATGATATTTATGATAATAATATGATTTGATAAATATATTATAAGAAGAATCTTCATATTATAATGATCATTGAAAATTTGAGCTTTACTCATGCCTTTGTTTGGCCCAACATCTCCGTGATTGTTCTGTATTTCATTTTTAATATCAACATTTAATGGATGTATTTAAAGGTATAATTTACTTATAAAATGATAATTATTTTATTATATTTAATTTTAATAATATGTAATAATTATCTCTTTTAACTTTGTTGATCAACAAAAGTTATTTTGGTCATCAGAATTGAACATTATAAAAGTACAAGATATGGACTAAAAAAATATAATAATTACCCATATAACTATGTTAAATGACGTATATTGTACTTGGATAAGGTATTAACAATATATAATTTTATTATGTAATACAATAATTGATATCGGTATATTATAAAAGAGTTAAAATACATACATGGAATGTCTAGATCTGAGCTTAGGGATTACATCTCGATTTCCCATCATCTTAAAATATTTTAATATCACAACCCTAATATATTTTATATGTTATATATAATTACATTTACCATGTTATATCATGAATCTAGTATACATTATAAAATTCTAATTTTCATTTTGAATAATTTTATTAAATGGGATTTTACATCATAATTTCCTTCTAAATTAGAGTCTTTAACACAATTTCATTTCACTAAGTTAAAACTATTAGTCATTAACTTTTTTATTAAAATGATAATTTTGAATTTATATCTATATTGTATTATTATTTGTTTAATACTATTTTCATGGATTTAAATTTGATACACGTATTCACTATATTGATTAATTATCAATACAATGATATGATATTTGAAAGGGTTCTTCATCTAAAATTCAATTGATTTGGGGAATACATTTATAATATGTTCCTATCATCTTTTATGAGGTCTATATACTATAAACGTAATATTTTATATAATTATAATCGTTATATTTTAGTTTTTTTATTCTCTTATGGGTCTTATTGTTGAGAGATAACAAATTAGAAAATAATTTATATTGTAATATAATTTATCATCAGTGTTTTTTATCTTCATGTTTGATTTTGGAGTAATAATATACTCTTACATTAGTAAAAAAATATAGTTTATTATTATCTTTTTATTTTTGTGTTTTAAATGATTAATTTCAATTTCAAAACCTATTTATTAAGGAACCATAAATAATTTCATATGTCTGTTTTTGGATCTTTTATGTTATTTTATATCAGAAATATTAAGATTCGATATAATTATTTCTAAAACTCATTAAAAAATAATATTTTATAAAAATAAATTATTTCCAAAAAAAATTCACATGGTCATTGACCTTATTTTAAATGAAATTAAATGCATATTTATTAACATTTTTTAAATGGGTCACTTTTTATTCGTTTTTATAAACGTATAAAATGAAAATTTATTTTAAACATCTATAACATGAACGCATTTTCCAACCATTATGAAAAATATTTTCTTTCAAACCTCCTTTATATATATCCATAAATATTTTGAAATAATTTTTTCTCACTAATATTATGTATATTTTAAAAAATATTATAATCTAAAATGGTATTTTCCCTTGTTTTCAAATAAATTTTGTAAATATTATTTTAATGGTATTTTTAAATATATGAACATCCCCTAATGATTTCTCTATTTAACTTGGATTTTTGTCTTCTTATTCAAAATATATTCTTCCTATGGATGGAAAATGATTATTTTTAATTATATTGTCGTGAAAAAAATATATGTCACAGGATAAAAAATATCTTATGGTTTTATAAAGGGTGTTATATTGAAAATAATAATATTATAAATATTTAATTCATATCATAGTTATTTTAAATAATTAATAATGTTTTTAGTATCATTAAAGCTCTTTCGTGAGGTCGAGACACCTTATATGAATTATTTGTTCCAATTATATCTCACAGGAGAGCCCAATATTGCTTATATGATGTGTGTCCCCAAATAGTGTTTCATATCATTAATTCATAATTATATTCCCTAGAGAATTATATTGGTTGTTTTCTATAAAGTTATTAAAATTTTAAGTATTATGTAAGAGTAATATGAAGATAATTCTCTAAGATATCATAACTTATAAATTTTTCATTATGTGAAATTTTAATGATTTTATTTAGATTTACATCACATGAAGCATGATTTTTAATCAAATAAATCATTCTTTTATTAAAGATTTATTCCATCAGTTATGATCCATGTATTGATGGGTAATGGTTCTATTATGTTAGGAACATTCATTTTGATTATGTCATCATGAATTTATTCTCATCATACTCACATAGATGACATTCAATTGTCAATGCATATTTTTTTCACTTACTGAGCATTTGGTTGCACCATTATTATGCTTTTTTTCTCAGTTTATGAAAAATATTTTAAATTTACTATGTTGATATGTGTTTCATATATGAATAATTTTGATGGAAATGTTGATTTATTATCATGGAATATGAGAAAAAGAATATAATGGGAGGTAATATTGATCTTTATGAACAAGTTGTTTAATAACATTATTTTTTAATAGTTTTTACTAATTATAAAATAATAAAACTAATTTTTCTTTTGGTATGAAAAGCATTCAATATTTATGATTGAAAATTTTTTATTTGGAAGGAAAAAATATGGCAACATTAATGGGTATCGAATCCATATCTATAAACTTTGTGTTTTTTAGAAATGGATATGAGAGTGTAGGTTCATGGTTATTGAAATTATTATCAGAGGGGGGTATTGATAATTTTGGATAGTAGGATGAATTCATGATTGGTTATATTAATTGTTATGGATTACACTATAGGTTTATAAGTATACTATTTATCATAATTTTAATGACATATATAACACTTTTGAGGACTTATGTGATGGAATATTAAGATTGATGATGATATAATTGGAGATATTTAATTGGGATTATGTACGAGAAACCATTAAATTTAAAAAAATTACTATTTAGGGCATTCATGGAAAGAATATCTTTTTGAATCATATATGATATTAATATGGCATTATGATGAATTTTTTTGATGATGATATTAGGTAATATAAATCTTTTAAATGAATTTAGTAGTGACTAATGTTATTTAGAGATAAATGTTAAATTTTTATTATAATAATATCTGATCAAATCAATTTATCTGGTGATTTTGATGTTTATTCAGGAAAAATTTACATAATTTAGTGGAAAATTATTAATCGAATGGTTTATTTTGAGATTTTGGTGTGGGAATTAATTTTTTTTATTAAGGTTTTATTTCTTTGTAGGAAGGTTTATTCATTTTTCAGAATTATCATACCTTGTGGTAAACATTAAAGATTTTTATATTGTATATATACATGCTATCTATCACCTTTTCCCTTTTGGAAGCATATAATCTTATGGAAGTGCTCCAATAATAAAAAAATTAAAATGAAATACTCATCATTTTTATAAAAATATGGGATTTGGGTGAAAATTCACTGAAGGATAATGTCTGACATGTCAAGTAAGTATATATAGTAATGTTCATTATATAAATGATAAAGGAATTCACCAACTGTAGGATATGATTTGGAAAAATAATAATTACCTATTTACATTTATTATTGATAATTTAATGGTCTTGTAACATATCAAAAATTTATTGTTAGTAGATTGTTATCATTATCATGACACATTCTCTAATACTCTCTATCAGTACTTCAGAGATTGTTCTATCTTCTATGTCCATGATTTCATCTCCCACTAAGTTTCTCTTATTTAGAAACCTTGTCTTGGGATATTTCATATGACCTTCAAAATTCCCTTTCTCAATTTTTATATGGTTGTTTTGTTATTCCTTTTAATGATATGATATATAAAAAATGGTATTTTGAAAAGTAAAACCCCTTGAAATGAAGAACAAGTTAAAATTACAAGGAAACAACATCCTAAATTGTATATAATTTAATATCCCATTATGTAATAAAATGACTATGTTCGATAGAATAAAACGTATTCAACACTAAGGATAATAAAATACTCAAGTATTATTATTCAAATATGACCATTATAATTGCGAAATTAAATTGGATTGTATGGATTTAACTGAATAATTTCTGAAATATATATGTATATATATATATATTTAAATTATCTGATCAAAAGTATATTATTTATTAATTAATTAGAAATAATAACTTGATTTTTAGCAATTTCATTTAATTATCCAAAAAAAAGTTCTTTGGAAAATGATTTTTATAGCAATTTATGAGTGAGAATTGTAATTAATTTTTGTTACTTTTGAATTTTTTAAATGAATAACATTTTTATATTAAATATATTAAATATTTATTTGGTTTAAATGTTTGTAGTATTCATAAAAGATTTGTTTTTTGTGAATTGTGAGACATACACCATCATATTGAATACTATGTTTTCATTTAATATATTTAAAATGTAAAAAAAATCAAATTTTGATTATTTTTACTATTAAATTAGTTACTTTTTATTTTAATTAATCCTATTATTATTTTTTGAAATGAAATTTACACTTGAATTCTATATAAAAATATTTCATACTTAAATTATTCATTTTTTGAAACTTGATTTCATCGAATTTTAAATGTTTAATTTTTAATTAAACTCATCTACTTGTTTATTTAAATTTTATAAATTTTGATTATATATTTGGAATTTGTGCATCCAAATTTTATAAATATTTCCCTTTTATTTTTAAACAATAGTAATAATAACAATTTTAATTCTGTAACCCTGTTAAAGGGTCTATCAAAAAATAAAGGGGTCGAAATAATAAGAAAAGAACAATACATCTATGCAAAAACTAGAATTAATCTTTTTTATGAGTCCATATTTTTTTAAACATCCATTAAAAGGTTATAAATACTTATTTTTCAATATAGGTGTCATTAAGTCATTTATAAAATCTTTATGTAAGTAAAAAATGTGACACAATTGTTTTTAATATGTATGATATTTTTTACATAAGGATAAATATATTATATCATTATTTATAAGTATTAACTTGAAATATAAATTATTAATATTCATAAGGCTAAATAATATTATATTTTTTTGATGAAATAATTAAGTTAAATTATTACAAAAATCGAACACATTAATCATTCAATTAGTATATAAATAAATAAAATAAATTTAGAATATTAAAAAAATAATTTCAGTCAATTATTATGTTCCATGAATTTAATATAATTATTTAAAATATTATGGATATATTAAAATATTTATTTCTTTATTTCATAAAACCTTTAAATTCAATTTAGTGAATAGTTTTAAAATTAACATTAATGAAAATATATAACTAAGAATATTTTAATAAATGATATAAAGTTCATAAAACCCCAAAGCCAATAATGTGATCGGGATATAATTTTTGATATCTTTTGTGGTCTATTTATAGTCCTTTTTTCTAATTATACTAACTATAATTACTATATAATAGTAATGAAAAACATTTTTGTGAAGGTATGTGCGAAAAGTGTTACGGGGGGTGGGGGATGGGGGGTTAAAACCAAATGATTAGGGAAAAACAGTAAAAACATTTAAAAATTTAATTTAATGGAATGTTTTATATTCATCATAATATTATCTTGTAATATTTTTAATTTTGATATATTTGGGAATCAAAAGTAATTTGAATTAATTTAATATTTTAATAAATTCAAAGTGGTCCCCTCCCCTCCCTTATTAAATGGAATATATTCTTATTTTACATCACACATTAAACACAATTTTTTGGATAAGATATACCAAAATAAGTTTATAAAATACCTCCCTACATTCTATAGTCATTATTTGTGGATTAATTTCAACTATATGGCACTACACATGTTTATGTAAGGAAGTTGTTTGAGGGTGTGTTATCATTTTTAACTGAGCATTTATATTTTGATTCATCTTCCACCAAAATTAAATATTATTTAACCATGATTATATAATAAAATTAATGTATTCAATATACTAATATGTCACTTTGTTAAATGTATAACTAATATTATTCTCCAACCTCCATGAAATGGGAAATAAATTCATCATTAGTGTGTATGTATGACTACCACATCAAGAATAATTGTAATTTTTTCTTTCATGTTCATTCACAGCTGGTTATAATTTAAAAATTAATTTTTCAATATGATATTTATTACATATTTTTAGTTCTGTAATGATAATATATCATTTACATTCTGACATAGCCATTAATTTAAAAATGACAGTGTCGTTCATGTGTGCATGTGGATTAACACCTCTAGAGAATGTTATTGTTCATTTTCACCACCACATTACATGGATAATATATATAAGTATATATTTAATTAATATTGTTATTATTATGTTATTATAAATATATAATGTTATAATAATATTTTCATTATTTCCATAATGATCATCGAAAAATGGAAACATTACTCTTGTGTATGTTTGAGAAACCACATCAATGAATTTATGTATTTCAATTTTTATAACCTTATATTATTTGTTTTCAAAAATTTTCAATAAATTTACAAAAAATATAATTATTACTAGATTTTTTATTTTGGGGATGATGGAATAATAACCAAAATGACATTATTCGACATACATAAATCATTTTTTACCTATGAACCAAATTTTCTCAAACTACCTGACATGAAATCAAACTTATTAGGTAATAATATATGTCATTATGATAAATGAAATAAATATTTTAAGGAAAATTTATTAATCCTATAAATTATTATTAATAAATAAAATAATTTATAAGATTTTATTATATAGGAGTTAGAGGAAAAACATAGAATGTTTGGACTCAATGTAAGGGGATTCATCTAAATTTCCTTTCATTGAGGAATATTTTAATATTATAGACCACATTTACTTTATATGGAATATATACTACCCAATATCATATTATAGGATGAATCTTATATACTAATTCATATATTATGCTTCAATTTTACTTATTTTATACGAATGTATTGGACATGATAATTATAATGTGGTGAAGGGTTTCTTATCTAAATTTTATTTCATTGGGTTATAAATAATTTTCATTGACATTGTTATTCCTTGGTTAACTTTGAATTGATATTTAAATTCTCTTTCCAAATATTTATAATTTATTTTTGTGGAAATAAGTTTTTTTCATATAATCACACCATTGATTTGTTTTCTATTAAATGATATGATCTTTATAAGGATTATTCAAATTAAATTACCTCTCATGGAACAATACGTTTATGATATGTTTCAATTTTAATTTTCGAGGTGTATCTACTTCCCATTTGACATTTTGTATTATGAATCTTCTTATATTTTCATTTAAATTATTTCTTTCATATGTCTTATAATTGAAAAGCCACTGAAGTGGTAAGGGATTTGTGTTACAATCTCTTTTCTTTTCAGAACGATTTTTTGTAGAATGTTCCTTTGGGTTTAATAATAATCTATAGATTTATTAAAACATTCTTATTTTATTATTACATGGATGGGAATGTGGTTTAAATTTATAATTTCCATTTTCTATATTATTTGTTAATGAAACATCATGAAATTCATTTCTCTATGATTCTAATATTGTGTATCCTTTTAGACAGGGAATTTTTGTCCTCCACATTCATGATATCAAATTTTTTTTAAAAATGTTACATTATAAAAAAATCATGATGCAAATTTAAATGGTATTTGACATTGTTTTTAATGAATTTAAATGAAAATTCTTACAGTTTTCCGAATGGGTAACTTTTGATTCTATTCTTCCAAATATATGAAAAGAATATTTATTTTTAACATCTACAGCACAAATGTATTTTCCCACTAGGACAACCATTATTTGATTTTATTTAATAGTCATTAGTTTCCATGGTAATTTTCAAAGAAAATACTATTGCCAAAATTTTATATATTTTTATAAAATATTACTCAATGAAAACATATATTTTCTTAATTTTTAAAGAAATGATATATATAAAGATTTGAGTTTCTTTTCATCTATATAAATACCTTCTAATGATTTCACTATTTCTCTAGGATTTATATCTTATGATAATATCCATAATATTTCCTTGAATGTAAAATGAAGATTATTTTAAGTTTATTATTACACAACCTAATCCTCATTTATGGTTTAATAAGTCTATGATTATTATTTTTTATGGATGTTTTGTTAAAAAGTGAATTATTACAAATGTTTTATTCAAGTTATGATTCTTGTAAATTTCTTAGGTAGGGTTGATCCCCATTATAGATCATGGGAAAGGCAAATACGCCATATACAAAGGGATGATCAAAATAATCATCGTGGATGATCATGATAAATATTGTATGTTGGGAGCTCCAAAATAGCACTGCAATGCATTTGGTAAATATTTCTGATATCACATGGATCATTATTGTTCTGATCATAATCTATATGTTTATTCTATTTATAACACTATATAATTTTATTTGAAGTCTTCCATATAGTTATTCAAGTTGTAATCCATACTTAAGGGTTTTATGATAATTTTTTTCAGTATATAAAATCATTTTCCTTAGTCATTCTATATGACTTTAATTATTACATTGATTAAGATTGACATTACATGATTCCGAATTATTAATTCCAAATAAAATTTCCTTTGTTAATGATTTTTTACAGGATTTAGGATACCATTATTGACGTATTTAAATGGAATTATGATTTCTCAAACACTAAGATTATTTAATTATAATTTTACTCTCATCTTAATCTCCATAGTGATAGTCAATTATAAATTCTTATGTTTTCCCATGTTGAGTATTTATTTTTACCCTTTTATACATCCTTTTCCCCAAGTTATGAGTAATGATGCTAATTTTTTTTGTCTTTAATGGTTTAATATGTGAATAATTTGATGAGATATCATTAAAACATTACATGGAATTTGTGAGATTTTTATAGTGGGAGAAGCTATTTTTATTTATGAAATAGTATTTAATGAATGCATATTTTGCTGTTTTTTTCATAATTTTATAAAATTAAAAACATATAGGGACATTGGATATATGATTGTTCTAAAATTTTCATTTTATGTTGTATGTATTGGATGGAAAAAATTGTGTCACATTCAATGGTTTCAATGGCATAAATTTAATGTTTGTTTTTTAGCTTTATATCTGGATGTTCATGTTCTTGTCCACTACAGATAGGCACATACAAAAACATACATACCCAAATGTCCAGCTTCTCAACAAAATTGATGTTCCAAATAATAATATACCAATAAACACGATGTTTCTAATAACGAATTAGTTATCAAATGTGGTGTTCTATATCAAAAGCAATGTTCTTGAACCTAACTTTCAACTTAAACTTGGGTTTCAAAATATAGGTTTTGATAATAATTTTACATTCAAAGATAATATTTTCAAAATAAATTTAATTATTTATAAATATGGTTAGAAAAATTTTTAGAATAATCTTTCATACAAAAAAATATTATTACAGAACTCAATCATCATTAATTCCAAGAATATTAAAATCAAAATTCTGACAAATATATTTCATGATAAATTGAATCCATTAGTAAATTAGATGATAGTATTTGTGAGAACAAAAAATATTGGAAAACGTAATTGGAAATAATTTTTCAACATCAGTACACCCAAAAAACGAAACCATGAAAAAAATGACCAATTTGTTAATGTTCTTTATTAAGAATAATATATTTTCCTAGATTAGAGTTTTAATGTTATTGATCATTGATTGGGGGTTATTTTTTATAAACATTTTTAATTAAGCTTTTGAATAATTATGGAGTTAAATATAATAAAATAACACTATATATTCATAAAATTAGTGGAAAAGTGAATCATTTGAATCAATATATTAAAAAATTCTAGAGGAGAAAGTATGCACAAGCATAAAATCTAGTTTAAAAAATAATGATGATTATTTACTTGTTTATGTAATATAATTGAAGACACAATTAATTGTATATATTCCTCTATTTTATAGGAATCCATGTCACATTACTGAGGATTTAACCTATCTATTAAATTTGGATGTTCAATTTGTGGATTAGAGTGAATAAAAATAAAAAATTATGTTATTCCAATAACGCAATGATATATATGGGATCATATAAGAATTTAATGAGAACACAAAAATTTTAAATGAGATAATATAATTATTTAATAAATTTACACATTCAATGAAATACCATACACTCAAGTGATAAGGTTCTAATATTTAACAGTTGATTAAATTTTTTTCCAAGGAATATCAATTTATGATATTTAAAACCCTTTTAGATGGTAAATATTTGTCCACATTGAATAGTTTTAACACCATTTTTTGGAATTTTTAAATAAGATAAATAATTTTGAAATTTTCATTACACAAAACATTATGAATATAATTTCTTAAAAATACAATGAATTTAGAATTTTTTTCTACCCAAAACTGAGGGTATCTTGTGTTACACAGAACATTTAGTTGATAGGAATAGTGACATACATTTAAAATAAGATTATTTAATATTATACTAATAACCTAGACATTGGAATGGGGGGTATGAATAGGTTTAAATTAAATATAAAAGTGTATGGTTTATACATGTCTATATAATGAATTCATGGGGACTAATACATTATAAATTAAAATAAAAACCATTTTATAAAACTAACTCATCATCCTAAAAACTATGTTCATGCCTGAAAATGAGTTTTTCCTCTATAAATTAATCATGGAAATCATGGTGGTTATAGTATTTCAATTTATATATTATATATTTAATCAAATGTTTATCCTTCATCATTTGTGTTTTATTGAATAAAATATAATAATAAATAAAATTTTATAGAAAAACATTATCTTTCGAAAAATACGTTTTGTGGCCTTTTTTGAAAATAATTTGAAGTTAAATATTTATAATTTTACAATGTTTATTTGAAAAAATAAATTAAATTTTAAAAATACACATGTAAAAAATTTATTTATTGAATTATTTAGAACATTTGGAAAAGAAATTATTTTGATAAATATTGAAAAATAAATATTTTTATTAAGAATTTCATTTCCATTGAAAAATTTTAAAACATAAAAATTACATAAATGTTGATTTAAAAGAAAAATTTGTACAATTATATATCTATTAATACAATTTATGTCATTTGAATTAGTTTTATATCAAGGTTTTATATACAAACTATTTAACCATTTAACCATTTATAACATTTCCCTTAAGCAAACCTCTTTCTCATCACATATGTGAGATATATATTAAGTTATATTTACCCAGATATGTGATTTTATTTTGAAAATATAGATTAAATAATTTTAATAATAATACTATATAATATCAAAAAATTGGAACATAAATTTTGATCATAATGAATAGTGAAATAGTGAAAATTAATTACAGTAGTTAAGGTGAAAATGGGATTACTAGGTGGTAAAACAAAATTGATATGGTGTAAAATAAAGTAGAAAACTGTAAAAAAATATTCTATTGATATTTATATATATTAACATTATAAACCCTATGGGTTTTTAATGGCCCATTTTATTGCCTTATGGAATGTAAAAAACATTAATAAAATTTTTCAATTTGAAAATTAAAAGTGTTTCACTCACCTTTCTTGTAAAATATCAACCCTAAAATATTATCTTCACATATACAAAACCATAATAAAAAAACAAATTACATCCATTGATCACTAATATCATACTAGAATCCCTATTTTGGTCATAAATCATACCTAATAATTCTTTAGGTTCAAGGTAAAAGAAGTTGTATGAAGAAGAGGTAACATCCCTACCCGACCATTTTATTTTGTTTTATCTTTAAACACATTAATGAATTTTTAATACATGATAGTATAATAATTAATTATATTCTATTTATTAAGTTATTTATGATAAATTAATTACATACTACTATCTCCAATTCAAATTAATGGGATAAAGAATCATCATTTATGTGTACGGAGGACTACCCCCCCTCAAAAACCAATGTTAGTCGTTTTCCATCACCACCATTCTTGGTTGGATATAATGAATTATTTAATTATTATATAAGATATCTGATATATATTTATACCAATTTAATTATAATTCCACAAAAAATTTCATATCTCCCATCATTTTGGAAAACATTAAAGTTTCTCATGTATATGACAGACTACCACCCTTTGAAACAATGTGATATGGTTTTCATTTTTATTTCACATGGATAGTAATTAAAATATATTAAATGAATTAAAATTTCATTTTTAATAAAATTATACTTCTATTATATTTATATCTCACATACCTTCTAACATTGAACTGTATTAGGGATACGATAAAAGCTTTTGTGTGTACGGCGGATTACCGCCTCATTAAGCAATGTTATTAATTTTTAATGTTAAATTCAAATGGAATGAAAAAATTAATGGTTTAACTAAAACTATTTGATATAAAAGAGACAATATGGATTCTGGAATGGTATTATATTATTTAACTTTCACTATTTCTTTCCTTCGTGAATAGGGAATCAACATTCATTCATACTAAGACCTACCGTCTCCATGAATAGTGTATTTAATTTTCTATTTATAACATTTATTTATTATGATTAATAAATATATTCTACATATATAAGAAATATATATCATCCATAAAATTATATATATTTTTTAACCATGATTTATATGATATGAGAAAACATACCAAATCCAAAGCTCAATGAAAAAAAGTTATTATCTAATCAATGACATTAACATGGAATTATAATAATTTGGGTAATAAAAAAGAATTATTAAATGATAAATAGAATGATATTTATTTTTATGGTTATTAAATATTGGTATAATTATATTATATTAATTTTACATGAGCGTCAAAAGTGTATGATGGATGTCAAGAATTAATATAAAGGATTTGCATCTCACTTTTTTACATTTGTGAGAGAAATATTATATTAACCACATATTAATTTAATGTTTTTATATACTACCAATGAAATAATTTTTTATTAAATATAACTAAAATTAGTGGAATTTACTAAGGCATTTTAGTAATTATCTTTATTGAAATTTAAAGATCAAATGTTACCAAAGTGGTATGGGATTTTTGTCTCAAATTTCCTTCTTGGGGAATACATTGTGTTATGAACATACATTATTCTAATTGGTGTATATGTTAATCATTTGAAAATTTTTATCATTAATTTCCTTATATTAATGATATTCAATGATACATTCAATTTTATTAATTAATGGTTCTTATGATTCAAAGGATACAAAATGGGAAATGGTTTGATGTTTCAATATAATTTTTATTGGGATTATTTATGATTATTATTTAATTGATGAAATATCATGATATATATATCTCATGAATCATAATAATTTTCATCTCCTCTGTTCATGTAATGTGAATACTTCTTTCCATAATTTTACTCTCTTTATGTACTCAATAGTTCACAAGATTGTTTTTAAGAAAATTCTTCTTTATTCCATTTTTTAGTTGAAACATCATATTCTTCCATATATATATTTTCTAATTTTTTTATAACATTATCCAAAGAAATTATAAAAGGATATTTTAACAATTTTTTAGTTTTAAAATGTGTTTTACATGTATTCTTCCATCCCTTTTAAAAAACAAGCCATGTTTGTATCTTGTAGAAAATGTGAATAGTTTCTCCATTTAACATGTAATAAATAAATGGTATTTTTCACCATCATGAATAACTAATTATTTTAAATATCCAATTATAATTTCCAATAGATATCCTTTATAAAAATAATTTTAAAAAAAATTTATGCTTTAATATTTATTTTTCAATGTTGATATGATATTTTCCTAAAAACATGTTATGAATGATTTTTTAAAAATAAATTTCTATTGAAGTTGAAATGATTTGAGGTCACTTATAATTTAACCAAGGTTATAATCCAATGAGGAAATGTTTATTCCTTCTCTTATTGGTATGTGTTTATGATGAAACAATTTCTATAAAAGCCATTTTATTTTCACGAGTTACAATATAATGAAATCAATATGAAACGAAACCCCTTTTGATGGGATATGATTTGATGAATGTCTTAGGATCTTATGTAACACTGATGTATAAATTATTGGATGTGTGGGACCTATATTTCTCTCCAATGAACAAAGGAATTATGAATAAGTCATGATTAAATGTTTTATGTGTGAACCATATTACATGATCACAATGGTAAGCATGAAACTGATTATATGTTCATAATTTTAAGAACTGACATAGATTTCATGTATATATGGTTATTAATGAACCTAGTGTCATGTCCATAAGTTAATTTAAATACCATATATAATGTACATAATTAAATGTGTTAACCATTTTATATTTTTACATTTTCAAAATGTTATAAGATTATGTGTATACCAGAAATATATATACTGTGACAATTTTTTGTTATTATAGCTCATGTTCCATGATTCCATTATGATTTATGTCTTATGAACGACCATGATTTATTCTATAAATTTGTTAATGATCTATAATATTCTGGGTATGTTTTTTAAAATGAAATTCTAATGTTATCCAACCCTTATACTCATGTTATGATGATATTTCTCCTATCCACCATTACAGATCATTTGAGATCACCATTTCTTATGATTCACTCCACATAATATGGAGAAAGGTTTTGGTTGGGTATTACTATAATAATTAAAATTTTATAACATATATGAGGTATATTTTTAATATTTTTCATGAAATAATAATATTGTGTTTAATGTCTCCAAAAACAATGAAATACAATGGTCCTAGGGCATGTGTTAATGATACATTCTGAATATTCATCTAAACAGATGTGATATTTATGAATTAAAGACTTGTGAACATAATGTTGGAATAATAAGAAAGGGTTAGTTTAATTTTATATAATAATATTATAAAATTATTAGTGATATGTATATGGATATTAATTAGGACTTTTATGAGGATATTTATAAGGATGAGGGTAATGATGAGTCGATGTATAGAAAACAATACTTGAATTTTGGTAAAGCATTGAGAATTTAGATTAAAATAAATTACATGAATGTATGGATAAAAAAATTGGTTATAGATATTGATCATATGTTCCAAGGGGTAATAACTCAAAAAGATATTATTTAGCTGGACTCGATCATCACATGGTTCTTGATAATATGTCTTATTGTCCACATGAATTGACAGTCCAGGGGAATATGATTTGTAGTTTCAAAAAATCTTTACAAAACATCATGAATGTTTTTTATAATGACTATGAATATCCTAGATTAATCCTATAGTGTAATATACTGAAAAGAATGTATCCTAATTTAGAAATACAATATGTTATTTTTTCAGATTATGTTGTTCCCTACTATGTATATTGTTAATCACACATAGTTTTTTTTATTGTAGTCAATGGTTGGAACCAGATGAAAATAGATTAAAATTTAATGTCATATTAAATTTATTAATGAGAAGACCATTTATATGACTATATAATTCAAGGTCATTTTTTATAATATTGATAATTACTTATCATGATTTATGATTAACAAAAATCACCATTACTAACTCATAGAATCCCCAAAGAATAAAATTATAGAGTTCGTTGAGAGTTCAGTTGTTAGAGACCATCAAATAAAGAAGATTTAGTTTCATTTATGTATATAAATTGGTAAGAATAAATTTTATGGAATTTCACAGAGGAACAAGAATATTTATTAAGTGTCGAGAAGAAGGACACAAAGTATGTGATTTCTAAAGAAAAATAAAAATTTCATTAAATGAAATGGATGATAACAATGGTTTTCTTTAGTGAATCTACAATGGTTTAATGTTATAAGTCTACATAGTATGGCCATTATAGAAATCAACATCCTAGGGGAAAATCTCATGAAGAGGAAAATTAAGGTGGAATAAGTATCATTTTTATTGTTGATGATATAAAGACAAAAAATGATATATGAAAGGAAGGAGGTGTTAAGGAACAAGTAGATGGATCCTATTTAATGTTTATAAAATTTAATACAATGATTGAATTGTTTATTTCTTGAAATTAATGAATTATGAAATATATAAATATATATATATATATATGAATTTTTCAGTATATGTTTTTTGATAATGATTGATATAAATATTTAGAATGGGGTTATTGACCAAGAAATGTGATCTAATGGTAAGGTTGTATTTAAGGAAATCACCTTATTAAGAAAATGTAAACCTTAATATGTTCCTAATGTTGAGATAATAATTTTGGTATAAAATTATTATGGATATGATTAATGTTAATTGAATAGTATAGAAGTCCATAGAAGTAATTAATGATTTTTGGATAATTTGGTTTATGTTATCATTTTGGAGTTTACATTATTATTGTATTTGAGAAATACATTCAATAATCTATTTTTTTATTATAGTAATGAGGAAGTATGTATGAATTCATTACGTTTTAATGGTAATTATTGTTATTAAGCATGCTTCAATAAAATATATGACTAAAGAATTGACATATGTTTTATGTGACAATTAAGAGATGAATTTTGATATTTGGGTGATTAATATATTGTTGAACCTGAAAAATTTAGGGAAGTTATGTAACACATTGCATTCTTTTAGGTGAATAATGTTATCTATTTATATAATGGATTTTGTTGAACTTTGGATGAGGTTTTTAAAATTAATGTATCATTTCACCATTTGATGATTTATTCATTTTGGATAACCTATTTTAACCATTTTGTTTTTTATAATCATAAGAGGTAGAAATAATGAATTATCATAATATTTTGGATTGTATTATACGTTAGTGGTTCTAAAATGAAGAAATGATATCCTAGAGTACAAGATGAAGTAGAAATTGATCAAGAAACAACTAATGGATGAGATAACTCTTAATAAATGGATAAAAATAGTTTACATATATTTTCCCATGAAAATTTCCCAACATTAAGAAAAGGATATTGAAATAAAATGTTAACATATTACTATTTTTTTATATGATATTAATGACTTGTAAAATCCTATTTAGTTTATAATTTCTTTTTGTTTTTTATTTTTACAATATAATTACATTTCTTTCAATGAATTATATTTATCACAGCCCATCATTATTTAGACATTATTCCTTTTTCCATGTGAAAGTATTCACTTCCCACCTATGCTCACCTATTTTAGAACATAATTTGTATAATTATAGATAAAATTTTAACATACCATTCTAAATTTTCTAGATTAAGATTTATTAACCCATTTTTCAATATTGATTTATTAGAAATGAAATTTGAAATATTAAACCACTGATTATGGATAAAAATATCAAATTTCACGGATATAACATATTTAATGTGGTAGAATAAAAAAACATAAGATTCTGATTTTTTTAAATAAATCAGATAATTTTAATATTTTTCATTGAATGAAAAAAATGATTTTATCTATCATTACATGCAACACTGATGTTATATTTTCTCCCATAACACCGATTATAGCCTCCAATACAAGCAACACTGTGATTAAAAAAATGTGACATACATTTAGATTATTGTTATCGAATATTATAGTTATAAAATATCCATAGTAATAGTTGGTATTAATAGGATTAAATAAATTACGAAAATATATTATTTATGCATGAATATGAAATTAATTCTTCGGACGCCAATTAATAAGAAATTAAAATAAAAAATTTCCATAATAAAGGAATTGTTTAAAAATACTATTTTTAGGCGCACAAACACATTTTAACTATAAGTTAGTCATATCAAATTTTTTGAATTATATTAATGAAATTTATATAGTAAATATCTAATCAAATGATTGGCCTTCATCATATCATTCTTATAAATAAGAGACAAGAATAAATCAAATTTTAGGCTTAAAACTGTATCTTTATAAAAAAAATGTTTTATCTATTTTTTCACAGATATTTTAAAAAGAATTTTTTTTAATTTTAAAAAATTAATATAATAAAATTAATATTATATTTTAATTCATCTATTCAAAATTATCTTTGAGAAATATTTTGAGAATTTAATGAAAAGATAAATTATTTGACGAATAGTGAAAAATATATGTTTTTTATTATGAACATTCATTTCACATAATGAATAAAAAAATTAAAATTATTTTAAAATGTTTATTAAAGTATAATTATTTCCCTTATATAACATTTCAGAAAATTATTTTTAATTTAAAAAATTACATATAAAATTTTTATATAAAATATGATTATTCTTTTGAAACTTTTCTCTTTGGAATGATGCTTTTTTGTTGTGTCTGTTGGATTAATTTTCAATTAAATATTTCCATAGCAATTAATGGAATTTTTAAAAATAGACTCTATATTTGTAGTAAAAATAATAGACATTATGTAATATGATAAAATTATATTTTTACAATAATTAATAGCAGAAATAGAAATAAATTAAATACCATAGTAAAAGTGAAAATGGGATTACTAGTAGGTAAAATAATTAGTTTTCACATATAATGATATAAAAAAATTTCTAAAACTAATTTTGTGGACATATGTAAATCTTATTACCTAAATGGTTTGATAATGGACCATTATTTATCATTTACTCATGTGGAAATCATGGGTACACTTTTTTATTTTCAAAACATAAAATTGTTCCACTGAAATCCCATATAAAAAACCGCCCATCTCCTCTCAATTTCATAGATACCAAACCATTCGTTTTTTACAATAAATTTAAAAATAAGATATTTAACTCCATTATTTAATCATAGAATATTTATTTTTCTTATAAATCCATCCATGTAAGGATTTGGTGTGATTTAATAGATGTTGTCCGAAGAAGATGTTACATCCCTAACTCATAATTTTAATCCATTTCATAATCCACATCCATCAATTATTTTTAAAACATGGTAATATAATAACATATATATTTAAAATATAAATAAATTTTGTTCTTTTTTTCATAAACTAAAACTATCTCCACTCTAATCAAATGGTATACGAAAGCATCATTCGAGTGTATGAAGGACTACCACCTTGCATACTGATGTTATTCGTTTTCGATTGCCACCACTCAAAGATAGATATAATGATGTATTTAATGTTTATATAGGATATTTATGATATTATTATACATATTTAATTATAATATGACATCAAAATTCATTAATCCCAACCCATTGGAAAATAACAATGATGCTCGTGTGTATAGAAAATACCACCTCAAAAATTATTGCGATGTTTTTTTCATTAATGTTTTACATATATAGTAATAAAAATATTTAAATTGAATAAATATTAAAATTTAAATATAATTATACTTATTTAATTATTTTATCCCATAGACTTTCTAACTCTGCATTAAATAGTGTATACGATAAAATCATTCATGTGTATGGTAGACTAGCACCTTATGAAGTTAAGTGATTCATTTTGACATATGATTTAAATGGATGGTAATAAGGATATATTTAAATAAAAATATTTGATATATATTATATTAAAACCACTCTATAATTTTAATATATTATTTACCATTTCATTCATTCATTCATGAAAATGGGAACCACATGAATGCATATGTACAGACCAATGTCTCCATGAACTATGATTTTTATTTTATTTTTACAATTTTTATAGATTATTATAAATAAATATTTTATGAATATTTTTTATATTTAAATAACGGTTAAAATTCTTGATAATGTAGAAGAATAATCAAATTTGGACCCCAAAAAATACCAAATCCAAAAATACATGTAATGGCCTGGACCTCTCTGGTCCATTCCTTTGTGAAAATGCACTACTAGAGGTGTTCCAGCAACTCTCAGGCCTATGCCAAGGGATCATGTTATTGTTTTTGTTGTGGTGGTCATTGCCATCTGTAGCGGGAGTACCCGACCATTCAGAACGGTCATCATGCACTGGGCGCTACGCTTCAGGTTCCTCCGTTGAGGCAGTTTCCACCAAGGCCTCAGCAGCCTGTTGCACCAGCTTTAGATCACCAGATGGGAGGTGGGGAAGGTAGAGGAAAACCTCATGATGCTCCTCACTCTCTGAGAGTAGAGCGAGGCCACGGTGGTGGTAATCATCAGGGTCATATAGGTCGTGGAGGAGGTCATCGTCAGCTTCATGCTCTAGCGTTGCCAGCACTGGACGAGCCAGATATCGTTCGAGGTACCCTTTTCTTGTTTTCTACCTTGGTGTATGCCTTGTTTGATTTAGTAGCGACACACTCCTTCATATCACCTACCCTTGTCCATGCTTTGGGACATGAGGTTGAGAGGCTTCCAGTGCCCTTGGCATTGACTATGCCAGTTGGAGGTTAAGCTAGCTTGTTTGAAGTGTGTAGACACTGTGAGCTTGTGTGGGGGCAACACCGCTCTTGGGTAGATTTCCAATGTTCACAGATACAACCATATTATGTCATCCTCGGAACAGTTTGTTTGTATTCGGTGCAAGCTATCGTGGATTGCTTCAGGAAGATGGTTGTCTTCATCTGTGCGGATGGAGAGAAGGTGGTGTTTGTTGGTGAGCGAGATCCTTGGATGGGTTATAGGAACGTTCCATCCTTATCATCCCTGATGGATGAGTTTATGCCGAGGTCTTCAGAGGTTTGGCAGTTGGCTTTTCCTAGGGTCCTAGAGGAGTACCTTGATGTTTTTCCAGAAGAGGACTTAGCATTACCCCTTTGAAGATAGATTGAGTTTGGGATTGAGCTACAATCATGAGTATCTTCTATCTATATGTGTCCATATAGGATGGCCCCTTCTGAGTTATGAGAGATGTGTATACATCTTGATGGTCTGTTTCAGTGTGGTTTTGTTCGACCAAGTGTGTCCCCATGGAGTGCACCAGTTCTGTTTGTAAAGAAGGCTGATGGCCGTTTGCGGTTGTGTGTCGATTATCGTCTCTTAAACAAAATGGCATTAAAGAACTGCTATCCTCTTCCGTGGATTGATGACTTATTAGACCAACTGAAGGGCGCAAGTTGGTTCTCAAAGACTGGCTTACGATCGGGATATCATCAGATGCATGTGAAGGATGAGGATATCCTGAAGACTGCTTTCTGTTGTCGTAATGGGCATTATTAGTTCATTGTAATTCCGTTTGGCGTGATGAATTCTCTAGCAGTGTTCATGGGTTTAATGAATGTTTTGTTCTGTGAATTCCTTGACAAGTTCATGGTAGTTTTCATCGATGAAATCCTTGTGTACACCACATCTGAAGAGGATCTTGCAGAGCATCTACAAGCCATTTTGGGAGTTCTTCGTCAACATCAGCTATTCTGGATGTTGTCGAAGAGTGAGTTTTGGGCTCTAGAAGTCCGTTTCTTGGGGAATGTTGTGTCCCAACTGGGAGTAGCTATGGATCCATCGAAGATAGAAGCAGTTGTGTCTTGAGCAGCCCCCAAGACAGTTTTAGAGGTGAGATGATTCCTTGGCCTTATAGGCTACTACAGGAGGTTCCTGGAAATTTCTCCTGAGTTTCGACTCCTCTGACATCTTTGACCAAGAAGGATCAGACATTCATATGGACTGATCAGTGTCAGGAAACATTCGGGTATCTAAAGGAGAAGTTAGTATGTGCTCCAGTCCAATGTCTTCCAGCTGAAGGAGTTCAATTTGATGTTTTCTGCTATTCATCACATCTAGGGTTAGATTGTGTTCTTATGTAGTAGAGGTCAGTTTTTTCTTATGGGTCTCAGCAGTTACATCCCCATGAATGAAACTATTCCACCCATGATCTTGAGTTGGTATCCGTGGTGTTTTCTCTGAATTTATGGATACATTATCTCATTGGTGAGCACTTTGTGGTTTTCACCGATCATAAGAGTTAGAGGTATGTTTTCTCCCAATGTGACTTAAACTTATGACAGCAACGGTGGATGGAGTTCTTGAAAGAATACGACAACGAAATATCGTATACACTTGGAAAGGGGAATGTTGTAGCTGATGCGCTGAGTCAAAAGTCACATAGTGATGCTGTGCGTGAATCTGGTGATTCCTAGAGAGTAATGGAAGAATTGTCAGCATTGTACCTTGATATAGGAGAAGTCAGAGGTAGAGGTTGTCTTTTTTAGATGATGGTACAGTCATCCCTGGTGCAGAAGGTGGAATATTCCTAGTTGGGGGATCATGAGGAGGATGTCTGGATAGACCGAGTCGTTTGTGGGGAGGCCCCTGATGGTTGGTCTGAGGATGAACAACCCAGAGTGTTGTATCATGGAAATCTTTCTGTTCCCTTGGATATGCGTGATATGGTTCATAGAGAGTTACATAGTTCTCCCTTATAAGTACATCCTGGGGTGATGAAGATGTACAGATCCTTGATGATTCAGTTTTGGTGGCCTGGGATGATGCATGTGGTTTCATAGTTTTTGTCTTGATGTTTAGTCTTCCAGAATGATAATGTCGAACACCGTGTTCCTGGTGGTCTTCTCCATCCATTAGAGATTCCTCAGTTGGAGTGGGAGGACATCTCAATTGACTTTTTTACAGGTTTATATCAAGCTTCGGGAGTACATGATGCTATTTGGGTGGTAGTGTATCGTTTAACAAAATTGGCCCACTTATTAGCGATAAAGGAGTCGAGCTCAGTGGAAGTCTTGTCGAGGAAGTATCTGGAGGAGGTGGTGAGAGTTCATGGAGTCCCAAGGATGATCATTTCTGATCGAGATCCTCATTTTACCTCCAGGGTGTGGAGAGGTCTCTAGTATGATTTTGGTTCTCAAATAGGCCTTATAACTGCTTTTCATCCTCAAACGGATTGTCAGACAGAGCGAACCATCCAAAATCTTGAAGACATATTATTCTCTTGCATTCTTTACTTTGGAGGTTCATGGATGAGGCACTTGCACTTGGTGGAGTTTTCTTAAAATAATAGTTTTCACTCCACCATCAGTATGGCACCTTTTTAAGCCTTGTATGGCCAACCTTTCCATTCTCTGTTGTGCTAGACTGGGGTCGGAGAGTCAGTAATTATTGGACATGAACTAGTGCATAATACAACAGAGATGGTTCAGGTGATTCATGAGAGGATTAAGGCAGTGAAAGATTGTCAAAAATCATATCCCGATCAAAGGATGAGACCCATGAAGATTAATTTTGGGGATCATGTGTTTCCGAAGGTGACTCCCCATCATGGGCATCGAAGGATTGGTTATGGGAGTAAGCTTTATCCCCACATTTTTGGGCCTTTCTAGGTGTTAGCTTCTGTTTGAGATATGGCGTATCGAGTAGAACTTCTCCCTCAGATGAGTCAGATACATGATGTTTTCCATGTATCACAGCTACGTCGTTATCTTCATGATGACTCCCACATCATTGATTGGGGAGAGATCAATTTTGATGATGATTGCACCTTTGAGGAGCGACCCGTGGAGATCCAAGACCACAAAGAGAAGGTGTTGCGCGAACGTTACGTCCCCTTAGTTCGTGTCTTGTGGAAACATGGTGGCATGGAGGAGAGTACATGGGAACGTGAGTCACAGATACGTCCTCAGTACCCAGAGTTGTTTAATGTTTAACCATTTCATGTAATGAAGATTCCTTATGTGGTTATGAAACCTTCATGTTTATGAGATGACTCCCATCATTTCTTTGGTGGCTTTCTCTCTTTTGAGAGGTATCTCGGTGGGTGGTTGTTCAAACCCTGTTTCGTTTTCACTTTAGGTGGGTTTTGGATTCTCAAGGATGAGAATGTTTGGAGAGGTAACTGATGTAATGGCCCAGACCTCTCCGGTCTATTCCATTGTGAAAATGTGGCACTAGAGGTGTTGCGGGAAGTCAATGCGACCAGAGGGTGCGTTTGGGTGGACTTTTGAGAAAATTTAAAGGGTAATACCTTTAACTCGGTTGGCGCACGGTTTGCCTAAACTGTACGGCCAAACCGTGCAAGGCTAGTCTTGAGGGCAGTGGCTAACACATGGTTATTGCACGGTTCACCTAACCATGCAGACTAACTATGCGAGGAGGGGTTGTCGAGGCAGAATCTTGCACACGGTTAGCACACAGTTTGTTAAACCGTGCGCACTAACCCTGTGGGAACTTAAAGTTACATACTAAAATTGTGGATCTAACTCGTTTTTCCTTTAATCGCCTTGTTTAAGCCCCTAAGAGGCCATATCATGGGATTACACTTCCTTAGAGGTGGAAGATCCTCTCCCAAGCATTTTGGAGGTGATCCAGAGGATTCTCTTCATGAATCGAAGCTGGTTTCTCGAGGTAAGTGATCCTTTTTGTCTGGTTTCATAGATTTACCTAGATCTACTCCCCCTCTTCACTCGGGATCTCAAGTCTACACTCATTATGGGTAGATATAAGTGTGTGGATTTCGTTTGTGATGATATTTTGTCTTCGTTTTGTTAGGAGAGGAGATATAGGGAGGATCCTCATTGAATCAACCCGGTCTCCTTGGGCGTTCTTCGACTGTTTTGGGTTTCCTCGAAAACCACTAAGGCAGGGGATTCATGGCCTCTCTAATTTTTTATGTGTAATGGTAGAGTTATCATTATTTATCCCTTCATATCACAATCAAATTGACCTAATTAAATACTTGAACCGGATTAAAAGAATTGGTTTGATCGCTTGTTGTTGATTTGTACCGTTATAATGGTTTGCCTCATGTTTTTCAAGATAGAGTGATATCTATGCTTGATTTGAATAGTTGTTCATTCTTAATGGAAGTTGATAAAGAACATAAAGCTGGAATAAGTTGATAATTAATTGGATAAAGATAAAGAGGCATGTAAATGAATCCGGTTGTTGCCGTTGTTGTAGTTGTTATAATTTGATGTTAATCAAATTTGCATGGTAAGAATGTTAAACGTTTTGTGATAGCTTACTGAAAAGGTTTCCCGGAATCGAAACCTATGAACTGAATCTGTTAATTCAAGAGGGACTAAAAAACTTGTTGGTTGATAAAAGGAAATTCCTAGTAGGGTTCTTATTTACCTCTTGTTCGTAAGGCCATGTGCCTAGTGCTTTAGAGCCATGAGTTCTCATTATGTAAGAAGGGTGGATTCCTTGTTAAAAGGCCAAGAGACCATTTGATGTGATGTTTGATTTTTCCTGCTGCTTATGCTGTGATTTGACCCTGAAGGGGTGTTGTGATATTTGGAGGTCGGGAGGCCTTGTGGTTGTGGCAGCGGATGATGCCTTGAGTGGTGAGATGAATTGGTTTATGCATGTGGGTGTCGGGGAGGACAATGGTGATGATGGAATGGGATGGATGTTGTTTTTGGATGCTTGGTAATTTGATTGAATTCTTATCTCCTTTACATTAACACAATTCTCCAGGCAGCTGGTCTTGCTAACCCTTCTTCCAAAGGAGGCGAAGACGCGCGGGGTATGCCACATGCCTTCTGTGTCTAGCTTCTTGAGGGAGGATGGGTCTACACTCTTTATAAAGGTGGAAAAGACTTGACGAGTTGTACATCTACTCACCATGTTGATCCCCCTTGTGTTTAGTAGCATAGGTTGCTTTTCTAGAATGCCTGGGAATATGGGAATGTAATTTCTGCAATGAAATATTGATTAAATTTTGATAATCCATGTGGATGGAGATGCTGGAATTTAATGGTGATGTTGTAAATTTTAAAGGAACAGTTGATATTGAATATGATTCCAATGATGTTTAATGTGGTTGTGTTTATGGTTAATTAATGTGCAAAGAGTTAATTAACGTAAAGTGGAACTGATGAAAAAGGTAATGAAGTAATCTAATTAATTTCTTTAATTGGTTGTGTGCATACAGGATACCTAGTCTTAGAAATAGAATCCTGGAGTCCGAGAGACGTTAGATGCAGCTGAGACTGAGACTAATTTATGCCCATAGTGTGGTTGTGAGTTATATATTCTGTAGCTTTTTGTGTTTCTATACACTACTCCACCCTGTCAGTAAGGGCAACTGACACCCCGGGGATTCTGAGCCCTCGGGGGGGGGGGGGGGTGTTTTCCCCAACATTCTGATGGGAGGTTGAATAGCTGACTACCCCCTTTAGCCCTGCTCTCTTCTCTTGGTAGATACTAGTGCCATTGGCACAACAGTTAGTTTTCCTCATATATGTGTTTAGAGGGTTGTAATGGCTTGTGGTTATTTCCACACATATATTCTGGATATAGAATCCTATGGAATACAATAGGTGTAACGTGTATAGGCTATGATGGCTTGATGATCCTTACTCGGCGTATAGGCTGTAATGGCATGAGGTATAATACCTGACGCACGATACACGTTATGCGAGCTGTGGTGGCTCTCGGAAACTACCCGGTTACTTTTGGTTGTGAGGATGGTGTGGTGCTTAGCCCAGGTGTCTACGGTGAAGCCTTTGTGGTGCATGTGGTGCAGATTGTGGAGCTTAGCCTAGGTATATACAGGCAAGCCTTTGGAGAGAGATGCATATGACGTATGTCGTTGGGGAAAAGCGGCAAACCAATGGGGAAGTAGTAGTGGGGTACCCTTGATATCCTTTTCTATATGATATATTCATGTATGCATTACTTGGTGAGAGTATCCATGGTGAGGTTGGGAACATAGTATACCTGCTTAGGGGACGAGTTAGTTTCACTGTTGTTCACTGTGCTTTAGCATGCTTTCTTTTCTTTTGCATGAGAGGCTTTTGGGAGGATCCTACTAAGTATATTTTTATACTCACCCTACGTATATATAAACTGTTTTTCTGGTCACTTGGAGCAGGTTGGAGATCAAGCTGGTTACTACTAGATTGTGGTTGGAGGAGCTGTTCGGGCTTGCGGTCACTGACGTTTTACTTGCTTTGGGTACTTTTAGTTTTCCATTTCAGTTGTTGTACTTTTTCATGGAATTTCATATATGCACATGGGTTTCTTTTATATTTTAGTTCTGAGTTGGAGCTGTTTGGTGTCTATCTTATCTCTCTCTTCCGCATGTGTTCTCTTAGAGCGTAATTCCTCCCATCTATGTGTTATTATACCCTCGGTGCTAGTCGCCAAATCGGGGCCTACTGGAGGCGGGACTCAGGGGTCATTATCTCCCTTTTAACATTGCCGTCCCAGGAGGGGTACACTTTGTGGGGAGGGGATCATGACAATACTCGAAAAAAATACCATATTTACCCAAAACATTACATTAACATCGAATTATTAATAAAATATTAATAAAAGAACTATTAAAATAATATATATTCATGATACATATAAATATAGCCTTATCATATATTTATAACACACTTATAATAATTATATATAATTTTTTATCATGTATGAAGGTGGTCGAGACATAAGTAAAGGGATTTCCATGTTACTTTTTATTATTTATGAGACACATGCCAAATTCACCACCTATTTATTTTATGTGGTATATATAGTTCATATGAATTAATTTTATGATTAATATCTGGAATTTTGTTTCATCAGAAATCCATTTTATGCTTTTTCTTTGATGGGTTTTATAGTACCAATGATACCAACGAGGTAGGGGATTTTTTTGTGTCAAATGGCTTTCATTTGAACCTAATTTATATTATATACCTATATTCTTCTATTAGGTGTTTATATAGACCCATTGAATATTGTATCATGAATCTTATTATTTTTAGGATATTCATTTTTTCTTTGTAATTTATTATTTAATAGGTCCTTCAATTCAAAATATACCTAAGTGGAAAAGGATTGATGTTACAATCTTGGTGTCTATTAGGATTAATTACGATTTTCATTAGATGATGAAATATTATGATCCATATCTAAATAATAACATGAATTTTAATTTCGTAATTTAATATCATGAGAAAATATTTTTTTCCATTATTTTCTACCCATTATTTAATCAATAGTTCAAAATAAGGTTTTTAGTAAACAATAACTCTATTTCCCTCTTCACTTGAATCCCTAGATTATCCCATACCTTTATTGTTTTAATTTTATTCAAAATGTTTTACCATTTTAGAAATTAAATATAATGAAAAATTTATCCATGATTTACTTTTACAATGTGTTTTGAATGAAATATTCATACCATTCTAAAAAACAGGGCCCATTAGGATCATACAAAAAAGTGGAGGGAATCTTATTTTAATATATATGGAATTAATAGTATTATCCACCATCATGAACAACTCAATTTATAATTCCTAATTTTTAGGTTAATTTTTAATGAAAAGGATATTATTAAAGTATTATGTTTTGAAATTTTCTTTTCTAAGTGAGAAGTATATTTTCCATATGATAAATTCAATGTGATTTTTCGAATTGATTTATATCTCAAAAAACATCATTTGATGTCACTTAATATTTAATTGGGATATTATCCCATGACAATATATTTATTATCTTATTTAGATGGTTTATTTATAAAATGAAAATATATTTATGAAACCCATTTCAATCCATGGGTTATACTATAATGAGATGTTTATTATAAAAAAACATATATCATGGGTTATGATTTGATGGATAGTTTATGATATTGTAGCACATATAGGAATGTATTATGTAAAAAATGATATATATATATATATATATATCCATTAAATGTCTTGGATAAATATGGAAATATCCGTATTAATTATTGTTTTCTTGAAAATTATTATATGTTACTAATTATATGTGAGAACCTGATTATTTTCTCACAATGTTATGTCTAGACCTGGATTTCATGTCCATAAGAATATTTGTTGACCTAGTTTCATGTACATATGTTAATGTGAGTTCCTAATTTTATTTCCTTAATGAATTGAGTGATCTTGTTTCTATTTTAAAATAATCAAATTATTATATGATTATATGTATAAAAGAAATATATATCTTATGCTAATGTTATGTTCTCATGGCTCATGTACATTATTCAATTACGATTCATATCTTATAAACGTCCATTATTTCTTACATGACACACGTTTATGATTTATGAGATGAAAGTTATGGGTTTTAAATGTTATTATCATGTTATCTTACCCTTATTCTCATTTTATTTTGATAAAACAATTATTTACCTATACTAAGAATCTGAGTGCACCATCACTTATGTTTTATTCCATATGTTATGAATATATCTTTAGGTAGGGAATTAATTAGTGGAGTAATATGTGAGATGATATTTTTGTGGGATGTTGAAGATCATTTAAGAAATAAGATTATTGTGTTTCTAGTATCCAAGAACACAAAAATTTTATGGTCACCAAGATTGTTTTATAATATTTATTGAATATTCAACTAAAATGATGTGTTATTCATGAATGAGAATACTATTTCCTTGTAGAAGTTGAGATGTAACGTAATAATGAAACCCCATTCAAGGTGAACCAAAAATTCTTAAAACATTACATTAAACATTCTCAAGTTGGGTGAACCATCAACTTGATAGTTTTTGAGATCTCAAATATGATGAGATTTTGATTTTAAATAAAAACTTATTGGGAGGAAACTATTGTTTGTTTTAGTTGATCTTTAAGAACATTATCAAAATCTACACCAAATCCATCTGAACATTTTCTACAAATATTGAAATATTAATGTATAACATGGAGACTAATAGATGAGGAAATGTAATATTTTAAAGAAATTTCAAAAATAACGGTGAAATTATAAATTATTACACCATATAATATGTTTTAATTTTTTTTAAATTATTAATTACATATAAGAGAAAACTGTAATATGTCCATGGAAGAAGAATTAATTGTATATAAAATAAAAATTACATTATTTATAACTAAATTGGAACATGAAATCATAATGAAGAAGAATAATTTAATTGAATGTTATTCCATAAAATAGAAATTTTACTAGTAGTATACATGGTATTGGCTATAACAAAAAAAATTATTTGGTTCCTCCCTTTCTGTAATTAATTATAAGAATGAATAAGTATTTTATCTCATGAATAATATGTTCCTACACCACTGTTTAATTGATTATTCATAATCAGTAACAAGGATCAATTTCTTTAAAATGTCCCTACTATACCATTACTCAAACTAAAAAATACTTATATAATTAAAAGGATAAAACTATATTTCAAAAACCATATACAATATTCAAGGTAAAATTGAATTTGAAATATAAAAATTTTCGTACTGTTGAGATTACACTATAATAGGAACAACAATGTTTTTAAGGTACTGATTACTTCAATGTATTATATCATAATGTACATTATTCATGCTAAAAAAATGTATATTCCAAATTACATAAAAAAGTATATGGTTTGATCCAATAATATTTAGGTTTGATATTCATATGAGTAATGTTTTTAAGTCTTTAGAATTTTTTATTGATAAACTATGAAATAATTCCAATATATTATTAAATAATGAATAATATTTCAATATATATTGTGTGAAAACACTATGTTTCATTAGTAGAATCTAATACATCTCTCCCTTAGTTCATTCTATCTTTTTGACATATCCAGATCAATGCACTCCATTCACACATAAATAATAATTTTACCAATAACAATCAAATATATCTTTTAATATAAAACATCCAATCCTTATTTCATACCAAACCATCAACAACATTTCCATCCTCTGAAACCATTCCTCTATTTTCAAATAAACTACACAATTTTTTGGAAATTTTATCTAATATCATATAAAACATTCCTTGAAGTATCATATAATCCCATTTCTATTCTATTTATCTTTTGGTCATATAAAGTGTGGTTATACCCTAAAAGAACTACATGACTGAGCTCCCCCATTATTTACAATTATGACATGTCTAGAAATGAAAACCTTGTCCACAGAAACGATTTTTTCTTCTTATATAGATATCAATTCCAAAAATTATAACCAATCCACTAGCCCCCATTCATCCTCGAGTGAGAGTAATATTTAATACCCCCTCCAACCTCATATCTACTTCCAAATTTAACAAAATTAGAGTGATAATGAATAATAGTTACTGAGAATATGGTAGTAAGCGTAATTTTAGATATTAAATTCATGGAAAATATTATCACTAATGGTAATACTATATAGGAACAATTGTAAATGTATTTGGATTATATAATCATGGAGAGGGAAGATGGATACAATAATAATACCTATTTATTTAAAAAAACTTGACTATGATCATGAAGATGACTACTTTTAGGTTAGAAGGAAATATTGGATCCTTAAACATGATGATTTTGGAGAGTTATTATGCATATAAAGGCAGGTATTTATTAATATTAAGGGTAAATCTATTTTTCATAAAGACCCCTGGGGTGACATGGAATTTAATAAGTGATATGGATTTGGAGACAATGGAATCATCACCAATGATATAAGGAAGATATAGATAAAATCAATCATGAATCCCATACTTATCATGATTCATCGTGTGATCATGAAATCATGAAAATAAAAAGATGACATCTTCAATTGAATTTGAAAGTAAGACATTTATATTTCATATGTGATGATCGGGGTTCTATAATTAAACATGGAAAACTGGTTTTCTAATTATTTTAAGGGCCTTCAGAACATCAATGATGTGATGATATTATATGGTAATATATTCTCCTATCCTGAAAATGACCATGGATATCATGAGCCTTATCTATCAAATTCCTATCTAATTATGATTTTACTAATTAACTTGTACTTATGGGAAAAATTGGGGATTCTAAAGAGAGTGGGATACATGTAAATTTTTCTTTAGGAGTATATATTCACTATGTATAGGGGGATGAAGTGGAAAATGACCACTCAAACACCAACTCTTACCCTCGGCATGATCCAAAACAATGATCCTGATTAACCATTAAATCATCCATTTATACATTATTCCTATGATGGGATATATTTTTATATCTGAAGGATGAACTATTAAATATGGTTTTCCTCTAGGAAATGATTTTTGGAGATAATATATACCATTTTATCTAGCAAATATTCCACCCAATTATGTATCCTCGAACATGGAACCATTCTAAGAGAATTAGTCACCTCACATAAGTGCATCTTCCATGTTTACTCCCAGTTTTCCACCTCATTAGTATTTTATTTAGATAAAAATATAACCCCACCCTACTTCACATTTAAAATATACCTACTTGAACAAAACCATATATTATCTCCTCTACACATGATGATTTAATGCATATTTTTTTAAAAGAAAATCAATAGATTTATTTCATGTTGTAAAGGTACGGGACGGGAAAGTTATTTGATGCCTAAAAAGAGGTCCCCTTTATAAACCCCTCTGAGATAATAGATCCCTCTCTCTTAATCATGGATAAGATAATTAAAAAGAAATTTCGAATGAATTTTTTCATAATGTGGTTCCTGTATAGTGAACTATTGAGATATTACCATACAAAGTGGAACTAAATATAATAGTTTCCCAGATATAAAATAATATGTTACAAATTCCTATAATATTTGTAACCCCCAAAAAACCAAATCCACCAGTAGAACTCTTAACTAGAAGTCATAAATTTGTCGACCATTAGACAAATTCAATGATATTATTAAAATACAGGCATCATGAAAACCAATTGAACTATCGTATATAGAAAAATTCTACTATTTATGTTTAAAAACATAGATCTCTTATTGTGAATAAGGATATAAAAGGAAATTGAGAGCATTCATTGACAAAGTACCAACTCGGGAAAATATCACCACAAGATGTGGATGATAGGGAAGTTGGTGAGGGAGATGAATCGAAACAAATAAGTCTTAAGAAACATTATTTTAATTTTTTGTGCCAATTTGTTTTTTGTTTATTCATATTTTTTAAATCCTATATATTTCTTATCTACATTATCTCATTATATGTCATCTCTTGATATTTTTTTATTGATATATATGGGTATAAGCATATTTTTATGAGAATTAAAATAATGTAATTCTTTTGTTACAGTCATTCTAAAATGTTTTTAAAGAAAAATTTCTAGTATATAATTTTAAAATATTGTATGTCTGGAAGAATTAAAAATATTTATTTTAAAAAAGGGCTTCAGTAAAATCAATATCATTCAATGATCAAGGTACAAAATCATAATACAAAAGCAAAATGTTTCATCATCAATCAAATTTTTAGAGTTATTGACTTTTTATGTTTTGGTATATTATTTGGTATCTCTTCCTCCAAGTATAAATATTTGGGTTGGTATTTAATTCAATTATAGGGGTGGGATATTTTCATCCACTTTAAAATTTTCCCTAATCTCATTTTGGAGGCATAATTATTTATGAGTTGTATTTCTCATTTTAGGAAGAAAATTATTCATAATGATCAAAATAAATAAATTTATCTGAAAATTGATTGAAATATATAATATTATATCATTATTGACATTATATTAATGATATCACTAATGTTATGTCAATATTTAACTTTAATTATTTGAAACATTCATTATAGTGATTTATTATTACTATTCATTAAATGAAATGATTGACCAATATCAAATCTATATTCTCATGAGGTACTGTAAACCACTAAATAGATTCTATCTAATACCTTATTTAAAAAGATATTCATGAAATTTTAGTCACTAATATGGACTGATTTTTTGTGTTTTTAAAATATTAATATTTTAAACCACTTTTAGAATATTGACGTAATAATTTTTTACTTTTACCAACTTTTAACATTGATACATACCAAAAAGTTAATGTTCTTATAATATTATAAAATCTATGAATAGTAATATTGTTATGAAACATTAAAATATTATTTATCTCTCCTCTAAAAATAATTTAATATAATTTCATGATATCATTTGGGAAAAAAATTTGGGAAATTGGTTTGATTCATCATACCATTGTGAATGATTGTTTTGGAATGGGGGGAATGTGATTAATTGTGTTTTCATTATTGGGAAAATAGTTCATAATGATATTTTACATTTTACTTGCCTAATTAATATAACCTTTTTAAAAAATAAAAATAATGAGTATATATGAAATGGGGGAGTAAATTCTCAAATAGGGGTTGAATTCATCATTGTTTTGAATATTCAGGTCTTAAATCAATGAGGGTAAGTAAAAAATGTGTTGAAATTTTATGAATGTTCTGATGTGATATAACATTTTATTTTCATTCACCATAAATGAAAATCAGTTATTTAAATTTTGAAACTGGTCACTTTTTTATACATTTAATTTCGACAATATGAACTGTCATACACTAACTATAGAAAATCCATTTAAAATTCCTCATTATTATAGTAGTTTGATTTTTAAATTAAATATTAAATATATTATAATCCAATGTATTGGGTCATTAAACATGATATTTGTAATATTTCTAATTAATTGATCTTGATTTATGATAGAAATATATTTTTAATAAGGTAGATATTATGATTCAAAACTATTAATAAAATCGATTAATGGGTAGGTAATTGGGGAGCAGTTTTGGAATAAAGTTATATAGGTGGAATTATTTGAGCATTCATATTTCTATAAGATTTTTCAAATAAAAATTAGAGTTGTAATTTTTTTATATTGAATAAAAAATTCTCCTTGAAAAATTAATAGTTCATTTTTGTTAGATTTTGATATTTTTCTTGAGGATAAGAAAAATTTAAAATGTGGAACAATTTGTTGAGAAAAATATTTCATCTATTTCTATTATTTTTTCATTAAAAATTGAACATGGTACTATAATATGTTTATTTTATTAATAATTTATATAATAATAGATAATTTAAATAATTTGGAGGAATTAGAATCTAATCCATAACAACAACATAAAAAATTATAGATCATACATAGATATTAGTCGTAGAATGAAAAATGGGAAATTTTGGGATTAAATCATGTTGAGAGGAACATGTATTATGTTATAGCAGTTTTTTATAATATGAGGATAATAAGATGGTTTATTATTAATTTTTTATTATTAAATAAGTCAATAATAAATAAATATGAATGAATGGACCCATATATAATGATTTTATTACACTATAATATAATACCTTCCATAGAAAATCGATTTTGACATGTTGATTTGAAATTAAAATAATAATTTAATATATTATAGGATTACACAATAATTGGATATGGGTGTAATTAAGGATTACAACGTAGAATAATATATTACACACTGATATTTTAAAAATTGAATTTAATAATGATATTGATAATGGATGAGTGTGAGAATATTTTAAGAGTATTGTAATATAAAAACACAGATCATGTAATTTTACATAGAATATGGTATGATCCTCATCTGGATGAAATGATAATTAAGGTGTAAGTCACTCTATAGAATATAAATAATAGATTGATCATGGGTCCCCACTTCTCTTTCATAGAAGGAGGAAAATATATCACAATAGTTTCCCAAAATGATGGCATGGTGATGATAACATAATATTTGGAGTGCTGATTCACAAAGTGGTAGATATCCTTCAACAAATAATCTGAGTATAATTTTTTTCTGATACTAACCTCATATCATGATTATTTAAGATATCTAATCCATAATTGAAAGAATGTTACACTTAAATAATTGAATACATTTTTAATGTATTTGGAAGGTATTATTGATGGATTGTTTTACTTAGAAACAAAGAAGAAATTTTATTTTTATTAATAAAATATAAATATCTTATAACAAAATGATTTTTCTTCTATGAAACAATAATGTAATAATTTCTATGTAATATTTATAACACAAATGGGATATAACAATATCTCTGAAAAATTAAATCCCAGAGATGTCAAATAAATGTTCTTAAATTAATTTTCTTATGGTCTAGAAGTATATGTATGGTGGGACTCATATATTTTTTTTTATCAAGTACTAAGAGCTCTTCCAAATTGATAATTCTTTTCATGATGTTCACTCTAGGTGAATTCAATGAAGGTAGTTTATGTGGATAGAATTTCTAATAGGAATTCTACATGTTTTATGTTTTATTTGATATCCCAATATATGAACTCATGTGTTGGTCATCATACATGGGATCATTATTACTGTGCACCATTAATTGTGTACAATGATGTATAAATGAACACCAAGATGATCTATCCTCTTAGTGAGGTAAAATATGTTGGATGATTCATAAGTTATATGGAATTAATTCAATACCCATTAAAAGATTTGTTCCTTAACAATTAATATAATAAGATATCTTATAAACTTTTATAAAAATTAAACTATTTTATAAAATCCATAGAAATGGATGATTATAAACTTGTTCATTTTGGAATGTCAAATAAAGATTAATCAATCATAAAAGTTAATAAAACAAGTATAAATATTGAGTGTTGAGATATTAGTTACCAAAGAGATTTTATTATACAATAACATTTGTAATAAGTTTTTTTGCAGTTTCTATAATTAAATATATTTGTTTGGGTGACTTAGCATATTAATATAGGTTGATCTTTAAATTATAGTATGATAAAATTCTAGTAATCATGAAGGGGCACTAAACGGTCACACATAAACTATATTAAAAATCAAACTAAAATATATCGATATTATTTCTAATAAAATATTAGTTTCATGTTTGGTATATTTGTGCCTTTCGAAGTAAAATAAGGTTATATTAATTTAATCACATGATATTCAAGTTTAGAATATTCATGTTGAATGTTTTTATGTTTATCTATTTGCATGGTAATTTAAATAATAGTTCTTTATTTAAGAGATTAATGAATATAGTAAAATAAATATTTTTTCACGTTATTTGAATATTAAAAAAAGGAATATTTAATCATAAGTGTAGTTAATAGTGATATTTATTTTATTTTATCGAGTGAATATATTTTGTGACTATAGGTCCAATATATAATATGAGAAAATATTGGTTGAGTTTAATAACAAGGTAGAAATGATATATTTAATTTTACTTCAATAAAATATATATTAATTTATTTATATAATAGATAATAATACATTTAGTACCTATCACAAAATATTATAACATTACTATTTTTTATTTTTTTTACATGGGGTATGACCAAAGGTGAAAAGAGGAAAGGTGAAATTTTGGAATTATCTCAACCATAACCTTGGTAAAAATTATAAACATATTTCAACTTCAATGTATAAACCATTAAAAAAATTAGGAGTCATCTGTAATTTACTAAAGACCTAGACATATTTCATCCTTTCACCACTCTCAAGAATCCAGTGATCGAATAAGAGAACTTTGTTAAGATCAATACTAAAAGATGTAAAGAACATTATTCTTCTACACTAGTTTTTGAGAAATTAAGAACATCATTCAGATATTTATGTAGCATATTTGGATATATCTAGATGAACTCTCTATTTTATTTTTGATTCCAAGTATCGAACAAAAAGAACAAAAACAATAAAATTGAACTACAATAACATTCTTTACAAAGTAATTTATAATTTTGGTTATTATAAATCATATATTCATGGTTCTATCTATGAGATTAAATATTGTATTCACATAGTTATTTGAGTATATCTATTTATTTTATTGAAAACCTAAATGAGTTATCATTACCATCCTCCAATGGATGTTCACCGAGTTCACTAGTTATGACAAGTGTGACCCTTGATGGTAGCCACCAATTGGCCATTGGTTACTGACTTGCATTGAGGTTATTTGAATCAAAAATGGGAGGAATTACCCTCAAAAATATTTTTGTAATAATGAAGAGCCCCAAATATAATCAATATATAAATATTAAAAAGATAACAATCCCATTACCAAAATAGATCTTTATGATAATAAATACATTGCAATAAAGAGAATATATGGACGAACTCCTTGACTCCACTCCAGCTTCCCAAACTGTAGCATCCCAAAATCTACATTAAATTATCCTACAATACTACAAAATAATACTATATAAGTGTCATTACTTGGGAGTACTCAATAGAATCATATTTATAAAAACATTACCATCCATGGGAAATAAAATTCTCTAAATAGTTATTTGTAAAAAATAAGAAATAAAAGAGTTTATCAAGACTAAGAATTAATCTAGAAATCATTAACTAATGTGAATATGATATTAATTATCACCCAACCTAAAAAATAATTATCCACACCCATATTTATTATTTTTAACAAATGCGACCGGGTTTAAATAAATTTTGATGATATTATGTTCCTAGAAGTCACATTATAATAATAAAAATGATCTGAAAACAAATCCACACTCTTTCATTCATAAAAATAAATTAATTATATCAAAAATAATAAATGTCATATAATTTCACAGATTATTAAAATTTATCATTAATAGTCCCACATAATCACATCACATCAATTACCCTATCTCTACCACCATTATATCCCAATGTCCAACACGTCACCACACACACCACTACACCACACCCATCACCACCAAATTAGAATCACTAATAGTGTATCACATATTAATATCAATAACTCATGTGATAACCCCAATATATAAAATTCTATATAGATGAAATATTTCAAATCCATCAAATCCCAAATAATTTTGTACATGTTATAACTTTAATCAATTAAAGCCCTTAGAAATTTGTATGTGTCATTAAATTGTACATTTCTTCACGTACATGTATATACACACAGATCATACCGTAATCCATTCTTATCATATATATATATATATAACTAAATATAATAACTAGTAGCAATTATTTATAGTTAAACTATAACCATGAAAATAATTATCCATTATAACATTTATATTGATACATTTCTCCTTAATTTATCATAAGACATTCTAGAATACACATAATTAAAAACCATTACAATATATGGGAATATAATCAGACATCATAAAATTAATAAAAGTATAAATAATCATTTGGGAAACAATAATATAATTTTTTTAATGAAACAACACAATATAAAATATTATACATCAATAATGTAGAACAAGATAATTCATCCACATAATTCGAAGATATAATTATCAACACATAATAAAATAGTTTTATACTAAATAATACATTGAAGGCAACAATAATTCTTATATTTCATATTAATTATTTAGTTTCCCAAATTCTATTAATTAACAAGTTAGTTGAATATAACCTCTTTGTTAGGGATAACTATGAAATTAAGTAACATCACACATCACTTAAATATAATAAACAAACATCACATAAATAACCACTTAATTGAATATATCAATATACTATCACAAGACTCACTCCAGTAAGACAAAAATATATATCTTTAAAAATATAACAGAACATAACAAACTATTACATAAGGTCCAACTAATATAATCACTCTATAAAAAAACCCAATCTCACTAACAACCAAAAACCAGTTGATCTCAATCTAAGAATGGGAATTACTAGTGGGGAATAAAATACTCCTAAGGGTCTAAGAACATTGAACCTTTAATCTACACAATATTTAATTTTCCTTTTGAATGAAATATTTTTTCCCTAATGAACTATATGCAACCTAGATCTCAATTAAAAAAATAGAATAATATTTTTGATATATGAATGTTATTATATATTTATTATATTTGTGGGTATGAAAAGGAATAAAAAAATTATAAAATATACGTAGATATTAATTATTTAATTTAAATAATTTATCCAAGAAATTTTTTAACATTCTTTGAAATCATATTATTTGGAAAAGTATAAGAATAAATTCATTTTAAAATTTAAAAATATATTATTCATAAAAATGAGTTTTATTTATTTTATGTGATAATATTTAAAATATGAACTTCCATTTTTTGTAAATATTATTTTACAAAATTATCAGAAATTATGAAATCAACATTATGAAAAATTATTAGGGAAAATTTTTATATTTTTGGTAAATATTCTATTTTTTAGTGATTTTTGAGAAATGCCAATTTTAGATATACCTTAACATTTATTAAATTATAATGATACAATAAAAAATTAATGTTAATAAAACATTTATTTGTAATAATTATATATTTATGAATAAATAGAATATATGTTTACATATTTCATAGAAGGTATAAATCGATGAATAATATTTTGAAAATCTATGTATTGTTTTCATTAAAATAAAATCAATACATAATTCTTCTCTAATAATAAATTTTTAAAAAGGAATATTTTGGATTTGTTTATAGTTTTAATGAACAATTATCCTTCCTTAATTTTTAATCATTAATGAATTTTTTTTAAAACCATTTCCATATTCTTAATTTTAAAAATAATTATAGGTTATAAGTTCCGAGTAAATTTTTATCATAAAAAATAGTAAAAAGAGTAAAAATTTGTTATCACGACTAAGGATAAAAGGGTACACATGGGGTTATGATAATGGGAAAGGGTAAAAATAAAACATAAACATATAGAAATAATATTTTATATATATATTAAAAACAAATATTATATTTAATTATATTTCATCTTCATTTGGTTCTAATTTCATATGAAAACGACTTTATATTACTTAAGTATTATAATTAATTCCATGTTTATCCCTCTTATCACTTATTAATGTTGATCCCCTTTAATACTATATTCATAACTATATATAAATTTATCCTTTCCAATCCTTGGGAAAATGTAACACCCTGAGATTTTATGAAAAATATTCTTTTTAATTTCATTAATGTCTTGTGTTATATGCTACACCAAAAAGAGCTTGCACAACACACATCATTGACTTGCCTTGCATTACACGCAATCACGACCTTCCTCGATTGCGTGTGTAGTACGCAATAACGAGTTTCACTAAACAACAATATGCTATTAAAATATTATTAAAACTAGCTGTTATGAATATTAATAACCACTTTTTGAAATTTTATTTTTCAAAATGGACTTCATTTTTTGATTCAGAATATCGAAATTAGCTTAGGGTAAAATTTTGGTACTTTTCCGATAACTTTCATTTTCTGATGAATAGTGAAAATTACTAAATTTTAATTAAAAACACCTTTTTAATAGAAATAATTAATAGTGATAGATTATTAAATTGATTGGTTTTAATGTATATTTATAATATATTTTTACAATTTAATACAATGTTTGTCATTGGATGTAATTTCACATTTAAACCAGACATAAAAAAGTGTCAATCTTTTGATAGTTATTATCTCTTAAAAACACGATATTTGTTTTGTCGACGAGAATTAATTTTTAAATTAATTAATGGAACTGATATATTTTGAATTTGGTAAAATAGACATCATTTTTGATTTCATAATATCAAATATATCTTAGGCCTAATTTTTGGTATTTTTCTGGAAACTTTCATTTTTTGGTGAATAGTGAAACCACTAAGTGGTACTTAAAAAAATGAATTTTTTATAAAACTTAATTTTACCGCTTCTGTGAGTGTAATTTCAAAAATCTGAGAGACATGGTTGATTTCAGTATGTAAAATGTGGTTCAATTAAATGAAAATAATTTTTGGTGAATAGTAACTTTTTACTTTTTTTACAATGGTTAAAAGTAATTAGGGTAATTAAGGGTAAAAATTATTTTATTATTACCCTAACACATGTCATAAATCTATTGGATAAGTTTAATTCGACCAAAAACAACCTTAGGAATAAAATATGACCATTTAGGCCCACTTGGATTAGATTAGGACATTTATTATTAATTTATTTAAAGAAGGGTTAAAATAGTTAAAATCAAGGTTTAATAAGAAAATAATTTTTAATATAGGGTGATAGATAAGATAAATTCGACTATAAATATTCATTAGAAAGAGAAAAATATTTCCTATATAATGATATTTTATTTTTAATTTTTAGACTTTAAATATGTTAATTTATTTTTGACAGAAAGATGATGCAGTAATTTTCTTATTAATTAAATATTGACATAAATGATGTTATAAATTCCAAAATAAATGTAATTTGAGACTTTTTATGAATTCAACTAATTTTCTAGGTTAATATGACATGTTATTATTGATTTAAATAACTTTTTTTGAACCAATCATTCTGTTATTATTTTCACAAAAATAAATTACTAAATAGTGTCAAAATTGACATAAAATAGTTCTTAAAACAAATATTATATTATTAATTGTTATTTTATTCCTAAAAAGCTAAGGTTCGGTAAAATGACTTAGATAAGGTTATATATATTAATAATAACCAACTAGGGGTTCGTTTGGCTTCTTATAGTATGTTTATTAACCTTATATTATAAGAACACATGAAGACACAGTAAAACTAAAATTATTTAACTTAATGTTAAATCTATATGTTAAGGTTAAAATAGGAAACTAAACTTGTCTAAATTATATTGGATGAGAGGGTTTAGACCCATACCCACCTTAGCTTCGAAATAAATCATTTTGGAGCTATTTAAATAAGAATTCGGCTTTATAATAAAATAATATTTTTAGTTATTCCAAAGGTTCCCCTCTCATCCCTTATAAAAGGGCACCTCCTCCCTCTCTTCCTCACACCACATTGAGCCTTAAAGCTTAGACAAACCCTGGAAATTTATCTTCTCCACTTCTCTAGTAACATCCTAGATGTCCTGGTCTTCTTCAAAGATCAATTTCAGTGCCCTAAAAGGAGGTCTCAAAGAGGCGCTTCAAAGAAGAGGTAATGTCCGTTACCAATTCTTTCATCTTTATTTTTTCTTCCACTTCTTCTTCTTTAGTTTTTTTCATTATGAAGTAATAACATCAATATCAATCATATAATGAAATGCTATTATAAGTATGAAACAACCCTATTTCACCATTTATCTATCCTACAGAATACAAAATCACCACGCGTGCGTACGTACGGAATACCGTCTCGACACCGTGGTGAAATCTGTTTTTCCCCCAACACCTTACATGGAAGGGTATAATGGTGTAAATAATAACTATATATGGTTATTATAATATCATATTGAATCTGATATATTATACCATCCACTCCAATTCTATTCAATAATTATGGTAACGATATAATCGCTCGTGCGTACGTAGGGACTACCGTCTCCATGACGCGATGAGATTCATTCTCCATGTTAACCATACATTAATGATCATAAAGTTTAATTAATTAATAATAATGAAATATATGAAATAATAATTCTACTGGATATATATATATATATATATATATATTTATGTCATCTATTTAGTTTCATTCAATTCAATAAGGAAACGAAAAAATCGTTAATGCGTACGTACGGCCTACCGTCTCCATGAACGGTGTATTTCATTCCTTTTATCGATCTATAATATATATATATATATATGATGAATATATATTATATGTAAATCATTTTTTACATTCTGGAATTATGTAAATCAGGATATATGTAATAATATCAAGAACGACAAGTCGAAACACATACGATAAATTAAAAGATTTTACCAAAAACGCTGCTTTAACTTGGAAATTAAAAAATAACGGTTAATATGAAGTCATATATGATATCATAACAATGAATATAATTCTGTAATAATTCAATGACATTATTTAAATTATTATATAGTAGGTTCAGATACGTATGAAGCATATCAGACCTAAGGTAAGGGATAATTGTGCAAATCTCATTTTTATCTGGGATTGCTTATTCGTAAGTATTTACTGGGGTTATTTATATCATCCATGTCCATGTTTTATAAAATAGTTTTCATGTATTCTTAAATACCTTTTTTCCCATTTTGACTTTTATACATGGTATGTAAGGAATCTTTCTTTTGTTTACGTTATGAGGTACTTTTTTTACTTTTCCGGCAAAAGTACGAGAAAAATGTATTTTTAACTGATACGGCACAAATAAATTTTTACAGTTTTATAAAGCCTTATTTTCATGGAGCTTCATACAAAATATTTAATGACTATTTTTAACAAAATCCTTTTCTTTTAAATTTTCATGATGTTTTGTGAAATGAAATTGATTTTGAAGAAGAAAGGATATTTTCCTCAAGAATTCATTTCAAGTGTTTTATCAAAATCATTTTCCATCTAAGATGAAATTATTTCATATGTGTATGTTTCATGTATAATGTCTCTATGATCTACATGGTTTCACTGTTCTTATGATGAAATGATATCCATTTTTTTATATGGATTATGTTATGATGGGATGATGTTTATGATACCCATTTTATTCTTTGGGTTATGATAAATGGTTTATGTTTATGTTGTGGAACAAGTAAGAATGATTTCATTATAAGATGGGTGGGACCTATATCTCCCTATAATTCATTGGGTAAAGATTTATATCTCACAAGCTAGAAACGGCTAGAATGACAAGTTAAACCGGTTCAGTAATACAGGACTAGAACGAGGAGTGAACTCGATTCAGAAAGGGACTTTGTCCACTAAGATGGTCTTGGCAGCAATGCCTTGGCTACTATGGAAATCATATCATGTGCTTAATGGTTACCATAATTACATGTTTTATTCCCATGCTATTTTATCATTCTTAATGTTTCTTTATGATCTATGCCTTACGTACTTCCATGTTTTATGTCATTGCTCAAGATTTTGATGTTTAAACATTATGTTCATGTTTTTATGTTCAAATGTGTATGGTATGTTTTATTTTATCCATGCTTACCCTTACTGAGCATTTGAGCTCACCCTTTTTATGTTTTCTTTTCCCCATGATATAAAGAAAGGTTTTTAGGTAAGAAAAAAAAGGAAGATATTTATGGGAGATGTTGAAGATCTTTCACCACGATTAGAAGATTATGTTCCGAGTTTCCAAAGACACTAAAAAATTATGGTCCTTGAGTGATGGTTTTTACTTTGTATTAAGTATTCCGCTAAAGTAATGTAATGTCCATGTACGTTAAGCTTCGGGTCTCTACAGTTGGTATCAGAGGAAAGGTTTAGTCAATCTTTGGAAACTAGGATGCGAGAACCTTAGTGAGATCCCTAGAGATATTTCTAAGGTATGTCTAAGAATGTCCCTATGGATAAGTATACATATAGGATATAATCATAGAACTACGGTAACAATATTGGAATTTAACCTAAGATGATAGATATTGAGGGTGATCCCCCTTTACTATGTTGTTTTCCCTAGCATGATTTTTTCCTCTCACCCTATTCCTTTTGGGTTTTAGAAAATGGATGGAAACAGGAAGATTCATGATAATGGAGGATATTCCGGACAATGGAATGATATTCTTCCTGAGAAACCAAATGAAACGGGATTTGGAAGTCCAAACATCATTATTATGCCTAATCAGCAATCTCATAATATGATCAATAATCTCAACTTTGGTAAGTTTCCCGACTCAGATAATAAGAGAATGATGGAGTTTCATGATGATCATAGAGGAAATAAAGTTCAATTTCCCTCATGTAAATCATGTGGGAAGAGGCATCGAGGAGATTGTTTCAAGGGAACTGGAAGATGCTTTGGGTGTGGAAAAGAAGGACACAAATCCAGTAAGTGCAAAGGAAATGTTTCAGTTAACACCATGGAGGAGGATAATGTTATTGCTATGACATCAACAATGGTTAAATGTTTTAAATGTGGAATGTACGGGCATTATGCAAACCAATGCCCTAAGGGAAAGTCTCATGAAGAGAATCAGTACGGCCGTATGGGTAGTATTTATGTTGATGATGATGAAGAGACTACAAATGATATGTGAGATGAAATAATTGAAGCTCGGTCAATGGTTTAAGAAGGTAGTGGAATGATTACATGTTTATCAAGTGTAATGTTATATAAGTAATCTCATGGTACTATGGAATAAAGAGACATCTAAGGATTGTTACACTATTGTATTTCCTTGAATTTTGAAAGTGTATGATTAATGGTATGAGTATCCATTAAAGGTTATTCAGATATTTTTGTAATATAGATGATATGCGCATAATGAAGGGATAAGGAGAAAATTAAATGTTTGATAGTATTCATGAGCTCATGACTGATATATGGAGAAGGTTATATCATGGTTTGAGTATATAGAATTTTTGGATTTTGGTCTGTGGAAATAGGTAACTTTTGACAGCATTCATGTTTTCACTAAGGTTTAATGGGTATTAATTTTTCAAGAGAATACAAGATTAATGTATTCACATGACTGAAATGTGACCAACAAGATATATGGGGGATAGATGATGGTTTTCACATGATTGGTTGATGACATGTCAAGAAATCATTTTCTTTATACTATGAGCTTGGACCGATGTATTTTAGATAAGCCTAATGATTGGAATGGATTATGTTGGACTAAGTTAGGATATAACATTTTTCGATATTATTGATTGGATGTTATAGTAATATGGATTTAGAAAAAGGACAACCTACAGGACGGGCGACAGCCCATCCCGTCGGACAAGGCTGTGGGAATCGAACCCACAACCGAATAGCGACTGGCCTTTATCGCCTACCACTGGCCTACAGGAAGTCCCTGTTTAGTAGAAACAAGTTTAATTATATTATGTAGTATAATATAAGAAGTATAAGTCCATTTTAGGAACTATATATGATTAATCTCACTATAGATGGACTTACGTATTTTTTGATAACTTTTCTAACCTTTTGTTTGAAACAGATGGAATGACCCATCATTCTATCACATGATCTACCAACACATCACAAATGACAAATTCAACTTCATTTCTTTAAGTGATGAAGTGGAAATTGTCCAAAGAACAGCCAACGGTGTGACTATACCAAAATCATGAAAGTATTTCTTCTAATTCCAATTTCATCAACTTTAGGGAAATGATCTTGAAAACCAAAAAGGTTTCCTAGAGATCTTATATCTGATGAATCAGATGGTACTTTAGATCATCACAAATTTATGGCTTTGTGATTGCTGGCTTTTCCATAGCCATGTTCTATACCACTCTCCATTAGAACATGATGGTTTGATTTCACTTCAATATCCATATTTTCACCTTTGTGGAAACCCAGTGATTAGTTTATTTGGGTAACTGTTACGTTTCATACTTTTGTTTTTAAATATTGGTTTTGATATTCCCTTTTTGCGATGTGGGTTTCTATTAAAAAAACTTTCGGGTAGTAAACCATTTATAACCCCGAAGAATTTCGAGGGAGAAATTCATTTTAAGGGGGGTAGAATGTAACACCCCGAGATTTTATGAAAAATATTCTTTTTAATTTCATTAATTTCGTGTGTTGTACGATACACCAAAAAGAGCTTGCACAACATGCATCCTTGACTTGCCTTGCATTACACTCAATCGTGACCTTCCTCGATAGCATGTGTAGTACGCAATAACGAGTTTCACTAAACAACAATATGCTATTAAAATATTTTTAAAACTAGCCGTTATGAATAGTAATAACCACTTTTTAAAATTTTATTTTTCAAAATGGACTTCATTTTTGGATTCGGAATATCAAAAATAGCTTAGGGTGAAATTTTGGTACTTTTCGGATAACTTTCATTTTTTGATGAATAGTGAAAATTTCTATATTTTAATTAAAAACAACCTTTTTAATCGAAATAATTAATAGTGATAAATCATTAACACGAGTGGTTTTAAAGTATATTTAGAATATATTTTTACAATTTAATACAATGTTGGTCATTGGATGTAATTTCACATTTAAACCAGACATAAACAAGTGTCAATCTTTTGATCGTTATTATCTCCTAAGAACACGCTATTTGTTTTGACGACAAGAATTAATTTTTAAATTATTTAATGCAACTGATATATTTTGAATTTTGTAAAATAGACATAATTTTTGAGTTCATAATTTCAAATATAGCTTAGGCCTAATTTTTGGTATTTTTCTGGAAAATTTCATTTTTTGATGAATAGTGAAACCACTAAATGGTAGTTAAAAAAATGAATTTGTCATAAAACTTAATTTTACCACTTTTTTGAGTGGAATTTAATAAATCCGAGAGACTGTTGATTTCATTAAGTAAAATGTGGTTCAATGAGATGAAAATAATTTTTGGTGAATAGTTACTTGTTACTTTTTTTACCACAGTTAAAAGTAAATAAGGTAATTAAGGGTAAAAATGATATTATTATTACCCTAACACATGCCATAATTCTATTGGATAAGTGTAATTCGACCAAAAACAACCTTAGGAATGAAATATGTCCATTTAGGCCCACATGGATTAGATTAGGACATTTATTATTAATTTATTTAAAGAAGGGTTAAAATATTTAAAATCAATGTTTAATAAGAAAATAATTTTTAATATATGGTTATACATAAGATAAATTCGACTATAAATATTCATTAGAAAGATAAAAATATTTCCTACATAATTATATTTTATTTGTAATTTTTAAACTTTATATATGTTAATTAATTTATGACACAAAGATGATGCAGTAATTATCTTATTAATTAAATATTGATATAATTGATATTATAAATACCAAAATAAATGTAATTTGAGACTTTTTATGAATTAAACTAATTTTATAGGTTAATATGACATGTTATTATTGATTTAATTAACTTTTTCGAACTAATCATTCTGTTATGATTTTCACAAAAATCAATTACTAAATAGTGTCAAAATTGACATAAAATAGTTTTTAAAACAAATATTATATTATTAATTATTATTTTATTCCTAAAAATCTAAGGTTCGGCAAAATGACTTAGATAAGGTTATATAGGTTAATAATAAACAACTTTTTGTTCGTTTGGCTTCTTATAATATGTTTCTTAACCTTATAGTATAAGAACACAAGAAGACACGTTAAAACTAAAATTATTTAACTTAATGTTAAATCTAAATGATAAAGTTAAAATAGGAACCTAAACTTGTCTAAATTATATTGGATGAGATTATTTTGACCCATCCCCACCTTATCTTCGAAATAAATCAATTTGGAGCTATTTAAAACCGAATTTGGCTTTATAATAAAATAATATTTTTAGTTATTCCAAAGGTGCCCCTCTCCTCCCTTAAAAAAGGGCACCCCCTCCCTCTCTTCCTCACACCACATTGAGCCTTAAATCTCGGCCAAACCCTGCAAAATTCTCTTCTACACTTACCTAGAAATATCCTAGAGGTGCTGGTCTTCTTCAATGACCAATTTCAGTGCCCTAAAAGGATGTCCCAAAGAGGCGCTTCGAAGAAGAGGTAATGTCTGTTACCGATTCTTTCATCTTTATTTCTTCTTCCACTTCTTCTTCTTTAGTGGTTTCATTATGAAGTAATAACATCAGTGTCCCTAATATAATGAAATGTTATTATAATTATTAAACAACCCTATTTCCACATCTATCCATCCTACGGAAAATGAAATCACCACGCGTGCGTACGTACGGAATACCGTCTCCACGCCGTGGTGAAATCTGTTTTTCCACCAACACCTTACATATATGGGTATAATGGTGTAGAGAATAACTATATATTGTTATTATAACATCATACTGATTATGATATATTATACCATCCACTCCAATTCTGTTCAATAATTATGGGAACGATATCATCGCTCGTGCGTACGTACGGACTGCCGTCTCCACGACGCGATCCGATTCATTCTCCATGTTAACCATACATGAATGATCATAAAGTTTATTTAATGAATAATAATGAAATATATGAAATAATAATTCTACTAGAATTATGTATATATATATATATATATTTCATCTATTTAGTTTCATTCAATTCAATAAAGAAACGAAAACAGCATGCATGCGTACGTACGGCCTACCGTCTCCATGAACGGTGTATTTCATTCCTTTTATCGATCTATAATATATATATGTATATGATGAATATATATTATATGTAAATAATGTTTTACATTCTGGAATTATGTAAATCAGGATATATGTAATAATATCAAGAATGACAATTCGAAACACATACGATAAATTAAATGATTTTACCCAAAAAGATGCTTTAACATGGAATTTACAAAAGAACGGGTAATATAAAGTCATATATGATATCATTTTAATGAATATGATTCTGTAATAAGTCAATGACATTATTTAAATCATTATACAGGAGGTTCAGATACGTACGAAGCATATCAGACCTAAGGTAAGGTATAATTTTGCAAATCTCATTATTATCCGGGATTGCTTATTCGTAAGTATTTACTGGGGTTATTTATATCATCCATGTCCATGTTTTATAAAAGATTTTTCATGTATGTTTAAGTTAATTTTTACCCATTTTTTACTTTTACTACATGGTATTTAAGGAATCTTTCTTTTGTTTACCTTACGAGGTACTTTTTTGACATTTCCGGCAAAAGTACGAGAATAATGTTTTTTTAACTTATACGGCACAAATGGATTTTTACAGTTTTATAAAGACTTATTTTCATGAATCTTCCTCCAAAATATTTCATGACTATTTTCAAAAAAATCCTTTTCTTTTAAAATTGCATGATGTTTTGTGAAATGAAAATGATTTTGAGGATGAAAGGATATTTCCCTAAAGAATTCATTTCAAGTGTTTTATCAAAATCATTTTCCATCTAAGATGAAATTATTTCATATGTGTATATTTCAAGTATAATGCCTCTATGATCTACATGGTATTATTGTTCTTATGATGAAATGATATCCATTTTTTATATGGATTATGTTATGATGGGATGATGTTTGTGATACCCATTTTATTATTTGGGTTATGATGAATGATTTATGTTTATGTTGTGGCACAAGTAAGAATGATTTCATTATGAGATGGGTGGGACCTATATCTCCCTCCAATGCATTGGGTAAAGATTTATATCTCATGAGATAGTCACGGCTGGAATGGCATGTTAAACCGGTTCAGTAGTACAGGACTGGAACGAGGAGTGAACTCGATTCAGAAAGGGTCTTTGTCCACTAAGATGGTCTTGGCAGCAATGCCTTGGCTACTATGGAAATCATATCATGTGCTTAATGGTTTCCACAATTACATGTTTTATTACCATGCTATTTTATCATTAATAATGTTTCTTTATGATCTATGCCTTATGTACTTCCATGTTTTATGTCATTGCTCAAGCTTTTGATGTTTAAACATAATGTTCATGTTTTTAGGTTCAAATGTTTATGGTATGTTTTATTTTAGCCATGCTTACCCTTACTAAGCATTTGAGCACACCCATTTTATGTTTTATTTTCCCTAGGATATACATAATGATTTTTAGGTAAGAAAAAAAGGGAAGATCTTTATGGGATATGTTGAAGATCTTTCACCACGATTAGAAGATTATGTTCCGAGTTTCCAAAGACACTAAACTATTATGGTCCTTGAGTGTTGGTATTTACAATGTATTAATTATTCCACTAAATTCATGTAATGTCCATGTACGTTATGGTTCGGGACTCTACAGAAAATAATTTGTTTATTCATCCCCTTTATTCACATGCTTCATTAATTCTCCTTAAAATCCTATGAAGGATTAATGTGTAAGCCAATGGAGGTCTCTCAAAGAATAGGTAATTGGAATACCTAAATATTTCATTGTTTATTTGTTATTTTAATTTTATAAATATATGTATCCATTATTACGTAATTAAAATAGTATAATAAATATAATAATAAGTTATTATTATGATTTTAAAATCACTTTTTACCTTTTTCTTGTAAAATTGCACTGAAATAATCGCTCATGCATATGTGTTGTGTACCACCTCCATGTATATCTATGATTGATTTTCCATCACCATCATTCATGGGGGCTGTTATAATGTATTTTAGGTTTATATATTATATTTTAAAAATAATTATTCTCATTTAATTATATAATCGTATCTACCTTCTCATGTTCCTATCCATTTCATAATATAAATGTCTCCCATTCATATATATGGTCCAGTGCCTCCACTAAGTTATTTTATTAATTTGTAATTTAAAATATAAATTATTTTTAATAATTTCAATTTTAATGAATAAATATAAATCAAATTTGGTAATTTTTATTATTTAAAAGTGAATTATTATTCATAGTTCATTCATTCCATTAATCCAAAAGTGTAAACATCACTCATCCATATGTATAAACCACTATCACCACACTAATAATATAATTATGTTTTATTCATTTCCTTATATATATTATTATAAATTTTTATAAAAATAAATAGATATGATACTTATTCAATAATTTCTATTTTTGAGATTCTGTTACTATGATCTTGATACAAGGACTAAAACTAATGAATTAAAACATACAAGTGAAAATGTAATTGCTAACCCTCAAAAAAACAATTTTAATAAATAATTATTAATAAATTGGTCATTGAAGTTTATAATGGGATCATATATGATATTATATGTATGAATATGGTTGTAGAGTATAATTAGGAAAAAAATTTAAAATAATTATATAGTAATAAAAAACAATTTTACTGTATGTCATTCTTGATGGATCGCTTTCTCATCTTAGTATTATTTAGGTGAGACATATGTAGATATTTAAAACATTTTTTTTCATACAGTGTATATAATACCAATTTTATATGAAATATAAATATTTTCTTTATATTAATTATTTATTAAATTTCATATGAATTTATTTCTATCATTTTTATTATGATATAAATGATTCTAAAGCACCAAGAGTTCATGAATAACCTCATCCTAATTATGAAATTTTGGAGTTTTAACATAAATTGAAGGATGTATATGATGTTTTTACCTAAAAATGAATCTATTTTATACTAAACTAGTTTTTTGGGAAATAAAATATTTTCAACTCATATTCCTTTTTTTATTTACTGAAAATTGAAAAAGATGCAATTTTGAAAAAACGTTTTTTTATGATTAGGAAGGAAATATTTATCTTCCACGAAAATATTTCTATTAGATTGATATTTTTTTAATATATTAATGTTATTTACAAACATCATTTCGCAACTTTTAGGTATTTTTATAATAAAATTTTAGAGGAATCAACTATTCATTTTTTGAACAAGGAACATTTTACAAATGGTGTAAAAAGAAACATTATTTTACCCTTTACAATAGAATCAAATTTTACCACCATATAAAATATTCATTTACTTGATGATTACTGTTTAATTTTACATTGTAATTTTTAAATAATATTATATTTCCTTATATTCTAGTAATTTTTATATTTTAACTTAAAGATTTCAAAATTAAAATGGCGTTATCCTGAGGAAATTTTCCACTGATCATTTAAATTATGTTTTATCTATGTTTTCATCCTTTGATTAATGTTATAATTAACTTGGAATATACTCTAATTATATGATACTCAATCTTTTTTGTAATAGATTATGTCAATAGGGGTGGGTGTGAATTTCCTATATAAAAATAGAGATTAGAATAAAAGTTCATATTGGTAAATTGGGAAATAAATATTTGAAAAACATGATTTGAGTTAATAATTAAATAAATTATGAAAAATTATGGAAGCAAATAATTTTAATTTATTAGTGTTTTTAAATTTATTATTAGTAAATTAATTTTAAAATTAAATATTGGAAGAAATTTTTTTACTGATTTTTGATAATTCTAATTGAGATCTCATATCTCCTTATATATGTTAAAAAGTATTCTATATTATTAATTATTCTGACATTGAAGTGATCATTAACATTTTCCGATGAACTTTTTTTGTGACCACACTCTTGAACTTCAACTATAGTAAATGAACCCACCACTCACTTTTTCAAAGTGTGAAACACAGGGGAATGTTGGATGAGAAGAGAGAGGTTTTATTTTTGGAAAAATTGTTATAAGATTCTCACTAATATAATGAGATGGGTGGAGTAAAATGGAATATAAGGAATTTGAGACACTGGTTCACAACCTTCAGATATTAAGATTTTTAGAAGACTCTTTTAGAGTTTTGAGAATATGGGAATTTTAGTGTTGATCATGATCAAGGGAATTATAATCACCCAATGTGTGTATTCCAAGATACAAATGGGGTCCTTTTATATTCTATAAAATATTCTGGAAGGATGTGGAATTATATGGGTGTTTTGCAGATATGTAATACCTCATTTTTGATTTTGGACCAAAATATATGAATCCAAAATAGAGTTATCTCAATGAACACAGATACATGATATCCTCCACAAAGTATCTGTGTGGTTGCCAAGGACGACATGTAGCTGGAAGGATTCTATTTTGTAGTAGCATGAACTATTCATCCAATTTGGGCCATCATGTCAGTAGTTTTGGTGTATAATTCATAGATCCATTAGGACACTATTAAGGGCTTTGGTTGCACCAATGGACTTTAGGGCACATGGATTTTGGACTATAAAAAAAGGCCAAGAAGCACCAGGATGGACACACCAGAGCATGCCGAGATGAGGATTTTGTTAAAAATATCAACCACTTGAGTAGAGATTACATGATTGGGAGAACTATAGGATATGTACCATTGATACCAAGAACCATGAAACTATGCATGGTGAAATTCGATCTGATAATTAATGTGTGGTGGTGAGTTAGGCAACATTAAGAATAAAATTCAAGGGAGGGACTATTCCTTGTGTGTCAGGTCTTGGGGCATTAAGGTCATCTTTTGGGACGTGTATGTGCCTTATGCATAGGGATTATGGTCCATTTAAAGATTATCCTTCAACCCTTAAAAGGTTTATTGTCCAAAAATAAATAAAAAATATTAGCATCAGGCCATTCGAGTAACATTTATCATAACGTGGTGAAAATAAACCTAAGAAAGTATGACCTCATATTTTTAGTAAGGTTAAAAAGAATAAATATCATGAACAAATATCCTAAGGGAATCATATCAATAGAATTACTTTTGAAAACCATACCTTTCATTTCATAGTTTGAAGAATTGTGTTATAAAATAAATCATAGTTTAGAGGTCATGACTCATAATGGAATCAATGAAAATGAGCAGTGATATCATAACATTGGAATAAGATGTTTATTTTTGGAATACACATCAACCTAGAAACTTTTATGTTAAGTCTATCCACAAAGAACTTCATAACATGTTATTTTTAGTTTAACCACTCATGTACCAACTTTATAATTGAGATACATTCCAATAAAAACTATTTAGAACATTGGCTAAACTCATATGTACCCTATTTTAGGCATGGGATATCCAACTTGGTATCCTTAAAACACCTATAACATTAATCGTTAACCAATTCATTGAAGGCAGATATAGGTCAATCCCATAACATTAATAAAATATTATTGTGATGAAACATCATAAAAGATCATCATATAATAATCCAATAAAAGAAAATGGGTTTCATAAATAATTAATCGTATAATTACATTTATAAAGGTAATAGTTTTCGTAAATATTTTTTCATAGTATAACCCCTAAAAATGGATTGGTTTCGTAAAAATATTTACATTAAAAATATAAACTGCCATTTGAATTAATAAAGATGGTATCATTTGACTATATCCCTGTTAAATCCTATATGACATAGAAGGATTTCCTTTTAAAGGTGAAATGTTTTTATAATATCACATGGAACATTTCATGAGAAAAATAATCATTTTAATTTGAAAATCACTATTCGGAAACAAGAACATGAAATTACATTGTGGAAATATGATTCCTTGAAAATATAGAAGGAATATTTAAAAGAAATATCTAAAACATTGAGTGGTATTAATGAACAAAAATATTGTTTCATCAATGATGTTAAAACAAATATTCAGTTCACATTTTTGTTCAAATTTAAAAAGTACCATAGTTGTAAAACAATAAGAAGACTATTTTTAAGAAAAATATAAATGTAAAAATTTGAAAACATATATTTCATCAATCATTTTATTTTAGTAAACATATTCTCTAATGATTATTATAAAACATAGACTTGGAGGAAAAATATTTTTTATTCTAAATAGTGAAATAAGGTCACTATCTCTTAAAAAATTCATTTGAAATCATGGGTAAATAAAGAGAAGAAATGAATGAAAGAGATTCATATTTTATGATATATCTATATTAGAATAATATTAATGTTATTAATGAGAGTTAGATAATAATATATCATGAATGGAAGCATATTATTAATAATCTCGATAAATAATGGCGTTATAACATTAATCATTTTCCACTTTGGTATTTTTTTGAATCGTAATATCTATAAAATAAAATCAATATTTTTATTTATATCCTATAATAAATATTTTATGGGTTATTAAATACATTCATGTTATTTATATTCCCTATAAAATAAATCGGTGTATAGGGCATGTCTCCCATAAAAATAAAATTGAGGAGATAATTCCTTACCAAAAGTATCAAACCCCTTCACACAAGATTAAACCACATGTATAATAAACATATTTTTATTATACATCTATTAATGAAATATAAATATATTTATGACACCATATATTATTTATATTTGACCTTTTAATACCCATTTATTTATAATTTATTGTAATATCAGGTTTTTGGTAATAACTGCTTCCTTTTTCAGCTATGTTTTAGATTGGTGTTTTTATTACATTATTTTTTACAATGGTTCCAACATCTCAAAATGTTAATAAAGATATAAATATCATATATATTCATTATATTATTATTTGATTATTTAATTAAATATAGAGATAGAAATTGAATTACATCATTAAATGAGATGGTATGTCATACATACCCATGAATTCTATCTACATTGTCCATAATGATGAAAATAAAGGATGGTAAAAAAAATTCCACAATAATTTTTATGTCATATGTAACAAATATATTGATTATGTTCACTCTTATAATGTTTTATGTAAATCATAAGTGAAAAATGAATCACATTGCTTTTGAGAAGGTATTTCTCCACACACATGAGGGACATTGTTCTTTTCACAAAAATGACATGTAATAATGTATATGTGATATTATAATTTAATAATTAATTATATATTATTATTATCATATTTAAAAAGTAATTCCATTGATATTTAATGTCATGAGAGGTGGTGATGGAAAACGAATAACATCGTTTTTGGGGGGGTTAGTCCACCTTATTCAAAATTTATAGTTCCATTTCCCATTTGATGGAATAGGAGATAGATGATGGTAATTATGTTAACATAAGAAATTATTATTATATGGAAGATATGAGCGTTATTATATTACTATGGTTGATGGATATTTGAAATAGGTGGATGAAAACAATATAATGTCAAAAGTTTAACAATCTTAACTATTATTAATAGAAACACTCTTGGTTAATACCAAAAGCATTATTAAAAGAATTTAAAAATTTAAATTAGTCTTATAAAATTTTTAAGGGAACTATTAAAGATACAATTGATGTTATTTTTTGGGAGAATGTTTTTTGGAATTGGGAAGTGCTGAAGGGAGTGGGTGGCCTTTAATAAGTTGGGGAGTGGAAGAACCTTGAAATTTTTAAAAGAATAAAGTGTACCAATGTTTCTAATATTAAAAATGAATAAAAAACTGGGTCCTAATTGAAACACATAAGTGATAAGGATTAAATAAATCTATTAAATTGGTGTTTGAAAATTTTATACTTCATTTTACCCCTTAACGGGTTAGTTTAACCCCGAAGTAAACATACTTTAAATAGAACCATAATAACAAATTTTTACAATTTTTAATATTAATTATATCCCAAAAAAATTTCCCATTAATATGAAATTTATTTATTATTATTCAGAGTATTGAATCCATTTTTACATTTTCCTTTCAAGGATTTAGAAATGATATTAAAAAACTACACCTATAAATGTGACGAAAAATTGGTTTTTAAAATAGAAAATTTTCAAAAGATTTAATAGTAATTATATCAAAATTTTAAATAAAATTGATTATAATGACCAATATTGGATTAATTATAATATAATTTGGAAAATTTTATGTTTGTAAAAATTTTAGAACCATATTTATCCTTATAAAAAAATTAATCGAGATGGTTTTTAAAAAAAACTAGTATTTTTCATTATTCATCCAAAAATTAATCATTAATGAAATATCCCATAAATTCATCCTAAGGTATATTCGAATTTATAATTAAATAATATTAACATTTTTTTTATTTAATTCTTTAAATTTTTCCAAATTTCTTTTCATATTTTTTCAAAAAAATAAATTCAAATCATTTTTTTTGAGAAAAATGTATTTTTAGAAGCATATAAATACTTTGATAAAAATTATGAAATTTTTTGTACAAAATATTTCCTTATTTGTAACCATTTCTGTTCATTCATGAAATTTAAATATTCCCTTTCATTTCTCTTTTATTAATGACTCGGTAAATATGGTAAATTTTAAATAATAATATTTATCATTTTTTCATGGTTCATTAAAAATGTGTGTTGTTTGTAACGTGAGCTACCAATAGAAAATTAAATTTAATAAAAAAATATAATGAAACATAATTTTGTAAAATTATACCCCACATAATTAATTTCACCCTTAAAATTCCATTAATTTGGTATTAACAACCAATGATACTTCTGCCTCATTACTTCCACAAGTTCCCATATAGCTTCATAAAGCTAGTTGTTTTACCAAAAAACTATTACATGGTGTGTGGATTGGTTTCATAGAAAATTATATATATGATTGATAATCTTCACCCAATGATCCTCAAAATAATAGAAATTATCTAACCGTATGACTTCAGGTTCAGTACATGTTAATAGTAGGGGTTTCACTTCCATATGAGGATACATGAAACACATCATAAACTTGAGAGATGATAATTGGAAGTGAAAATCTATAATATACAATCATGATATGATAAATAATTTCAAAAGTAGTGATATTACTATGGCCGAGATTTACATTATTCAAAAATATAATTACCAACATGTATAGAGGAATTTTTAGAAACACCTAGTCACTAATGCCTAACTATAGATCACACCGATGATTATCCGAATAAAGTTTCATCAAATATTATGCTTCCCTTATGTTTCTTTGAGTAGAATTGATTTTCTCAACCATTTATCTATGTTACATAAGTCTCATTAGAATTATTTCCCTAACTGAATTCTCGAATTGTATAACTATGCTCTTCAGTCAATATAGGGCACCATAAGGATAAATCTGAATGATTGAGTTAAATATATTGATGCAAGGAAACTAGATAGGTAGAATGTGTTGGTCCCACAATGTTTTGGAATTAATATAATGTTCTCTCAACATATCCTCTTGGGTTTGAATCATTCATCAGACTAATCAACTTTTTATGAATTGTATGTATTGATAAAACACTTTTAAATATTAGGGGATCACTAATGGGTTTTCTAGAATATATTTTTGATATCATATATCCAATATATATAATAGAATGTGTTACTAGAAGAAACCTCACAACATAAATAATTTATTTCCTAGAAGTTTAACCCAATGATAAATCTTCTCTAATTGATAATATGCGTACTTGAATTTTGAAGGAGATTGGATACAACTAACATATAATTATTTCTTCTATATGTTTTGGGGAGTCCAATGATAAAATACATTGTGATGTTTTTCCCAATTCTGTTATATTATTGATAATGGGATTAGAATCCCATTAGAATTTTGTCTCCCAGTATTCTCATTATAGAATTTTATGAAATTGGATACATATTTTATAATATAGCTCTTTATTTTTTACCATAATAAACTCTATTTAACATATTACATATTTTGGTGATACAACATTGTCTCTCATCAATTTTCGGTTTAAACCCTATTTAATCGATAAATGTGATGGGTTGTCACCCAATATTAATGTTATCCATTTTCCAAAACATTAGTAACATAATTTATATAATGTTCCAAAATTAAATCATCCTTAATTAAATAGAAATAAAAGATTAGATAAGCCATAAAGTATACCAATTACATTAATATTTTTTCTAAAAAATGATAATGAAAACCTCCTAAAAAACATTTCACTAAAACATATACAAAACTGAATGGATGTATTTCATATAATTTCACCTGAAATATCATTAATCTAAAAATCCCTTATCTAAAAAAAAATTTGATAATAAAAACTTGAGATTATGATAAACCATAATCGTATAAAAAATTTTGGTATCCATATCCCTTATGTTAACATTAATCAGGTGGATATTTTCTTTAAAGAATATAATTCACAATTTATTATTTATATATGAACCTTTTAAAAAATAACATTTTACGGAATGTATGTGTTCATCCCTACACTCATTGATGATAGTAAGTCGATTTGGAATACCAATTGTGATTCTCTTATTCTAGAATCAATGTAGAAAATGATAATCAATATTTATAATCATAAGATATTTCACTAAAGTAGGATGAATTGTATTCCCAAAGGGACCTTTTATAATAAACAAACATAAAATTCCCATATAATTAGTGGAGTATATATGTGCCATGTTTATTTGTATTTACATCAATAGTCACGATTTCAAAATATTTCCCTTTATATGTTGCCTTCTGAAGTTATTTGGAATTTCAAACCCATTAGACCATTGATTAGAGATTTTATTCACATATTTCCCATAGTCCATGAATTTTAAAAACTAGTGTGTTGCTTGTGAATTTTTTGTTTTACTATTTCAATTTAAAGTAGTATCTATCATCTTCAGATCACTTTATCATTCACCTGATCAATGAACTTCCTTTGCAAACATAATCCATTTTACAGTTTTCTTAATGGAACTTCTTCCATGTTTCCTTTTACACATTGATCATAACATAGAGTACATCTCCAATTATTCATTATTTTTAGAGTTTCACTAAAATTATATATTTATATTCATATCAAACCCATGTGATCTATGGGAAAATCTAATCACTATTTTCTCCTTGAAAGAACACAAAAAAAATTCATATAAAATGAATTCCCTTATAGATAACACCTGTCAAAGGAATTTATTTGTAGTCACAAAAAGATCAATCATCCATATGATTTCCTAGATGATGTTACCATAATCATACATCACATGTCTTGTAAAAGTTTCATCATAGGAACTAACATATTCATCATGCATAAATTTTAGCTCAAAGAATTCCTTCTATATTTTCAATATAATAATATGTAGAAATTTTATATTAAAAATATGATTTTAAACTCATCACACTATATGGATTCAATTTCATGTCACTTCCGTGTTTTCTTTATAGTGCCTCGCTGTGGATACACTTCACCTTCTAAATTTTATTTGGATAATATGAATTTTTTAGGTTAATAAACATAGAATATAAATTATCTTTTCAATAGTAACGATCCAATACGTAAAACCCAATGGATCAGAAGAACCACTAAAAGAAAGTGGAAGTTGCCTCCTGATGGAATCAACAAAACAATATCCCTTCATTATTAATTTGGACGTTCATCATAATTAATACCATGAGAAGGTTTTTTGAGAATAATATCATGATTTTTCATTCCAGATCCTATTATATTTTGTTGGTTTTGAGGAAAATCAGTGCATTTCCCATCAGAAATAACATTAATATATATCATTTAGGTTATATCCATTAACTAAAACCAAAAATCGTTGTTTGATAAACAAATATAATTATGTAGAGCCACAAAACCATGATAAATATTGTATATAATGCATATATCATGACAAAATCTTTTCTATAAAGGACACAGTAGTCTTAACCAAGGCCATTGAGGGTCCTTATTTAAATCTTTCCCGATGATTCATAAAAATTATGAAAATTTCCATTGAATCTCTCCTTAGTGTGTTAAATATGGAATGTAGTAAGTACCATTGTCGTGGACCAGGTAATGCTCTAGTCAAGGATTATACACCTTTTGTTGAGTTAGTAACCCTAGGTATATCTTTTCAAGAACCACATCCATATGTAGTATTAACAAATAGTTGTCATTTCATGGAAACCACTCACTATATCTATCACCAACATTCTATGATATTTTCCAATATTTAGTATTATACATAGAATTATCCTTATACAAATCCCTAGGGATCTCAATAATGTTTTCTCATCATAATTTCCAAAATATACGTAAATATTTCTCGGATACCAACAGTAAAGACCGAAACATCTCATACATAAATCATACATCTTAAAATATTAATATTCATTACTTGTAACAAATATTCACTAAATAATCAATTTTTCATTTTTCATTTTTAAACATGGATGTATAAATAAATTGTGCTTAAGTATTCTACCTTATCTATCCCTTTTTTTTATTACTATTATAAGGCCCCGACCTTAAACATTACTTAATATTGAATTAAATGAATAATTCACATTGAGGATCTTTTCAGGTTTAGAGTTTTAGATAATTAGGACATAACTATTACATCTCAAAAGATTACAAAGTAGACACTTCTACTAAGTTTCCATTAAATAAAAACTCTTAAAAAGAGACATGTCTAGTTCCATGTTTTAGATAGCGTGACTTTCCCTTGATATCATCCATGAACCTTTTCTACATTAAGTCTTGTGAAAAACATTTCAAAAAACATGGGGTGAGCATAAAAAGCTCAGTAAGGGATACACAAATAATGAAAACTGTTAGTTTTTCAAAACAAGTAAACAATGTATACTTTATCAATGTAATGCGGTTTACCTTTATGAAGTAGTAAAAACTCTTCACTGAATAAAATATCATTACTAACCATTTTGTAACAAAAATATAACCATAAAACCCATATAATTAACACATAACATATAAAGTTAACTTGGGACATAAACATACTTAAATGGAATAACCATACGGTCGACTTCTACACATATCACTTAATGGAATAGCCATACGACCGACTTCTATACCCAATGCATTGGAGGTTATAATGTAACCACCCATCCTGGTATTCATGGCACCACCCGTCATATGGTTTATCATGTAACCACTCATAAAATGTCCATGTAACTTTATAAAATCATAACAATTATATAGGAAATAAAAAATTTCCACATTTCAATCACAATATATCACTTAAATATATTGACATAAAAAAACCCCTTATAAAAACCCTTTCTAATACCAAAATACATAAAAGAGTATATGGTATTTATTTCATTTTAAAAACATTATTTCTTATTGGGCAATCCAAATACCAAATAATACTCACGGCTGCGAAAAAGGTCATTGTCACCACGTACATTAAAAGAAACATTCATTTTTTTTGTTTAGTAAAATGATTCATATAAAAAGATTCTTTTTGAATAAAATTAAATGTCAAAGGGGTTTATACATTGTATAAAAGAAAGTTGTATATAAAACAAAATATGCCTCAATGAATGGAGGTTGAGACGAAATCCCTTACAAAGAAATTTTTTTTAATAAAATAGTTATATTATGTGTATTCACTATAATTACATATAAATAAATTAAAAATAAAAGATAGTACATAATAATATCATGACGTTATTTGATAGAAGGAGATTAACCCAAAGAATGGAAATTGGGTTAAGAAGTTCCCTTACCTCGGGTCCGACTTGACTCGATCATTCTTTAGCATCCTGAATAATAAATGTGAGTTAATTTATACTTTCTTAAGAACCTTTTCAAGTTCATTATTCCTTTTATATCACTTATTACCATGTTATTAACACTATGTAATTATTTATGTTAGTAATGGTCATTTTTTCGATCATTGGTGCTGGAGTCAAAAATAAACTCTTTATAATTACAAGTTGTTCATGTGGTAAAATATCTATTATATCAATAATTATATTCATCATGTAGATATCATATATATAATATATATTCAGTATAAATATGCATTTATAATATTACATAATCATTTAGAGGTAAGAAATGAAATTCACCGTTCATGGAGACGGTAAGCCGTACGTACGCATGAATGCTACTTTCATTTCTATGTCGTGTTAATGGAATTAAAACTAATTGAGAGATATGTATATTTTAATTCCAGAATTATATTCATCATTTAGATGTAACATATATCATATATATATCCATTATATATATGTACTTAAAATATTACATTACATTTGGGGATAAGAAATGAAATGCACCGTTCATCGAGACTATAAGCCGAACGTACGCATGAATGCTACTTTCATTTCTATCTCACACTTTAATGAAAAAAAATAACAATGATATAAAGGTATATTATAATTCCCATATAACATCATATATAATAACATTAACTCCATCCTTTATACGTCCCACTTATGGCATTAACGAATCAAATCACTTTGAGGGGGCGGTAGTCCGCACTTCCTAAAATGAAGATATCGTGTTTACCCATAATGGAAACCATAAAGGTACGCCATAAATGAAAAATACAGAAGATTAAGTAAAACATAAACATATTATATATCATATATAAATATAGTGACATCTTAATGGCCACCTTTTAAGGTGTTATATTGAGTGTTGAACAATCATCGTTTTGTGATGTAGAAATTTGCCATCCACAGAAACAGTATGTTCTTTAACCATTAGATGTAGGTGTGTGTATGTGTAGCTCAAATCCATCACATAAAAAAATTCTAGAATGTTGAATATAATGGTGTTGTTATAAAATAAAGGAATAAAAAGAGTTTAGGGGGTTGGAGAAGCAAAATAAAACATAAGAACACAAGAGAAAACACTACCTTTAAAATGGGTAACTCTTTTTGATTTGAGCTCAAAGGCTTCCTTGGGAAGACTTCTGCCCAAAGTGAGGCTGATAGAAGTAAGAGAGGGATTTGGAGAGACAAAATGAGCATGTTTTGGCCGATCCAAAGGCTTGAGAGGTGTAGGTAAGTTGGTAGAGGTGGGCCTTTTAAAATAGGAGAGGAGGGGCACTCTTGGAAAGTTATAAAAGGTTACGTTATTATAAAATGTGTTTCGGTTTTTAAAGGTACCACAATTATATATTTCGAGGATAAGGTGATAAGAGTTCGAAATACACCAATCCAATATGTTTTTGACAAGTTTAGGTGATATATTTTACATTATCTTTTCATTTTATATAAATCGTTAAATAATGAGGTAATCGCTGCATCATCATGGTGTCATAAATAATTAAATTTATTTAATGTATAAAAGTTATAAAAAAACTATCATGATGTAGGAAATATTTTTAGCATTCAAATTAATAATTATTGTCAAAATTATGTGTAACATCCCAAGTATGTAATGAATAATAGATATTTTTTTATCTATGTCTATTAATGAATTAGATAGTGTTTTAGAAGCTTAAAATGAGAATAAATCCAATCTTAAGCATGGAATACACTAATATTTTTAAAAGATAGTTTTAATGCCTTTTGATAGAAAACAATTTTTAAATATATCTATTGAAAATTTTATAGGCTCTATTTGTTGAAATAAAGTTATTCTTTATGATTGGGAAATTGACATTTACTTTTGGTAAATTTTAGGTATTTTTCCGATAAAGTTCATTTTTTAATGAATAGTGAAAAATGTTGTATTTTAATTCAAAACCTCATTTTAATCTAATTTATTTATATGATTAGGTTATCTTTTGAATTGGTTTTAAAGGTCAAGTAGAATATATATTTACCATTTAATCCAATGGTGGTCATTGGAATTAATTTCACTTTGAAATTGGACTTAAACTAGTGTCAATCTTTTGATACTTATTGTTTCATAAAAACACGCTATTTGCTCTGACAGTGGGAATTAATTATTAAATTAACTAATGTACCTTATATGTTTTTAATTTTTTAAAATAGACATCATTTTTGAATTCGGAATATCAAATATATCTTAGGGTGATGTTTTGGTATTTTTCTGAAAAACTTCAATTTTTGATGAATAGTGAAACCACTAAGTGGTACTTAAAAAACTGATTTTTCGTTTAAATGAAATTTTACCACCTCTGTGTTTAGAATTTCAAAAATCCAACATACATGGTTTTCATTATGAAGTAAAATGTGGTTCAGTGGGATTAAAGTTTTTTTGGTGAATAGTAACTTTTATGTTTTTAATCGCGATTAGAGGCAATTAGTGTAATTTAAGCTACAAATAATGTTTTAATAATATGAAATGACCTAGAAACCTGTCCTACCCTTATTGGATGTGTCATGGACGACCAATAAAACTCATGGACCAATTTTGGGGACCCCATGGAGCCACTTGGGTAAGATAAAGACATTAATGCTTTTTATTTAATGTAAAAGTAAAAATGACACAAACATTTGTTGTTTTACTAAAACATTTTTTAAATGGGGTTATACGAATCAGTTTTTTACTATAAATATTAATTAGAAACCTAATAATATTTACTAAATCATAGTAGTTTTTTTATAATATTTAGACATTAAATAAATTAAATTATTTATGACATAATGATGATGCAGCGATTACCACATTATTTAACGATTTAAATAAAATGAACATATAATGTAAAATATAAGACCTACACTTGTCAAAAACCTATTGTATGGGTGTATTTATAACCCTTATCACCTTATCCAATAAATATATAATTGTGGGACCTTTTTTTTATCCTGAAATAATTTTATAACAAAGTATCTTTTCATAACATTCCAAGAGTGCCCCTCCTCTCCTCTTATAAAAGGCCCCCACCTCTACCACCTTACACACACATCCAAAGCCTTTGGCTCGGCCAACCCCTTCCCATTTTGTCTCTAAAAACCCCTATCTTACTCTTTGAAGCATCACATTAGTCAGAAGTCTTCCCAATGAAGCCTTTGAGCTCAAATAAAAAAGAGTTACCCGATTTAAAGGTAGAGTCTTCTATTGTGTTCTAATGTTTTATTTTGCTTCTACAACCTCTAAAATCTTTTTATTAATTTCTTTTTTAAAAAAACCAGTATATTCCATATACTATGATGTTTTTATAAGAATTATTTGAGCTACACTTACAGACACCTACATCTAATGGTTAAAGAACATACTGTTTCCGTGGATGGTGAATTTCTACCCCACAAAACGATGATTGTTCAATATTCTATTAACACCTTCAAAGGTGGCCATTAAGATGATAATATATTTATATATGATATATAATATGTTTATGATTTACTTAAGCTTCTGTATTTTTCATTTATGGCATACATTTATGGTTTCCATTATGGGTAAACGCGATATCTTCATTTTAGGAAGTGCGGACTACCGCCCCCTCAAAATGATATGATTCATTATGGCCATATGTGGGACATATAAAGGATGTAGTTAATGGTATTATATATGATATTATATTGGTATTATAATATAACTTTATATCATTATGATTCCATTCCATAAAATACGAAATAGAAATGAAAGTATCGTTTATGCGTACGTACGGCTTACCGTCTCCTTGAACGGTGCATTTCATTTATTACCTCTAAATGTTATGTAATATTATAAATGCATGTATATAATGGATATATATGATATATATGATATCTAAATCATGAGTATAACTCTGGATATAATGGATACATGAACAACATGTAATTATAAAGAGTTTATTTTGGACTCAAGTACCAATGATCGTTAAAACGACCGTTATTAACTTAAATAATTACATAGTGTTCACGACCTGGCAATAAGGGATATCAAAGGAATAATGAACTTGAAAAAGGTTCTTACAAAAGTAGAAAATTAACTCATTTTTATTATTTAGGAGATTAAAGAACAATCAAGTCATGTCGAATATGAGGTATGGGACGTCGTCTCAATCTCCTTTCATTGAGGCATATTTTGTTTTATACAAAACCTTCTTTTTATGGTGTATAAACCCCTTTGACTTTTATGTTTATCCAAAATGAATATTTTTTATACGAATAGTTTTACTAAAAGACAAAAGGGAATGTTTTTGTCATACGTATGCGGCGACAACGACTTCTCCGCCGCCGTGACCATTATTTGTGTTTCAGCATCCTCTACAAGCCATGCGTTTTTTTAAAAGAAAAATAAATACCATGTTTTACTTTTCATTTATTTTGGTATTAAAAATGGTTTTTATAACGTTTTTATTATATCAATGTGTTATTTATATCTTGTCATTGAAATGTAGAAATGTTATGTTTCCTTTATGCATGTTTTATGTGATACGATTATTTTATGGTTCTTGGGATTTTTATGAAGATGGTTGGTTCCGTGATAAACTAAGGGTGGGTCAGCCCCATATAGCTCTCCAATGCATTGGGTAATGCGAAGGAGTTAAACGTTAAGGTTTCTCCAAAGAGATTTAGGGAATATACTGTGATGGGTATTCCAAACGTAACCAAGAGGGTTACTCCCTACGTACGAATGTTATGAATGCCTCAAGTTACCTTTATGTTTTATGATTTCTATGATTTATTCATGATTTGATGAGGTATGTTAAAGTGCTTATGTTTTATGAATATATTATGATTTCCATGATTCTTGTGTATACATGTACTCATGTTTCCTTTCCATATTTTTATATCCCTTACTGAGCTTTTTATGCTCATCCCATGTTTTTGAAATGTTTTTCACAGGTCAAGGGAAGGGTACATGATATGATGATAGTGCCAATAATGTGTCAAGAAAGAATCCTTGTTTTATTTTAAATATGTTTCCATTGATGGGAAAAATGAATACTTTCTTTTTTGTAACCACTTTGTTTAAATGTGGAATGTAATGAAAGCTTTATGATCTAATTCTCTAAAACTAAAAACCTGTAATGATCCTCAATGTGGAATCTTATAATAACTCAAGATTAAGTATGGTTTTAGGATGGGTCCTCATAGTTGGTATCAGAGGTCAGTTTAGATAACTTTAGGAGTTAGAATTTTATTAAATGATTATCCAAAAATATATTTTTTTATGGTCAAATTGTAATGATATAGCATTTGAAGATTACCATGTTGCTTCATCTAATACTTGTTTGTTCCGCATGGTTTTCCGTAGAGGAATCAGGGAAGAAGTGCTAGGAAGGCATACAGAAGAAAATAACCTTCCGAATCAGCATCCTGAGATGGTCAGAATTGGAACTAAATAGTTTATTGCAGTAATGGCGCAGTTGACTCAAGCGATAAATGGTGGCGGTATCCATGCACGAGATCAATCAGATCAACCTCAGAAGAATATGTCAGTGGTGGACCATTTCATGAGGCAACATACCCCATCATTCAGAGTATTATCTGACCATGTGCTAGATGAATGGTGGATTAAAGCACTAGAGAAGATTTTTTATGTCATGGGGTGTTCAGAAAATCAAAAGGATAGTCTTTCTATTTACCGTTTAGACGGTGAAGCAAATCAGTGGTGGTCAAAGGTTAAAAATATTAGGGACACTGATGAGATTGATGCTCTTGACTGGGATGAATTCAAATGTATGTTTCTTGAGTAGTATTTTCCTAAGGCTGTTCGACTTTGGATGGAAAAACAATTCCTAGAATTGAGGCAAGAGGAGGACTCAGTGGCTTCCTATGAAGAAAGGTTCACTCGATTGGCAAGGTATGCTCATAATTTTATCTGAGACCATGATAGTAAGATAAATAATTTTTACTCAGGATTAAATCCAAAATAGCGAAGGGCATTAGCTTCTCATGAGTTCAAAAGTTACGAAATTCTTGTTCGATGTGCTGAGAAGGTAGAAATGGAGTTTTCTGATGATCAAGTGTTCTATAACAACCAACAGAATAAGAGACCATAGTGGTAGGAGAAAGGAAAGAATTCTTCAAAAAGGTCTGACGGTAAGATAACTATGTTTCTAGTTTGTGATAAATGAGGTAAAAGGCATGCTGGGGAATGTCTTATGAATTACGGAATGTGCTACCGATGTGGTAAGATGGGACATAAGGCTCGTGATTGCACTGAAAATGATCAAGGTGATGGTAACTCCAAATTTGATTAATAGTTAGTGAAATTTCTTAGTTCAATGAGATGGGTCACTATGAAAACGAGTGTCTGACAAAGAGATCGAGTGATGGGAAGCAGTTAGACTATTAGCAGAAAGGGGTGGTGAAATCCTTTGCAACTACTTCAGCAGATGTTGGGCCATCAAATGAAGTTGTATCAGGTACTTTGTTTTTTTCAGATTATTCCAGTGTGTTGTTTGATTCGGGGTCTACACATTCTTTCAACTCTGAAAACGTTTCTAGAAAAATGGGAATACCATCTCAAGAAATGACTCCTAAACATTTGGTAAAAACACCTAGGGGAAATGTTGAGGCAAAAAGAATTTATAAGAATCTTTCTATCCTCATTCATGGAAAGAACCTACTTGAAAACCTTATTGTTTTACCTCTAGTAGAGTTTGATGTTATCCTGGGTATGGATTGGATCTCTATTTAACATGCTAAGATTGACTATAGAGCTAAAGAAGTTTCTTTTCAGAAATACTTTCAGTTTGTGTACAAGAATGAACCCTTACTGTTGATAACTTATCAAGAGGCCGAGATACTTGTAAAATATGGAAATGAATGTTACCTTGCACATATCGTTGAAAACAAGGGAAATGTTCAGATTAATGATGTGCCAGTGGTAAATGAGTTTCCTGATGTTTTTCCTAATGAGTTGCCTGGAATAATACCAGATCGATAAGTTGAATTTACTATTGACTTAGTTCATGATGCTAACCCAATTTCAAAACCCCGTTATCGAATGCCTCAAATTGAACTTTTAGAGTTGAAGGAGAAATTGAAAGATTTATTAGAGAAAGGTTTCATTCAACCTAGCACATCACCATGGGGTGCTCCAGTTTTATTTGTTAAAAAAGGAAGATGGTTCTATGAGACTTTTCATTGATTATAGAGCCTTGAATAACATCACTGTTAAGAACAAATATCCTTTTCCTCATATCGATGATTTGTTTGATCAGCTCCAGGGAGCTCAGTATTTTTCAAAGATTGACCTGAGATCGGGGTACCATTAGTTGAAGGTAAAGGAAGAAGATGTTCTGAAGACTGTGTTTCCTACAAGATATGGCCATTATGAATTTTTAGTAGTTCATTTTGGGCTAACCAATGAACCTGCTTATTCATGGACATAATGAATAGAATTTTCAATGATTTCTTGTATAAGTTTGTGGTTGTTTTCATTGAAAATATTTTGGTGTTTTCTGAAAGTAAAGAGGAGCATGAAAGACATTTAAGGGTTATTTTCAAAACCTTAAATGAAAAGAAACTGTATGGGAAATTCAGAAAGTGTGAGTTTTGGTTACAACAAATTTCTTTCCTTGGTCAGATTATTTCTAAAGATGGGATAACTGTTGATCCTGCAAAAACAATGGTTGTTGAAGAATGGCCAAGACCCACAAATGTAACTAAGATTCGTAGTTTTCTTGGTTTGGTAGGTTACTACCGAAGGTTTGTTGAAATTTTTTCACGGTTATCTAGTCCAATGACTAAGGTGACTCAGAAGGGTGTTATGTTTATCTGGAAAAAAGAATGTGATGATTGTTTTTAGGAGTTGAAAAGAAGATTGGTGGATGCTCTAGATTTGGCACTACCTTCCAGGAATGGTGAGTTTGTAATCTACAGTGATGCTTCATTGAAAGGACATGGTTTTGTCCTAATTCATAATGATCAGGTAATTTATTATGCTCTATGACAGTTGAAAACTCATGAGGTAAATTACCCTACACATGATTTGGAATTAGTTGTTGTTGTTTTCGCTTTAAAAACTTGGAGGCAATATTTGTTTGGAGTAAAGTGTGAAATATATACCGATCACAAAAGTTTAAAGTATATATTCACTTAGAAATAATTGAACATGAGACTACAGAGATGGTTAAAATTAATCAAGGATTATGATTGTACAATTCATTACCATCCGGGAAAAGCAAAAAAAGTGGCTGATGCTTTGAGTCGAAAAAGTAATGCTTCTTTAACAATGTTGTGTTTGGAATGTGATCCTTTGGTTAAGGATTTGATGAACTTTGGCATAGAAGTCGTTGGTGCATGATTTCATTCTGTTTTGTTTTAGGTATCAGTGAAATCTTCTCTATCAGATAGAATCAGGCAAGCACATAAGCAAGACACTAAGTCTCATAAAAAGGTAGAGCTGGTTCAGAAGGGTAAGTTGCCTGAATTCAACATTGATAATGATTGTGTTTTGAGATTTGGGAAGAGATTACGTGTGCCTTGTGATTCATAGGTGAAGAGATATTTGTTATGTGAAGCTCATAGTTCTCTGTTTTCAGTTCAACCTGGCAGTACTAAGATGTACAGAGATCGGCGGGAGTATTACTGGTGGGATGGAATGAAAAGAGATATTGCTGATTTTACAGTGAAGTGTTTGACTTTTCAACAGGTTAAAGCAGAGTGGCAGTTACCGAAAGGGATGCTTCAGCCTTTACTAGTGCCAGAGTGGAAATGGAAAAATATATCCACGGACTTTGTTGTGGGATTGCCGAATACACCTCAAGGTAATAATGAAATCTGAGTTATTGTTGATCGCTTGACTAAATCTTCTTATTTCCTTTCTATACGAGATACATTTTCCCTTGATCAACTTTACCATTTGTATCTTAAAGAGATAGCCAGGTTACATGGAGTTCCTCTCTCCATTGTATCTGATCGTGATACTAGGTTTACTCCTAACTTTTGGAAAGGCCTTTAGAAGTCATTGGGTACTAAATTAAATTTTCGAATAGCTTTTCATCCTCAATCAGATGGGCAGTCAGAACGAAAAATTCAGACTTTGGAAGATATGATATGTGCTTGTTCGATGGATTATCAGGGAAGTTGGGACCTACATCATTCTTTGGTTGAATTTTCATATAATAACAGTTTTCATTCCCGTATATAGATGGAACCATTTGAGGCGTTATATGGGAAGCGGTGTCGAACTCCAGCTTTCTGGGATGATGTAGAGACCCAATGCCTGACGTACATGGACAGTAAATTACATTTGCGGAATACTTAGTACATAAAAAAAACACACACACAAGGATCGTAATAGTTTAGTGTCTTTGGAAACTCGGAACGTAATCTTCTAATCATGATGAAAGATCTTCAATATCTCCCATAAAGATCTTACCTTTTTTTACCTAAAACCTTTCTTTATATCCTAGGGAAAAGAAAACATAAAAGGGTGAGCTCAAATGCTCAGTAAGGGTAAACAAAAGAAAAATCAATCACATCATATTCATAAGAACATAACTTTTAGAAATCTTAACCTGCAAAAGAGAGCATAATTTCATAACATGGGATAAATCATAGTAGTGAAATGAAATCCCAATAATCATAACATAAAACATGAAACTTTGTGGCATACACACATAATCATAGAGAATAATTTCTTGTTAGTCAAGACTCATTTCTAAGACTATCTTAGTGGAGAAAGTCCCTTTCTGAACTGAGTCACCCTCGTTTCAGTCCTGTTTCACTGAACCAGTATAACCTACCGTTCCAACCATGTCTATCTCATGAGATATAAAATCTTTACCCAATGCATTGGAGGGAGATATAGGTCCCACCCATCTCAGAATGATACCATTCTTATGTGTGCCACAAAATCATAAACCATACATCATAGCATAACCCATGTAATAAAAATGGGAATCTTAAACATCATGACATAATAAAACAATTCATATAAGATAAAGGATTTCATAAAAATATAATTCCATCACAGCATAATCAAATCAATGTAATATTAGGGATAAAAACAGAACCCTTTATTATCTTAGATGGAAAATAATTTTGGTAAAACACTTGAACTCCATTCTTGAGGAAAATATCCATTCTTCTTAAAAAACATTTTTCATTTCTTAACATGTCATACAACTTTAAACTAAAAAAAGTTGATTAAAAATAAACTTTAAAACTTTTAAAGGAAGCTTCTTGGAAATAATTTTTTAAAAATCCATTCATGCCGTATAAGTTAAAAAAAACTCTTCTCGTACTTTTGTCAGAAAAGTCAAAAAAGTACCTCGTACGTAAAACGTCAAAAGATTCCTTTCATATCTTTTACTAATAACTCAACGAAGGGTAAAATAGGATTTAAAAAATTGTAGGTGGATGGAAATAATATTACATATTTAGGAAACATGGATGTGGATGATAAAATACACCCCAGTAAATACCAAAGTATAAACAATCTCGGATAAAAATGAGATTGTGATATTTCCCTTACCTTAGGTCTGATTTGCTTCGTAAGTGTCCGAAACTCCTGTATAATGATTTAAATCATGTTATTGACTTATTCTAGAATCATATTCATTGTTATTATATCATATATGGTCCACTTATGACTTTATATTACCCGTTCTTTTGTAAATTCATGTTAAAGTAGTGTTTTGTGTAAAATCGTCTCATTTTTCGTTCGTGTTTTTAACTTGTAATTATTAGTATGATTACTTGGATCATGATTACTTATATCAAGAATGTAAAACATGATTTATATATAGTATATATTCACAATATATATATATATATAATATATCGATAAATGGAATGAAATACACCGTTCATGGAGACGGTAGTCCGTACGTACGCATGAACGATGTTTTCGTTTCCTTATTGAATTGAATGGAATTAAGTAGATGACATACATATAAATATACATAAATACAGTATCATTATTATGTCATATATTTCATTAGTACTTATTATATATACTTTATAATCATTCATGAATGGTTAATCATTGTGAATGAATCTCATCGCGTCATGGAGACGGTAGTCCGTACGTACGCAAGAGCAATGATATCATTCCCATGGTCATGGAATTGTGTTGAAGTGTATGTATACTATTTCAGTATCAATATCACTTTATAATAATCATATATAGTTACTCATTACACCATTATACCCATCCAATTAAGGTGGTGGCGAAAAATAGATTACACCACGGCGTGGAGACGGTATTCCGTACGTACGCACGCGCAGTGATTTCCTTTTTCCGTAGGATGGATAGAAGGTTAATTAGAGTTGTTTCATATTTATAATAACATATAAGTATATAAGAAATACTGATGTTAATACTTTATCATGAAACAACTAAAGAAGAATATGTTGAAAAAGAAATAAATTGAAAAAGATCGGTAATGGATATTACCTCTTTTTGACGCGCCTTCACTTAACCTCCACTTAAAGAACTAAGGATGGTCTTTGAAGAAGACCAGGACCTCTAGGATGATACTAGGGAAGTGGAGAAGAGATTTTTTTAGGGTTTGGCCGAGCTTGAATTCTCAAATTGGTGTGAGAAGGAGAGGGAGGAGGTGCCCTTTTATAAGGGAGGAGAGGGGCATCTTAGGAAAATCTCAAAATATTATTTTATATTATGGTCAAATTCGGTTTATAATGGTTCAAAATGGTCTTATTTCGAATCTAAAGTGGGGATGGGTCGAAATCATCTCATCCAATAGGATTTATACAAGTTTAGGTTATTATTTTATCCTTATCAATTAGATTTAACTCTAGGTTAAATAATTTAACTTTTACCGTGTCTTTTTGTTTTCTTACACTATATGGTTAATAAACATACTATATGAAGACAAAAGAACCCCAAGTTGTTTATTATTAATATATATATCCTTATCTAAGTCATTTGGCCGAACCTTAGATTTTTAGGAATTAAATAACAATTAATAATATAATATTTGTTTTAAAATCTAATTTATGTCAATTTTGACACTATTTGGTACATGATTTTTATGAAATTTCTAACAGAATGATAAGTTCGAACCAAGTTACTTAAATCAACAATAACATGTCATATTAACCTATAAAATTAGTTTATGTCATAAAAAGTCTCAAATTACATTTATTTGGGAATTTATAACATCAATTATGTTAATATTTTCTTAAAAAGGTAATTATTGCATCCTCGTTGGGTCATAAATAAATTAAATTATTTAAAGTATAAAAATTACAAATAAAATACCATTATGTAGGAAATCGTTTTATATTTCTAATGAATATTTATAGTGGAAATTATATTATGTATAACCCTATATTAAAAATGTTTTAGTAAATAAACTTATATTTTAACTCTTTTAACTCTTCTTTGAATTAAATAATAATAAAGGTCCTAATCTAATCCAAGTGGGACTAAATGATAATTTTTTACACTTAAGATTTTTTTTGGTCAAGATACACTTTTCCAATTAGGGCATGTGTTAGGGTAATATTAATATCATTTTTACCCTTAATTACCCTATTTGCTTTTAACCGTAAAAAGTTACTATTCACCAAAAATTATTTTCATCTCATTGAACCACAATTACTTACTGACATCAATCGTGTCTCTCGGATTTTTGAAATTCCATTCAAAGAAGCGGTAAAATTAAGATTTATGAAAAAAAATAATTTTTTTAACTGCCACTTAGTAGTTTCACTATTCATAAAAAATTGAAGTTTTTCAGAAAAATGCCAAAATTTAACCCTAAGCTATAATTGATATTCTGAATTCAAAAATGATTTCTATTTTACAAAATTCTCAACATATAAGTTTCATTAATTAATTTTATAATTAATTTCCGCTGTCACAGCAAATAGCGTGTTTTTAAGAGATAATAACTATCAAAAGATTAACACTTGTTTATATCTCGTGTAAATGTGAAATTACATCCAATGACCAACATTTTATTGAATTGTAAAAATATATTCTAAATATACTTTAAAACCACTCAAATTAATAATTTATCACTATTAATTATTTCAATTAAAAAAGTTGTTTTAATTAAAATTTAGTAAATTTCACTATTCAACAGAATATGAAAGTTATCCGAAAAGTACCAAAATTTCACCTTAGGATAAATTCGATACTCCGAATCCAAAAATGAAGTCCATTTTGAGAGATAAAATTTCTTAAATTTTAAAAGGTGGTTATTACTATTCATAATGGCTAGTTTTAATAATATTTTAATAGCATATCGTTGTTTAGTGAAACTCGGTATTGTGTACTACACACGCTATCGAGGAAGGTCGTGATTTCATGTAATACAAGGCAAGTCAAGGATGCGTGTTGTGAAAGCTCCTTTTGGTTTAGCGTACAACACAAGACATTAGTGAAATTAAAAAGAATATTTTTCATAAAATCTTGGGCTGTTACATTCTACCCCCATTAAAATGAATTTCGCCCTCGAAATTCGTCGGGGTTATAAATGGTTTACTATTCGAAAGTTTCTTTAATAGAAACCCACATCATAAAAAGGAATACCAAAACCAATCTTAAAAAAAAAGTATGAAACGTAACGATTACCCAAATAAACTAATCATTGGGTTTCCACATAGGTGAAAATATGGATATGGAAGAAAAATCTAACCATCATGTTCTGATGGAGAGTGGTAGAGAACATGGCTATGGAAAAGACAACAATCACAAATCCATAAATTTGTGACGATCTAAGGTATCATTTGATTAATCAGATATAAGAGCACTAGGACAACATTTTTGGGTTTCAAGATCTTTTCCCTAAAGTTGATGAATTTGAATTAGAATAAATACTTACTTTATTTTGGTACAATCTCACTGTTGTTCGTGCCTTGAACAATTTCCACTTCATCTCTTAAATAAATTAAGTTGAATTTGTTATTCGTGAAGTGTTAGCAGATCATGTGATAGAATGACAGGTCATTCCATCTGTCTCAAACAAAAGGTTAGCAAAAAATATTTACATAAGTCGATCTATAGTGAGATTAATCATATATGGTTCCTAAATTGGACTTATACTTCATATATCATACTTCTTAATATAATAAAACTAGTTTCTACTAAACAGGGACTTCCTGTAGGCCAGTGGTAGGCGATAAATGCCAGTCGCACTTCGATTGTGGGTTCGATTTCCACAGCCTTGTCCGACGCGATGGGTTGTCGCCCGTCCTGCAGGTTGTCCTTTTTCTAAAACTATATTACTATAACATCCCATCAATAATATAGAAAAAACTTCTATCCTTAAACAATACTAACATATGACCAACATAATCCATTCCAATCTTTAGGCTTATCCATAATACTGCAGTCCACTCTCATAACATAATGAAAACGATTACCAGAGATTTAACACCATCGCCGATCCCTATATATCATAAGATATGTCTTGTTGGTCACATTCCAAACATTCAAAGTCCTTAATAATGTATTATCTTGAATACCTTAGTGAAAACATGAATGCAGTTAAATGTTAACACCTTCCACATACCAAAATCCTCAAAATTCTATATACTCAAACCCTAATATCACTTTGTCCTTATATCAATCATGAGCTCATGAATACTGTCATACATTTCATTTTCTCCTTATCCCTTCATTATGGGCATATTATCTACTTTCCAAAATATTTGAATCACTTTTCAAGGTTACCGGTACCTTAAAATTTTTGAAGACCACAATAGACCAATACATAAATATTTCCGTACACCATAAAAGTACCTCAACAACATTATTCCTGAATACCAATACATAAACACTTCAGTCCATCCACTTCAATGGTTGTCCTGGAAGAAGTCCTTCCTTGATTTAGAAGTAACTTTTTAGGTCAGGGCATTGAGTTGGGTAATGCCCATGTTCTCCACAAATAAGACAACGAACTCCATAACAGTCTGTCACTCTATGACCTTTTTCTCCACACAGATAACATCGGTCCCTCCATTTGAGGTATTCCTCAAGGTTCTTCTTCCCTTCATTAGAAATCTCATTCTTCCTTTCTTTATGCTCCTCAACATGCGAACATGCATAATAGTTTATCTTCCTCTTCTTTGATGAATTTGGCATACCACTAAATTTCACCTTGTTAATCATATATCACGATGACTGATTTTCCATAATCACAAGATCTTTCTCTCTAGGAATTACACAATTTTTGGGCTCATAGTCACCAATTTGTCCATTGGATTCAATGTTAATCGATTCCTTCTGGTTCCCTCCATTAACTAAAACACAAAAAGAATCTTGCGAGAGGAAAAAATCATGCTAGGGAAAACAACATAGTAAAGGGGGAGTACCCTTAATATCTAACATCTTAGGTTAAATTCTAAGATCGTTACCGTAGTTCTAGGACTGTATCTTATACGTATACTTATCCTTAGGGACATCCCTAGACATACCTTAGAAATATCTCTAGGGATCTCACTAACGCTTTCGCATCCTAGTTTCCAAAGGTTGACTAAACCATTCCTCTGATACCAACTGTAGAGACCCGAAGCCTGATGTACATGGACATTACATTACATTTGCGGAATACTTAGTACATAACAAAAAAACACACACACAAGGATCGTAATATTTTAGTGTCTTTGGAAACTCGGAACGTAATCTTCTAATCGTGGTGAAAGATCTTCAATATCTCCCATAAAGATCTTCCCTTTTTTTTACCTAAAACCTTTATTTATATCCCGGGGAAAAGAAAACATAAAAGGGTGAGCTCAAATGCTCAGTAAGGGTAAACAAAATAAAAATCAATCTCATCATATTCATAAGAACATAACTTTTGGAAATCTTAACCTGCAAAAGAGAGCATAATTTCATAACATGGGATAAATCATAGTAGTGAAATGAAATCCCAATAATCATAATTTAAAACATGAAACTTTTTGGCATACACACATAATCATAGAGAATAATTTCTTGTTAGTCAAGATACATTTCTAAGACTATCTTAGTGGACAAAGTCCCTTTCTGAACCGAGTCACCCTCGTTTCAGTCCTGTTTCACTGAACCGGTATAACCTACCGTTCCAGCCATGTCTATCTCATGAGATATAAAATCATTACCCAATGCATTGCAGGGAGATATAGGTCCCACCCATCTCAGAATGATACCATTCTTATGTGTGCCACAAAATCATAAACCATACATCATAGCAAAACCCATGTAATAAAAATGGGAATCTTAAACATCATGACATCATAAAACAATTCATATAAGATAAAGGATTTCATAAAAATATAATTCCATCACAACATAATCAAATCAATGTAATATTAGGGATAAAAACAGAACCCTTTATTATCTTAGATGGAAAATAATTTTGATAAAACACTTGAACTCCATTCTTGAGGAAAATATCCTTTCTTCTTAAAAAACATTTTTCCTTTCTTAACATGTCATACAACTTTAAACTGAAAGAAGTTGATTAAAAATAAACATGAAAACATGTAAAGGAATCTTCTTGGAAATAATGTTTTAAAAATACATTCATGCCGTATAAGTTAAAAAAACATTCTTCTCGTACTTTTGTCGGAAAAGTCAAAAAAGTACCTCCTACGAAAAACGTCAAAAGATTCATTTCATATATTTGACTAAAAACTCACTGAAGGGTAAAATAGGATTTACAAAATTGTAGGTGGATGGAAATATTATTATATATTGAGGAAACATCTATGTGGATGATAAAATACACCCCAGTAAATACCAATGTATAAACAATCTCGGATAAAAATGAGATTGTGATATTTTCCTTACCTTAGGTCCGATTTGCTTCGTAAGTGTCCGAACCTCCTGTATAATGATTTAAATCATGTTATTGACTTATTCCAGAATCATATTCATTTTTATTATATCATATATGGTCCACTTATGACTTTATATTACCCGTTCTTTTGTAAATTCATGTTAAAGTAGCGTTTTGGGTAAAATCATATCATTTTTCGTTCGTGTTTTTAACTTGTAATTATTAATATGATTACTTGGATCATGATTACTTATATCCAGAATGTAAAACATGATTTATATAAAATATATATTAAGAATATATATATATATATATAAATATATAATATCGATAAATGGAATGAAATACACCGTTCATGGAGACGGTAGTCCGTACGTACGCCTGAACGCTGTTTTCGTTTCCTTATTGAATTGAATGGAATTAAGTAGATGACATACATATAAATATACATAAATCCAGTATCATTATTATGTAATATATTTCATTAGTACTTATTATATATACTTTATAATCATTCATGAATGGTTAATCATTGAGAATGAATCTCATCGCGTCGTGGAGACGGTAGTCCGTACGTACGCACGAGCGATGATATTGTTCCCATGGTCGTGGAATTTTGTTTAAGTGTATGTATACTATTTCAGTATCAATATCACTTTATAATAATCATATATAGTTACTCATTACACCATTATACCCATCCAATTAAGGTGGTGGCGGAAAATAGATTACACCACGGCGTGGAGACGGTATTCCGTACGTACGCACGCGCGATGATTTCCTTTTTCCATGGGATTGATAGAAGGTTAATTAGAGTTGTTTAGTATTTATAATAACATATAAGTATATAATGAATACTTATGTTATTACTTTATCATGAAACAACTAAAGAAGAAGAAGTTGAAGAAGAAAGAAATTGAAAAAGATCGGTAAGGGATATTACCTCTTTTTGACGCGCCTTCACTTAACCTCCACTTAAAGAACTAAGGATGGTCTTTGAAGAAGACCAGGACCTCTAGGATGATACTAGGGAAGTGGAGAAGAGATTTTGGCAGGTTTTTTCCGAGCTTGAATGCTCAAATTGGTGTGAGGCGGAGAGGGAGGAGGTGCCCTTTTATAAGGGAGGAGAGGGGCATCTTAGGAAAATCTCAAAATATTATTTTATATTAAGGTCAAATTCGGTTTATAATGGTTCCAAATGGTCTTATTTCGAAGATAAAGTGGGGATGGGTCGAAATACTCTCATCCAATAGGATTTAGATAAGTTTAGGTTATTATTTCAACCTTAGCAATTAGATTTAACTCTATGTTAAATAATTTAACTTTTACCGTGTCTTTTTGTTTTCTTACACTATATGGTTAATAAACATACTATATGAAGCCAAAAGAACCCCAAGTTGTTTATTATTAATATATCTATCCATATATAAGTCATTTGGCCGATCCTTAGATTTTTAGGAATTAAATAACAATTAATAATATAATATTTGTTTTAAAAACTAATTTATGTCAATTTTGACACTATTTGGTACATGATTTTTATGAAATTTCTAACAGAATGATAAGTTCAAAACAAGTTACTTAAATCAACAATAACATGTCATATTAACCTAGAAAATTAGTTTAAGTCATAAAAAGTCTAAAATTACATTTATTTGGGCATTTATAACATCAATTATGTTAATATTTTCTTAAAAAGGTAATTACTGCATCATCGTTGGGTCATAAATAAATTAAATTATTTAAAGTATAAAAATTACAAATAAAATACCATTATGTAGGAAATATTTTTATATTTCTAATGAATATTTATAGTTGAAATTATATTATGTATAACCCTATATTAAAAATGTTTTAGTAAATAAACTTTGATTTTAACTCTTTTAACTTTTCTTTGAATTAAATAATAATAAATGCCCTAATCAAATCCAAGAGGGCCTAAATGATAATTTTTTTTACACTTAAGGTTGTTTTTGGTCAAGATACACTTTTCCAATTAGGATATGTGTTAGGGTAATATTAATATCATTTTTACCCTTAATTACCCTATTTACTTTTAACCGTAAAAAGTTACTATTCACCAAAAATTATTTTCATCTCATTGAACCACATTTTACTTACTGACATCAACCGTGTCTCTCGGATTTTTGAAATTCCATTCACAGAAGCGGTAAAATTAAGATTTATGAAAAAAAAATAATTTTCTTAACTACCACTTAGTAGTTTCACTATTCATCAAAAATTGACGTTTTTCAGAAAAATGCCAAAATTTCACCCTAAGCTATAATTGATATTCCAAATTCAAAAATGATTTCTATTTTACAAAATTCTCAACATATAAGTTTAATTAATTAATTTTATAATTAATTTCCGCTGTCACAACAAATAGCGTGTTTTTAAGAGATAATAACTATCAAAAGATTAACACTTGTTTATGTCTGGTGTAAATGTGAAATTACATTCAATGACCAACATTGTATTGAATTGTAAAAATATATTCTAAAAATACTTTAAAACCACTCAAATTAATAATTTATCACTATTAATTATTTATATTAAAAAAGTTGTTTTTAATTAAAATTTAGTAATTTTCACTATTCATCAGAATATGAAAGTTATCCGAAAAGTACCAAAATTTCACCTTAGGCTAAATTCGATACTCCGAATCCAAAAATGAAGTCCATTTTGAGAGATAAAATTTCTAAAATTTTAAAAGGTGGTTATTACTATTCATAACGGCTAGTTTTAATAATATTTTAATAGTATATCGTTGTTTAGTGAAACTCGGTATTGCTTACTACACATGCTATCGAGGAAGGTCGCGATTGCGTGTAATACAAGGCAAGTCAAGGATACGTGTTGTGCAAGCTCCTTTTGGTGTAGCGTACAACACAAGACATTAGTGAAATTAAAAAGAATATTTTTCATAGAATCTTGGGCTGTTACAGATGAAGTGGGTGAAAGGAAGCTGATGGGACCAGAATTGGTAGAAGAGTTGGCATAAAAAGTTCAGCTGATACAGAAACCCATGAGAACAGCTCAGAGCAGACAGAAGAGTTATGCGGAAAACACGAGGAAGGATCTCTCTTTTGAGTTAGGTGATCATGTTTTTCTCAAAGTCTCACCATGGAAAATTGTGATGTGATTTGGTAATAAAGGAAAGTTGAGTCCAAGGATCAATGGACCATATGAAATTCTGGAGAGAGTTGGATCAGTTGCTTTATGAGTGGCTTTACCTCTGAGTTTATCTCAGGTTCACAATGTTTTTAATGTTTCAATGTTGAGGAAGTACATGCCAGATCCATCTCATGTTTTGAGTCCAGAGGTAGTTCAGCTGGAAGAGAACCTATCTTATGAGGAAAAACCGGTCCAGATTCTTAAACACAGGGAAGAAGTGTTACAGAATAAGGTGATTCATCAGGTAAAGGTTTTGTGGGAAAACCACATGATTGAAGAGGTAATATGGGAATCAGAAAATTATATGAGGGATAAATACCCCCTCTTATTCGATAAGTAAATAAATTTCAGGGACGCAATTTTCTAATGGGGGGAAGAATGTAACATCCCAAGTAAGTAATGAATAATAGTTATTTTTTATCTATGTCTATTAATGAATTAGATAGTGTTTTAGAGGCTTAATATGAGAATAAATCCTATCTTAAGCATGGAATACACTAATACTTTTAAAAGATTGTTTTACTTCCTTTTGATGGCAAAACTTTTTTATATCTATCTTTTGAGAATTTTATAATCTCTATTTGTCGAAATAAACTTAATCTTTATGATTGGGAAATTGAAATTTACTTTGGGTAAATTTTTGGTATTTTTTCGATAAAGTTCATTTTTTTAATGAATAATGAAAAATGTTGTATTTTAATTCAAAACCTCTTTTTAATCTAACTTATTTATATGATTAGATTATGTTTTGAATCGGTTTTAAAGTTCAATTAGAATATATTTTTACCATTTAATCCAATGGTGGTCATTGTAATTAATTTCACTTTGAAATTGGACTTAAACTAGTGTCAATCTTTTGATACTCATTGTTTCATAAAAACACGCTATTTTCTTTGACAGTGGGAATTAATTATTAAATTAATTAATGTAACTTATATTTTTTTAATTTTTTAAAATAGACATCATTTTTGAATTCGGAATATCTAATATAGCTTAGGGTGAAGTTTTTGTATTTTTCTGAAAAACTTCAATTTTTGATGAATAGTGAAACCACTAAGTGGTACTTAAAAAACTGATTTTTCATTTAAATGAAATTTTACCACCTCTGTGTTTTGAATTTCAAAAATCGACATACATAGTTGTCATTAATAAGTAAAATGTGGTTCAATGGAATATTTTTTTTGTGAATAGTAACTTTTAAGTTTTTAATCGCGATTAGAGGTAATTAGTGTAATTTTAGGTAAAAATAATGTTTTAATAATATGAAATGACAGAGACACATGTCCTACCCTTATTTGATGTTTCATTTTCGCCCAAGAAAACCCATGGGTCGATTTTTGGGACCTCATGGAGCCACTTGGGTAAGATAAAGTCATTAATGATTTTTATTTAAAGTAAAAGTAAAAATGTCACAGACATGAGTTGTTTTACTAAAAAAAATAAATGGGGTTATACAAGTAATATTTTTTACTATAAATATTCATTAGAAACCTAAAAAGATTTCCTACATCAGAGTATTTTTTTTATAATTTGTAGACATTAAATAAATTAAATTATTTATGACATAATAACGATGCAGTGATTACCATATTATTTAACGATTTATATAAAATGAAAATATAATGTAAAATATAAGACCTACACTTGTCAAAAACATATTGGATGGGTGTATTTCGAACCCTTATCACCTTATCTGCGAAATATATAATTGTGGGACCTTTTTTTATCCCAAAATAATTTTATAACAAAGTATGTTTTCTTAACTTTCAAAGAGTGTCCCTCCTCTCCTCTTATAAAAGGCCCCCACCTCTACCACCTTACCCACACATCCAAAGCCTTTGTCTCGGCCGACCTCTGCCCATTTGTCTCTCCACATCCCTCTATTACTCCTTGAAGCCTGACATTTGGGATAAGTCTTCCCACAGAAGACTTTGAGCTCAAATCAAAAAAAGTTATCCGATTTAAAGGTAGTGTCTACTATTGTGTTCTTATGTTTTATTTTGCTTCTCCAACCCCTTAAACTCTTTTTATTAATTTCTTTTGTAACAAAACCAGTATCTTCCATACACTATGATGTTTTTATAAGAAGTATTCTAGCTACACTTACACACACCTACATCTAATGGTTAAAGAACATTATGTTTCCGTGGATGGTTAATTTCTACCTCACGAAATGATGATTGTTCAATATTCTTTTATCACCTTCAAAGGTGGCCATTAAGATGACACTATATGTATATATGATATATAATGTGTTACGTTTTACTAAAGCTTCTGTATTTTTCATTTATGGCATACCTTTATGGTTTCTATTATGGGTAAACGCGATATCTTCATTTCAGGAAGTGCGGACTACCGCCCCCTCAAAGTGATATGATTCATTATGGCCATATGTGGGACATATAAAGGATGTAATTAATGGTATCATATATGATATTATACTGGTATTATAATATACCTTTATATCATTATGATTCTATTCCATAAAATATGAAATAGAAATGAAAGTATCGTTAATGCGTACGTACGGCATACCGTCTCCATGAACGGTGCATTTCATTTATTACCTCTAAACGTTATGTAATATTATAAATGCATGTATATACTGGATATATATGATATATATGATATCTAAATCATGAGTATAACTCTGGATATAATGGATACATGAACAACTTGTAATTATAAAGAGTTTATTTTTGACTCAAGTACTAATGATCGTTAAAACGACTGTTATTAACTTAAATAATTACATAGTGTTCATGACATGGCAATAAGGGATATAAAAGGAATAATGAACTTGAAAAAGGTTCTTAAAAAAGTAGAAAATTAACTCATTTTTATTATTTAGGAGATTAAAGAACGATCAAGTCATTTCGGATAGGAGGTATGGGACATCGTCTCAATCTCTTTTCATTGAGGCATATTTTGTTTTATACACAACCTTCTTTTTACAGTGTATAAACCCCATTTACTTTTACTTTTATCCAAAATGAATCTTGTTTATATGAAGCGTTTTACTAAACGACAAAAGGGAATGTTTTTTTCATACGTATGCGGCGACAACGACTTCTCCGCCGCCGTGACCATTATTTGAGTTTCGACATCCTCTACAAGCCATGCCTTTTTTTAAAAGAAAAATAAATACCATGTTTTAATTTTCTTTTATTTTTGTATTTAAAATGGGTTTGATAACGTTTTTATTATATCAATGTGTTATTGATATCTTGTGATTGAAATGTGGAAATGTTATGTTTATTTTATGCATGTTTTATGTGATATGATTATGTTATGTTTCTTGGGCATTGTTATGAAGATGGGTGGTTCCGTGATAAACTAAGGGCGGGCGAGCCCGATATAGCTCTCCAATGCATTGGGTAACACAAAGGAGTTAAACGTTAAGGTTTCTCTGAATAGATTTAGGGAATATACTGTGATGGGTCTTCCAAACGTAACCAAGAGGGTTACTCCCTACATAAGAATGTTATGAATGCCTCAAGTTACCTTTATGTCTTATGATTTCTATGATTTATTCATGATTTGATGAGGCATGTTAAAGTGCATATGTTTTATGAGTAGAGTATGATTTCATTGATTCTTGTGTATACATGTACTCATGTTTTCTTTCCATATTTTTTACATCCCTTACTGAGCTTTTTATGCTAATCCCAAGTTTTTGAAATGTTTTTCACAGGTCAAGGGAAGGGTACATGATATGATGACAGTATCAAGGAATTGTCAAGAAAGAATCAATGTTTTATTTTAAATATGTTTTCTTTGATGGGAAAAATGAATAATATCTTTTATGTAACCACTTTGTTTAAATGTGGAATGTAATGCATGTTTTGTGACATAACTCTCTAAAAATCTAAACCTGAAAATATCCTCAATGTGTAATCTTGTAATAACTCAAGATTAAGTAAGTTTTAAGGCTAGGGCCTTATTTTATGACTTTTATAACCCTATTTAAAAATTGTTTTAGTAAAACATCTCATGTTTGTGACATTTTTATTTTAACATTAAATAAATAGTCATTAATGTGATTTTCCTACCAAAGTGGCTCCATGGGGTCCCCAAGTTGACCCATGGATTGTCTTGGTTGGCCATTACACATCCAATAAGGGTAGGACATGTGTCTAGGTCATTTCATATTATTAAAACATTATTTTTACTGTAAATTACAGTAATTACCTCTAATCGCGATTAATAAACTTAAAAGTTACTATTCACAAAAAAATTATTTTAATTCCATTGAACCACATTTTACTTTTTAATGACAACCATGTATGTCGGATTTTTAAAATTCAAAACAGAGAGGTGGTAAAATTTCATTTAAATGAAAAATCAGTTTTTTATGTACCACTTAGTGGTTTCACTATTCATCAAAAATTGATGTTTTTCAGAAAAATGCCAAAACATCACCCTAAGCTATATTTGATATTCTGAATTCAAAAATGATGTCTATTTTAAAAAATTAAAAACATATAAGTTAAATTAATTAATTTAATAATTAATTCCCACTGGCAAAACAAATAGCGTGTTTTTATGAAACAATATGTATCAAAAGAATGACACTAGTTTAAGTCCAATTTCAAAGTGAAATAAATTTCAAAGACCACCATTGGATTAAATGGTAAAAAAATATTCTAATTTCACATCAAAACCAATTAAAAAGATAATCTAATCATATAAATAGATTATATTAAAAAGTGGTTTTGAATTAAAATATTACATTTTTCACTATTCTTTAAAAAAAGAACTTTATCGGAAAAATACCAAAACTTTTCACAAAGTAAATTTTGATATCCCGATTCTAAAGAAGAGTTTTATTTGGTCCTATAGAATGTATAAGAGTGACCAAAACTATATTTAAATAGGGTTCGCCATCAAAAGGCGATAGTTCGACCTTTTAGTTAATATTAGAATATCTATTCCGAAAATTGAATTCTTTTCTTATTTTAAGCCTTTATCTTTTATTGGATAAATGTAAAAATATTCAACACACAGATATAATCATATTTTAGTTATTTCTATTCATTCCCGCCAATACAACGTCTACGTGTTAACTACTATTTAAAATAATATTATTTCATTACTAGTGTGCAATGTAAGATTTCAAAGAAACTCTTTGTTGCATATCGAGTACGCTATCGAACATTGAAACCCATTTAAAGTAAAATTAATTTTTAATTCAAAAATATTAATAAATATAAAAATGTATTATTCTTTATTTACCTGGGATGTTACATCCTTCCCCCCTTTTGGGAATTGCATCCTCGCAATTCTATTCACTTATCAAAATAAGTGGGGGTATTTATCCCTCATAGCATTGTCAGATTCCAACGTTGCCTCTTCAACCATATGGTTTTTCCACAGAACCATTACATTGTGAATTACCTTATTTCGCAACACTTTCTCTCTTAGATCAAGAATCTGGACTAGTTGTTCTTCATAAGGGAGATTCTCTTCCAACTGAAATACCTCTAGGCTCAAAACAGGAGATTGATATGGCATATACTTTCTCAACATCAAAAAATGAAAAACATTGTGTACCTGAGGTAAACTCGGAGGTAAAGCCACTCGGTAAGAAACTGATCCAACTTTTTTTCAAGAATTTCATATGGTTCAATGAACCTTGGACTCAACTTTCCTTTATTACCAAATCACATCACACTTTTCCTTGGTGAAACTTTGAGAAAAACATGATCACCTACCTCAAAAGATATATCCTTCCTCCGGTTATCCGAAAAACGTTTCTATCTGATCTAAGCTATTCTCTTGTGTTTTTGAATCAACTGAACTTTTTCTGCCATCTATTCTACCAATTCTGGTCCAATCAGCTTCCTTTCACCTACTTCATCCCAAAAAGCCGGAGTTTGACCCCACTTCCCATATAATGCTTCAAACGGAGCCATCTGTATACTGGAATGAAAACTGTTATTATATGAAAATTCAACCAAAGAAAGATGTTGGTCCCAAATTCCCTGATAATCCATCGAACAAGCACATAGCATATCCTCCAAAGTCTGAAATGTTTGTTCTGACTACCCATGTGACTGAGGATGAAAAGCTGTACTAAAATTTAATTTAGTACCCAACGACTTCTGAAGGCCCTTCCAAAAGTTAGAACTGAACCTAGGATCACGATCAGATAAATGGAAAGGGTAACTCCATGCAACCTGAATATCTCTTTAAGATGCAATCGAGAAAGTTTATCTAGAGAGAAAGTATCTCGAATTGGAAGGAAATGAGCAGATTTAGTCAAGCGATCAGTAATAACCTAGATTGCATTATTACCTTCAGATGTCCTTGGTAATCCCACAACAAAGTCCATGGATATATTTTACCATTTCCACTCTAGCACTGGTAAAGGCTGAAGCATCCCTTTCGGTAACTACCGCTCTACTTTAACCTGCTGACAAGTCAAACACTTCACAGTAAAATCAGCATTATCTCTTTTCATTCCATCCCACCAGTAATACTGCTGCAGATCTCTATACATCTTAGTAATGCCATGATGAACTGAAAAAGGGGAACAATAAGCCTCACATAACAACTCATTCTTCAACTGTGAATCACTAGGCACACATAATCTCATCCCAAACCTCAAAAAACAATCATTATCAATGTTAAATTCAATAAACTTACCCATCTGAACCAGCTCCACCATTTTCTACAACCCACTGTCTTTCTTCAGCGCTTGCTTATTTCTGTTTGATAGGGATGATCTCACTGATACATGAAACAAAACAGAAGAACTTCCTGCAAAAACAACTTCTATTCCAAAGTTCATCAAATCAAAAACCAAAGGATCTTGTTCCAAACGTAGCATTGTTAATGAAGTATTACTTTTTCGACTAAAAGCATCAGCCACTTTATTTTCGTTTCCCGGATGGTAATGAATTGTACAATCATAATCCGTTATTAATTCTATCCATATCCTCTGTCTCATGTAAAATTCTTTATGAGTGAATATATACTTTAAAATTTTGTGATCAGTATATATTTCACACTTTACTCCATAAAAATAATGCCTCCAAATTTTAAGATAAAAAACAACATCAGCTAATTCCCAGTCATGTGTAGGGTAATTTACCTCATTAGTTTTCAACTGATGTGAAGAATATGCAATTACCCGATCATTCTGCATAAGGACACAACCAATTCCCTTCAACGAAGCATCACTGCATATAACAAACTCACCATTCCTGGAAGGATGTGCCAAAACTGAAGCATTCATCAATCTTCTTTTCAACTCCTGAAAACAATCATCACATTCTTTTGTCCAGTTAAACATAACACACTTCCATGGTATCTTTGTCAATGGACTAGATAACCGTGAAAAATTTTCAACAAAACATCGGTAGTAACCTTCCAAACCAAGAGAACAACGGATCTCGGTTACATTTGTGGGTCTTGGACATTCTTCAACAACTTTTGTTTTTGCAGGATCAACAGTTATGCCATTTTTTTAAACAAAGTGACCAAGGAAAGAAATTTCTTGTAACCAAAACTCAAACTTGCTGAATTTTCCATACAGTTTTTTTTAAGGTTTTCAGGATAACCTTTAAATGAATTTCAGGCTCCTCTTTACTTTTAGGAAACAACAAAATATCATCAATCTCATCAATATCCCTGATATTTTTCACCATTGACCACTACTGGTCAACATCACCTTCAAAACAGTAAACAACAAGACTAACCTTTGGATGTTATGAACACCCCCATGACATCAAAAATCTTCTCCAGTGCTACAATCCACCCTTCCTCTATCACAGGGTCAGATGATCCTCTGAATTATGGGGGATGTTGCCTCATGAAATGTTCCACCAATGACATGTTCCTCTACAGTTGATCTGGCTGATCTCCTGCATGGATACCACCACCATATATATCCTGAGTCAACTATGCCATCACTACAACAAACTGTTCAGTTCCAATTCCGACCATCTCAGGTTGCTGATTTGGAAGGTTTTCTTCCTCCTGATGTCGTCCCAACATAGCTGCATTATTTCCTCTGCGGAAAACCATTCTGAACATATAAATATCTTAGGTGAAGAAACATGGTAATCTATAAATACAATATCATTTAAATCATAACATAAATTATCTTATAATTTAACAATTTTCTAACTCCTAAATTTGTCTAAACCGACCTCTGATACCAACTATAGGGCCCCAACCTTAAACCTTACTTAATATTGAATTAAATGAAAAATTCACATTGAGGATCTTTTCAAGTTTAGAGTTTTAGAGAATTAGGACATAACTATTACATCTCAAAAGATTACAAAGTAGACACTTCTACTAAGATTCCATAAAATAAAAACTCTTAAAAAGAGACATGTCTAGTTCCATGTTTTAGATATCATGACTTTACCTTGATCCCATCCATGACCCTATTCCACATTAAGTCCTGTGAAAAACATTTCAAAAAAAACTTGGGGTGAGCATAAAAAGCTCAGTAAGGGATACACAAAGAATGAAAACTGTTAGTTTTTCAAAACAACAAGTAAACCATGTATACTTTATCAAAGTAATACTTTTCAACTTTATGATGTAGTAAAAACTCTTCACTAAATAAAATATAATTACTTACCCTTTTGTAACCAAAATATTACCATAAAACAAATATAAAGAAAACATAACATATAAAGGTAACCCGGGATATAAACATACTTAAATGGAACAAACATATGGTCGACTTCTACACATATCACTTAATGGAATAGCCATATGGCTGACTTCCATACCCAATGCATTAGAGGTTATAACGTAACCACCCGTCCAGGTATTCATGGCACCACCTGTCATATGGTTTATCACATAACCACCCGTCAAATGTCCAAGTACCATTATAAAATCATAACAATTATAAATGAAATAAAAAATTTCCAAATTTCAATCACAATATATCACATAAATATATTGACATAAAAAATCCCTTATAAAAACCCCTTCCAATACCAAAATACATAATATAGTATATGGTATTTATTTCATTTTAAAAACATTATGGCTTGTTGAGGAAGCCAAATACCAAATAATACTCACGGTGGTGGAAAAGGTCATTGTCACCACGTACATTAAAAGAAACATTCTTTTTGTTTTTTAGTAAAAAAATTCATATAAAAAGATTCTTTTTGAATAAAATAAAATGTCAATGGGGTTTATACACCGTATAAAAGAAAGTTGTGTATAAAACAAAATATGCCTCAATGAAAGGAGTTTGAGACGAAGTTCCTTACAAAGAACATTTTCTTAATAAAGAATTTATATTATGTCTATTCACTATAAGTACACATAATGAAAGTAAAAATACAGGATAAGACATAATAATATCATGACGTAATTTGAAAGTAGGAGATTAACCAAAAGAATGGAAATTGGGTTAAGAAGTTCCCTTACCTCGGGTCTGACTTGACTCGATCGTTCTTTAACGTCCTGAATAATAAACGTGATATAATTTCAACTTGATTAAGAACCTTTTCAAGGTAATTATTACTTTTATATCACTTATTACCATGTTATGAACACTATTTAATTATTTAAGTTAATAATGGTCATTTTTTCGATCATTGTTACTTGAGTCAAAAATAAACTCTTTATAATTACAGGTTGTTCATGTAGTAAAATATCCATTATATCTAGAATTATATTCCAGATATAGATATAATATATACCATATATATCCAGTATATACATACATTTATAATATTACATAATCATTTATTGGTAAGAAATGAAATGCACCGTTCATAGAGACGGTAAGCCGTATGTACGCATGAACACTACTTTCATTTCTATGTCATATTAATAGAATTAAAACTAAATGAGAGATATGTATATTTTAATTACAGAATTATATTTATCATTTAGATGTAACATACATCATATATATCCATTATATATATATGTACTTATAATAGTACATTACATTTGAGGATAAGAAATGAAATTCACTGTTCATGGAGATGGTCAGTCGTACGTATGCATGAATGCTACTTTCATTTCTATCTAATACTTTAATGGAAATAAATAATAATGATATAAAGGTATATTATAATTCCAATATAACATCATATATAATAACTTTAACTCCATCCTTTATATGTCCCACATATGGCATTAACGAATCAAATCACTTTGAGGGGGCAGTAGTCCGCACTTCCTAAAATGAAGATATCACATTTACCCATAATGGAAACCATAAAGGTATACCATTAATGAAAAACACAGAATCTTTAGTAAAACATAAACATATTATATATCATATATAAATATACTGTCATCTTAATGGCCTCCTTTGAAGGAGTTATATGAGTGTTGAACAATCATCATTTCGTGAGGCAGAAATTCGTCATCCACAAAAACAGTATGTTATTTAACCATTAGATGTAGGTGTGTGTAAGTGTAGCTCGAATTCATCACATAACAACATCCTAGTATATTTAATATACTGGTGTTGTTACAAAAGAAAGGAATAAAAAGAGTTTAGGGGGTTGGAGAAGAAAAATAAAACATAAGAACACAAGAGAAAACACTACCTTTAAAATGAGTAACTCTTTTTGATTGGAGCTCAAAGGCTTCCTTGAGAAGACTTATTCCAAAAGTGAGGCTTTTATGATTAAGAGAGGGATGTGGAGAGACAAAATGTAATGTGTTTGGCCAAGCCAAAGGCTTGATAGGTGTGGGTAAGGTGGTAGAGGTGTGGGCCTTTTATAAGAGGAGAGGAGGGGAACTCTTGGAAAGTTATAAAAGGTTACTTTATTATAAAACGAGTTTCTGTTTTTAAAGGTAGCACAATTATATATTTCGAGGATAAGGTGATTAGAGTTATAAATCCACCCATACAATAGGGTTTTTACATGTTTAGGTCTTAATTTTTACATTATCTTTTCATTTTATTTAAATTGTTAAATAATGAGGTAATCGCTGCATCATCATGGTGTCATAAATAATTTAATTTATTTAAGGTCTAAAAATTATAAAAAAAATATCATGATGTAGGAAATCTTTTTAGATTTCCAATTAATTTTTATAGTCACAATTATGACTTGTATAACCCCTATAAAATTGTTATAGTAAAACATCTCATGTTTGTGACATTTTTATTTTAACATTAAATTAAAAGTTATTAATGTAATTTTCCAACCAAAGTGGCTCCATGGGGTCCCCAAGTTGACCCATGGATTTTCTTGGTCGTCCATGACACATATAATAAGGTTAGGACATGTTTCTAGGTCATTTCATATTATTAAAACATTATTTTTACCTTAAATTACACTAATTAACTCTAATCGCGATTAATAAACTACAAAGTTACTATTCACCAAAAAATTATTTTAATCACATTGAACCATATTTTACTTCTTAATGACAACCATGTATGTCAGATTTTTTAAATTCAAAACAGAGAGGTGGTAAATTTTCATTTAAACGAAAAATCAGTTTTTTATGTACCACTTAGTGGTTTCACTATTCATCGAAAAGATAAGTTTTTCAAAAAAATATCAAAACATAACCCTAATCTATATTTGATATTTGGAATTCAAAAATTATTTTTATTTTAAAAAATTTAAAACATATAATTTACATTAATTAATTTAATAATTAATTCCACTGTCAAAACAAATAGCGTGTTTTTATGAAACAATATGTATCAAAAGATAGACACAAGTTTAAGTCCAATTTCAAAGTGAAATTAATTTCAATGACCACCATTGGATTAAATAGTAAAAATATATTCTAATTTCACTTCAAAACCAATTAAAAAGATAATATAATCATATAAATAAATTAGATTAAAAAGAGGTTTTGAATTAAAATACAACATTTTTCACTATTCATTAAAAAATGAACTTTATCAGAAAAATACCAAAAATTTACACAAAGTAAATTTTGATGACCCAGTTCTAAAGAAGAGTTTTATTTAGTCTTATAGAATGTATAAGATTTAACAATACTATATCTAAGGAGGGTTTGCCATCAAAAGGTGATAGTTCGACCTTTTAGTGAATATTAGATTATCTATGCCTAAAATTCTATTCTTTTCTTATTTTAAGCCTTTTTATTTTATTGTATAAATGTACGAACATTTAACAAACATATATAATAATATTTTAGTTATTTCTATTCATTACCTCTAATACAACAGCGACGTGTTAACTACCATTTAAAATAATATTATTTCATTACTAGTGTGCAATGTACGATTTCAAAGAAACTCTTTGTTGCGTATCGGGTACGCTATCGAACAAAGAAACCCCTTTAAATTAAAATTAATATTTAATTACCAAATATTAATAAATATGAAAATGTATTATTCTTTATTTACCTGGGATGTTACAACTATAACCATAATTTAATTATCATTAATTTTTTTCATACCACAGGGAATGTAAACATAATAATTATTAATCTAAAATTCTCATTAAAGGGAGAAAAAAGTAGATATTGATATATCATTTCTATAAGGGTATGTAAACATTAGAATAATATTTGAAAAAACATACCCCACATATCATAGATCATAAACATGTGTCATAAAATAAAACATTGTACGTAATAAGACATAAACCATAACGGAATAAAATACAATTAACTATGATATAATAAAATTAGAGTATGCTATATAATTTTTACACACATATGGGAATAAGAAGTTAATTGTTAAGGCTATTGAAAATGATAAATTTAACTTCATATGACTTTAATGACCACCAATATACCTACTTCACGATTGAGAAAAACCTCCCTTGTACCCTATTTAAATCATTGTAAAACATCCATTGTACACTATTTTTAGCATGTAATATCCTCCCCTGAATAAATTCCACCTATATAGCATTAATCATAACCAAATGAATTATAGGGAGATATAGGTATCACCCATCAAATAAACCATATATTTTTATTTATTAGTAATTTAAAAAATTCATAATTTCACAACTAATAGAATATAAATGGGGTTAAAAAACACATTATCATAACCTAATCCAAAGAATGGAAACAAGATTCACAAAAAATACATCTTGGTATAAACTTTGAAAAAAAAAAAAGATTCATAAAAATATTTTCATAATATAGATAATTCAAAATGAAAAAAATAATATTGGTAAAATTTTATTATATCCCCAATTGATAATATATAACATTAAATAATGTAATATTTTATAGAAAATAATATTGAAATATCACTTGGATCATATCAAGAGGAAATTAATATTTTTACATTGTAACAAACCATTAAAAAATATAATTTCACACAATGACATGGAAATGATTTCATTTTAAATTATATTATGATAAAAGAAACATAATCATTATGTAATTCATTGTTCATGAGGGTCGAAAATAATGATCTTGTCATATATGTTAAAACAAATATTCCTTTCATGTTTTTAGTAAAAAGTAATACCTGCCTTCTTTATAAGACCACAAAAATATTACTTTTAAATTTCTTTGTAAAAATTCAATATTTGGTAAAATGTTCTTTAATAAATCATTATATATTAGAAAAAGAATTATCCACTTTTAGAAAAAATTACTTTGAAGAAAATAGTTTTTCAACCAAAGAGATAAATAAATTCAATTTTTCCTAAAAAATTATTTGGAACACTTGAGGACATGGAGAGAGGAAAATGAAAGGAACACATGTATTGTAATAATATTACCAGATAAAAATAAATTTCATGATTTTTTTGTGATAGAACATAATATATCATTATTAGAAGCAAATCATAAACAATCCTGAGAAATTATGAAATCACAAAAAATTAACCTTTACCCCATATGTATAATTTTAATTGTAATACCTATAAACGAAATGAAATTATATAGATAGATATATCCAATAAATAACATTTGAAACATCCTAAAATTCAATAAATCTATTTATATAAAACAAATACAGAAACCAAGTGGTGTAGAAGTGTAGTTTCTCACTAAAATAAATGCGAGAAAAGAATATCTTACATTAACTCTCGGCTACCATTGTACATGTTCAAACCTCATGTATAAAAGATATATGTTTATTATAAATGAATGAAAGAACAAAAATCATATTAATCATACTATATTTTATTTACTTATGAACATTTATTAAAATTTATTTACAATTTCTTCTTAAAATTATATTTCATATAATAATTACTTCTTGTTTCTTGTATGTTTTTGTTTAGATTCATCAGTCCTTTATATTTTATCAGTGTTCCATAATCTCCAAATTTTTATCCAAAATATAAATATCGTATATGTTATTTATATAAATATTTATAGAAATATTATAATGTTTTTTGAAAGAAAACTAATTACACTATTCATATAGATAATATGTCATATGTATGGCTGAACACTATTTTGAGTTTCTCTATTGAATAAAATAAATAAAATAAAATTACAAATTAAATTTAAAAAATAATATTTATTTCATAAATTTCACATATGTTAATTAAATTTACCCATATTATCTTCCATGTAAGGTGTTAGTGAATGAATAATTACACTAGTTTATATAGTGGTAGTATGTCATAGACAAAAGCGAAGTCATCATACTATCAAAATATTAGAAGTATGATGATATATGTGATATTATAATTTAATATGTATAATTATATAATAAATTTAATATATAAAAATTAAATCCCTAAAAATATCCATTTGAGAGAGGTGGTGGTGGATAATGAATAATATCTATTTATGAGATGATTACCTGCGGTACACACCATCAAAAGTATTATTTTCTATTAGACTTAAGTTAAGATATATTAAATTCATTAAATTAAGATAATAAATGGTTAGAAAATTATATGTACTGGTTTTATTTTATTAGTATTGTTCATGATTATTTGAAGTAGATAGATGGAAAAAAATTAAATGTTTAATTAGTTTTCCGCTTCTTTAGAAAAATTATTTACTTTCATAACAAAAGGATTCAGTAAAGGGTTTGATAATAAAAATAAGTCCTCTATAATGTGGTTTGGTTGTTAGATAAGATATTTGGGGGGTCCAAAAATAGGATAATGGAAGTGTGAATGAGAGAAGAGAGTGGGTGGACTCTTATAATTATAGGAGATAACATAAACAAAATTTCTAAATGGAATAAAGAGAAATCATGTTTTTCAGATTCCCCATGTCTCCAAAATGGGTCTCCATCTAACATTACAAGTTATAAGTTCAAAATATTTCTATTTAATGGGTTTTGATGAGTTTTCTTGGATATTTACCCTTATCTATTAAATTTATAAACTTTTAATCCCATTTTGACCATAACCACAATAGTTAATTTTTACAATAATTATACATATTTTTTTGATAAAATTAGGTTTCCCATAACATATAAAACTAACTATTATAATTCCACCCATTTAATATATTAATTTAGTTTTCCAAACAGAAAAGTTTTTAAAGATTAATTTTTTTAATATAAAACATCCATGGGAAATTGAACCTAATGACCTATATTGAGTTATTAAAAAAATTGTACTGATATTACCATTAAAACCATTTTCTTATAAAAAATTAAATTTTTTTATAGGATGAGGTAGTTTTAAATAAAAACTAGCATTGTTAACTATTTATCCAAAAAATTACCATTTCAGAAAAAAAAAATTACACTAAGATAATTCTTATATATTAATTCCAAAAATTAATTTCATTTTATCAAATAAATTTTATAAATGTTCTAGAAATTTATTTTATTATTTATTTTTATGATTTAATACAATATTATTTTTGAGTATTTTATTTCCAATTCATACAATTCATTCACTAAAAGTATATTATTTATCAATATTATTTCTTCTTATAAAAAACTATAGTTGATTTATAAACTAAAGAAAAGTAAATCTCATGTATTAAATTTTAATATTTAGGTAATAATGATCATTAAAAAATATAATATTAATAATATTTCAAGATTTATTAAAACATGGTGTTGCGTGAAACACAGGATTTCTAAAAAACAAAATTTATTCGGGAAAAATAATTTATAAATTATAAAAGTTTTGATATGACCTCTACCAGATATCCTATTCAAGATAATGAGTGGAAAATGGTATTTAAATAGGGTGATGCAATATTGGATTATCCACTAACTATCAGTTCATCCTCCACTGGCTAGTTATTACATTAACAGGAGAAGATCAACAATCAGAAGGATTGAACTTATTGTCTACTAGCCTGTAACCTCCAGCATAAACTATGGACACTTGTATTTCAAATAAATTTCATATAATGGTTATTTTTGTTAGTTTCATGTACTGAAAGAATGAAAAGATATATTAAAAACATTCTATCAAGGTTAAAAACAAAATTTAATGTTTCGTTGAGTTACACAAATTGTAATTCATTATAATCATTAAGAATTAAAGTCAATTGAAATTTTTAGAAATAAATGATAATTTTCAGATCAAGTAAAAACATTAGAGATAGATATAATTATAAAAATAACCCCATTTTTATTATCACAATAACATAACATAAAATTTTTAATTAACATGAAAGGAAGATAAAAAGAGATAGCTAGGAAATTCATGATTGTAACCATATTTTTAACAAGAAAAAAACATATTAATAATTACTTTAGAAATAATGAAAAAAATTAAAATATCCCCCACATTAATATAATTAAAAATTATATATGGGTAATGAAATTAAATAATAATTATAAAATACCCACATTTATCCATTTTGAAAATATGACCTACATTATTATTTTCAAAAAGAGAAAAATATGAAGATTGGAGAAACATGGGGAATATTTTGAATAAAAACAAAAAAAATTAAAATAAATATTAAAAATTATTTACAAAATAGAAAAATAATTTGGAGAGCACTTATTATCATTAAAAAACATATTGAAATATTATTACTAAATATATTGATAAGAAGATTAAAAAAATTATGAAAATGAAGAAATTTAGAAGGAAAGTCACAATAAAGGGATTTAAATCACTTTTCAACCTCCAAAATCTCTAAATAATATGATTATTAAATAGATTGATCAATTTGTATTGTTAAAAGGAAAAATATATGACTTAAGAAAAGTGTTAAAGTAAAAAATAATAATTGAATGATAAAAAACATTTAGAGAATAAAAGAACAAAATTGGTACATACCTTTATTAAAAAATCCCATTTCCTTAAGAAATTAATCCATTTTGCATCAAAAGATGAGTTAACCTATGTGCCTGTAAAAGATCTTGCAATGTGGACTCATACTTCAATATAATTATTCCATTTTTATTTCATCAATGAAAAACCAAAATAAATGTATAAGAATAAATTATATAAATGAAGTTTACTCATCACTAATACTCATTAATATAGATAAAAAACTTTTTCATATATTATTATATACATAAATACATTTTGTTTTTTTGAATAGAATTTTTTAAATAGACTTGAAAATCAACCGTACAAAATTTAGTTCCTTAATAAAATAAATATAAAATAATACATATTATAGAATATATGATTTTTTATTTTGAAAATATGATATTTTTTTAAATTAATAAATTTTAAAAAAACAATAATATATATTATTGAAAAATTAATATAAAAAATTGGGTTACCTTTAAAATTATAACCCAAGTCAGAGAAATGGATAATATCCCTCAGAAAAGAAAATACTAGTAAAATAATAAATACAGGTAACATGTTTTTGTAAAACAATTCAACTCAAGATTTCCATTTATTAAATAAATAAATTCAAAATTAAACCATAACTAATTAAAAAATAGTTAATTCAAAATGATTAGGCATCGATAGATTGGGTAAAATATTAGAGAGTAGATGTTATATTTTCCAATTTGCACCATGATATTACATTTTTTAAAGTTATATCATTGGAAATAATGTCTATGGTCAATGTGTTTGCTTTATGAGTGATAGATTGTTTTTTAGAGATAATCATGAAACTTGGGATATTGATACTAATTGGGATGTGGTCAAATATAGGCCAAAAATTAAAGATAACATGTTGTATGAATAATATTTTTCTGAAAATACTCATAATCGATACATATTTGGCATCACATTTTGATATGAATATATGATTATGAATATTACTACTATATGAAACACGAAAATTCCTTAGTAGATGGAAGTATCTGGTATTAATTTCCCAATCTAGTTTGAATCCTCTAAAATTAGCAACATAATAATATTTTGAATAGAAAAGGATAATTTTTTTGATACAATTAATAGGGGTTTTTTTATCCTTTTAAATACCAAAAATTACTTTTTGAATTATTTTAAATGATTTTAATTTCTAATTAATTGAAAATAGTAACAATGATGGACACAAGACATGAAATAAGAAAATATTACATAGAAATATTTGATCCAATTCATTACTCATTAACTCAAAAAATTGAAACCAAGGTATTCATTTGTAGAGAAGAAAATTCCATTATTAAAATAATTTTAAATTTGTAAAATATCTTTTGAAATGTTTTATAAAAATGTATTTGAGCCATCTTTTCCCCTTTAAATCAATTATAAAGGAGATAATTTGACTGATTACCATATAAGTACCTATGAGATTATTTTATACTGTAATGTCCATTATTATGTTTGAAACTATAATATGGAAAATGTTTACTTTCAATATTAATAGGGTGTTCTACAAAAACATTTTTAGAAATAATTTTTTTGAAATGTACTATTGAAATACATATGAATGAGTTTTAAATATAGATGAAAAGAGGAATATAATAATATTATAATTGATTATAAATGGGTTATAGGTGAAATTTTTTCACTATAGTAAATTAATTATTCATGGTTATATCCATTATCAACTAGAAACGAATTATTTATAGTGAAATTACCTTCTTTTTCAAATTTATTTTTGTAATCCCTTTTTAAGGATTAAAAAGAATTATTGTTTGGTTTTTCCATGAGTGTTCATACATAATTTCATGTTAATTGATTTAGTTTATCTTAATTGGAATGTAATTTATTTTCAATATTAAAGGAATCATTAGGTTTGGGGGTTCAAGGGGAGAGGCACATGTTATGTGTTTATCCAAAATTAAGACATAACTGTATGTATGAGTTCCTATATGAAAACATGTGAGAACATTTTCAATTGGTGTATTCTTAAAATTCTTTAAAAACACTAGGATAATAATGTTAAGGATATTATTTTTCATCATTATCAACATTAGTTTGAAAATAATTATTTGAGAAAACAATTTCCAAAATATATTTTGATTTTTTTTGAAATAAACTATAAAATAAAACATGGAATGACCCTAAAATAAATTTAATAAATTTTAAAGACATGGTATGCATTAAAAGATTTGTAGTTCCCCTGATATATACATTCATTTGATATATAATTTAATTTTTCACGGTTTTACTTGTAATTTAAAACAAATCGTTTTCATCCAAAAACATTAAAAATGATGAATATGGGTTTTCTAATAAGAAAATGTTTAGAAGTGGTTTTATAAATGAAATGATGATGAAGAAACAGAGTAATAATATAGAATTATTCAGTCATGTAGTAAAAAAAATTTGACAAAATAATTAATTTAAAATAGTTCATACAATTTATTGTATTTGTCAATTATGCATGCCTACTATACTATTTTTATGAGGTTTTCATTGAGAATAAAAATATTGATTATATCCTTTGGTATTATATAAATTATTAAATTCAATTTATCTATTTATATTCAACTAAAAATTGTAATTAAAATTTCATTAAAAACATTCAAAATTTCAACATTTTTAGATATCATGAAGAATTATAACGAAGATCCAATTTTATGAGTTAAGAAACAAGCCCATGAGAGTCTTTTAAATTCCTCAAAACATGTGAGTTTATGATTTCCCTCATAGAAATTGAATTTATATAGTCCTAAAATATTTTGATGAATTCGTTCTTATGATTCTATAGAGGAAATTCATTTGGTTAGATTTAAAAGGGGTGTTTTCACTTACCATGTTGACATGATTCACACACCATGTCATAATTGAAATTTAGTTTTGGTTTATCTATTTATAATTGCAAATTATTTAGTCTGACAAGATAATATGAAATATAATGACTAAGGAATAAATTCCAAATCCATGATTTTGTCACTTAAACACTCACAGATTTGATATTTTGGGATGATCGAGAATGTAAATTAAGAGTATAATTAGTTTTTAAAATATGATAATTTAAATTAATGTTTTCATTCGGATTCTTAAAAAAATTATTGATATCATTTGAGATCATTAAATTATCTTACAATCCTTTTACAAGTTATTTTTATAATATTTTAGGTAGAATACACAATTATACATTTTCCAATTATTATACACATATATTTATTGATGAATATGACTGAAACTAGATAATTTTTTTTTATTTTGATAAAATTTGGGGAGGGCTACAATCACATGTTTTGAGAATTCACTATCATGGTACAAAATCGTTTATTGGTTTTTTTCAACATAATTTCTAACCTAATTTTTTATTGGATATTTTGGTACCCACAAAAATGTAAATCTTTTTATGTTAACCAACAAATATTTCTTTATGAATCTATTATATACACGTTTTATTGTGAATTGTTTTTAAATAAGAGTCATTTACTTTGTAACCAATATCATGCCTTTTCTTAATCACATTAATATATTAAATGGCCAATCATTTTCAAATAAGTAACGTTAATATCATATATATGACCTTTAAAAAAATTAATGTTATAATTATTATTATTGATGTTTCAATGATTAGAGAGACCATAGATGAATAAATATATTCTGGGTTGTTGAGGGAAAAAAATTAATTTATATTTTCTTCACATTGGGTGAACATGAAAATAGAATTATTGATGTTTTCTATTTTTTATTGTTTATTACTAATATTCATTTTATTTTTTATTTTGAAGGAAAAATAATATTTTTCATTGATGAGTATATAATTTTATTTTTAGAGTATTTTTGAATAATACTCTTTTTTATATTTCTTTTATATATTATTATTTATGGACTTTAGTTGATGATATAATATTTAATGATAAAAAACTAATATATTAGGGACTCCTTATTTGCGTAACTTGGGGAGAAATAATAATAAGAGAGAGAATCAAAAGTATGATATCACGAATAGGATGATTAAATATGAATAGGGGAACTAACCTAAACTTTATTATAAATATGTTCCATGTGGAAATGAGGGCTTCATTCACTTAATGATGATGAAAACTTTCAATCCATGGAGCTATCACTTGATCCACATGTTGTGGCTTTTAAATAATTTTTAAATGTTTTTTCATTATCCTTTTCCTTTAGTTGGAGAACACTAGAATGTTTTTCCATTTATTAGTTACATTCATTTCACATAACCTTTGGTTTCAGTTCAGATTTCAATTTCTAGATCACTTGTGGAAATTATTATTCTTGAAGAATTTTGGTATATTTTCTGTAAGAAGAGAATGGTCTATAACCTCAACTAAAGATTGGTAATCATTAGTATCATTGAAGGTGATTATTTTAATTATTTATTTCAATTTATTAGTCTATTTTTCAACAAGTCATTTCATCACTATATCATACAACATCAAATAGATGATGAGTTCTTCAACCCCTAACATTTTCAGATAATTTTCTTTTTAAATGGTTGTTACATTAGCATCAAATAATGTAAGAAATTTGATGGATACATTAGCTAATTAGTGATACTTAATTGTCTAGATGATGGGTATAAAAATGATGATCTACTAATATATATATGGGATCCTCATTTAAGAGCCATGTACCACTCAATTTCTAATTGGGAACCTCCACATCACATCAATTTCATATAAGGACCTTCTATGTTATTTCTATGAATATAATGTATGAAGATAGATATTTCATCTGTTTAATAAAGTATTCATATAAAAATTAGGATTAAATTGTTTGACACTAATGGATATTCAATGAAAACAATAAAATTACATAAAATTCAGAATTATCGAAATATAGGTGTTCATTTTTGATGAAAACACCATGAGAGTTATAAGTAGAACACATATTACATTGAATGTTTTATGATCTTGTTTTCTAGTAATTGAATGGGGAAAGAATTAACTCTATATTTTATAGTTTTTCAATATGAATTTTAATATATATTTTTAATTTAATAAATATTTATTTCAATTATATGAAGAATGAATTACTGTTAATATGTGTCACAAAGGGATTGTAATTTTGCATTGATATATCGTTAGGTCTCATGATGTTAACTATTTTGGTAAATTGGAAACTAGTTACCATTTTATATTTGATTTCTTGGAACAAGTCTTTGAAAAAATATTTTGATGTCACACAGTATGAATTCTATCATTATAAACCTATTTATTATAATCCATGTGATTATTTAGGTATTTATATAATCTTTTGATTTTCCCCATTCATCATTCAGTTATATAGAATATTTAATTATTGTTTGTCTATACTATATAATTTAATAAATTATTTATTCTTTAATAGATTTTATTGTATTATTTTTCACACTATGAATCTAACCTCACTATTTATTCTGTTTCAATTTTCCCAAAACCCGTGAATAAAACTATGAAGGATTTTTGGGATATAGATGAAAAAATAATAGTTTACATCATATAATTTTAGATTTAATTTCATGTCTTCATATTTATTGTGTGAACCATGTGTGTATGTAGACTCACAATACTACTAAACTATTCAATCATTTAGGATGTGATCACATGTATATTGGGCCAATATAGTCAAATAACTACTATTTCTAGGTTATTTTCAATGGAGGAGTTACATTTATTATCGTAGGAAGTTTAGTGTAAAAAATGGGAACTAGATTTAGGAATATAAAATTATATAAAATATCCCAATGAAATAATAAAATAATTTTTCTATGTATAGGATAATATCATTATGCTATGGTAAGGTTGAAAATATATGGTTTCCTTATAATTGATCGACTATCAGGATAAAGCAATATGGACATGATTGTGTCAAAGGTGAACATAGGATTTAAAAACCTGGATATCAACACAATCATAACTCTATGTATAATGGATTGTACTAATACAATACACATGGATAAACCCTCATAGTGGATATTATTAGGTTGATTCATACATTATTTATTAAATATTATTATGTATTAGAAAATATTCCTATGATTTGATGATATTAAAAAATACTATGATTTTGTATTGTTGTCTAAGCTATGTATAAATTTTGATTTTATGTTATGTATTACACCATATATGAAATTATAAATAATGAATCATAATGATATTTGAAAATATACTATAATTCCCTAAAAATCATTTTTAAATAATAATAATCTCAACGATTTATTTAACATGTAGCACTTAGCATCAATTATTCTATGATTTACTATCATAATAGAGTCTTTTAAATGAGACCATTATAACATTTCTATTAAATTGGATATATGAATAGAAATAACGAAATTTTAATGTATATAAATATCTATATCTATGTTTTTGGTTTATATAAATAATTTTTTTTGATAAATTCATAATATATAAGTACTTAATTTTGTGTAATGCCATTTTATACTTCTGGAAAACATTTTATTCATAATTGATTTTATATTATTGTTTATAATGGCATTACAACAAATTTATAACATTTATATATATATATATATTATTCTAGGAATTGAATATAAATTTTCAAATCATCATTTCAATATTATCTATGTGAATTTTATGGGTTTTTTCAAAAATGATTTTTTTATGTTTATAATGGGAAATACTATATTTTTTTAAACACTAAATTTTTAATAAATAATGTAATTTAGAGGTTCTATTATGATCTTAATCAAAACACACATTAAAATAATTATACATTAAATATAAATATTATAATTAATAAAATATTATTTAGAATTAATCATTATTTTTGTATATGTTCATTTTTGGTATTAAAACACATTCTCTGAAATAGAAAATATTTTTGTTCATAACATATATGTAAAATATTATTTCTTCATCTTATTGAAATTTAGTATAGAAAATCTGTTTCCATATTCTAAATTATGTAGATAAAATTTGGTTGGATGTATTGTTTTATGTTTTTCGTTATTAATAGAATCCATGACAATTATTTTTCTACCCAGTAAGGGTAGAAAAATTAAAACATGGTAAAATGATGGGTTAAGGAATCAAATTCGATTCAAAATAGTAATGTATCATATTTTATGTGTATATTTTGACCAAATTCATTATATATATGTACATACAAAAATGTCATAAAATTTACCTTTAATAATAACATTTATATTATTTTAGGAAATGTTTAATTACAAAATATCACTATCATTATTTTAATTTCTATTATATGCTTTCATAGGGTAACAATAATATATAAAAATAATATAAACTATTTATTTTTATCATAAATAAATAATTTTAAGGATGTTAATTTATCATTATTTTTTCTTATGTTATACGTACATTAAATTTTTACTAAATTCTTATTCGGTACTTATAAGAACTATATAAAAATTCTAGTAAATGATTTTCAAAATATTAAATGAAGTATGTTTGAGAGTAATTTTGGTTTTCCAAGTCATTTATGGTCAATAATAGTAGAATTTTTTTTAATGAGGTTATATTATAAATATTATCGTATCATGGTAAATATATTGTCAAATTAAATAAATAGCCCAAAAATTGACATTAATGGAATTTTATATCAAATAATAAATTATTAAATGATTTAAAAATAAAAAAAAATATTTCAAATGAACATATGGAATGGAAAATGGTCATAAATATCATTCAATGATTTATTTATAGACTTTTTACCATGGAATTAAATTTATGACCCTAAAAAACAAAAACAAAATTGTTTCTAGGGTTACTGTTGAAAAGAGTTAACAAAGGGGTTAAAACAAAATATATTGTTTTAAATGAAATGAAAACCAATAAAAATTTTATTTTATGTTGTTATTTATATTAAATTATATTTTCTATCTAATTCATTTTTTTTGAAACGTTTTACATAAAATATTAATAAATTATAGTTATATCTTATGAGTAATGTAATGTGTGTCCTCTACTCATTTATAAAAGTTAACATCCTCTTATCCTTTATACAAAAATATTAAGCAGTCTAATTTAGAAAATAAATACTATAACATGATTATTTATTCCATTCAATAGTTATTGAGACTTTTTAAAACCCTTATATTGTCCAATGGTTGCTTAATTTGTAATCCAAATAATGTATTTTAATGAAGACGTAGTCATCTTTAAGACGCTTTCAATGATCATTTCTTTAACAAATTTTAGTAAATATAATATATCAATCATAAAATATGAATACAATAGCATACATATTCCATGATATTATAATTACTATGGGGAAACCATTTTCCCCTCCTTTCCATGAAATGAGAAATAAAAATATCGACTAAGTGTACATGTAGACTACCGCCTCCACGAAGCGATGTGATTCATTTTCCATGACATCCTTAAATTGAAATATGTAATTATTAATTTAATATATATATATATATATATATTTATGATTTAATAATTATGTATTAGTAGTAAAATACTATATATATTCTTTTCGATTTTTTCATTAGAAAATAGATGTAACATTCCTAAGATAATACGGACTACTGACTCTATGAGTGACGTATTTAATTTTCATTAAAAGACATTTATGAATCGTAATATAATTATATTTAATGAATATTTATGAAACATATTTCCTGAATAAAATTTTTTAATTGTTATATTAAGAATATATCTTGGAATGTTATTACTCATTCATTATTTATTACACATTTTTGTTTAGTTTTAGTTTTCCTTCTTTCCTAAGTGATGTTATAATTTTTATGACATGAAGTATAATAAAATGTTATATTCTAGAAAAATTAGGTAATACAATAACATAAATTACATTACTAACAAAATTTAGATGATGTAACCATGATCATAGTGCATATAAAACAATTTATGAAATGAAATATTCAGGGAAAATGAAACTGTTAACACATCAAAATGATTTATTTTAATAACGAATTTTCCATTAATGGGTAATAAATTGACATAAGTGGATAATATATCATAATATATGTAAATAAATTGTGTATGTATAGAACTATAATTAATATAAATTTATTATATATGATTTTAATTTGGTTGTGTATCATTTAAGACATAAGGTATGGGTTTCCTGTCTCATATTTGTTTATATGAGACATACGACATATTAATCACTAATTTCATTCATGTGGTGTATATAATTCCATTTTTATTTGTTATTTTATTGATATACATATAATAATGGTACCTAATATTTCATATGGTGATATTTATTTTTTTGGGGTTTTGATTAAATATTTACCAAAGCGGTAAAGGTATTATGTTATAAACTCACTTTTTATCAAGATTATTTATCCTTAAATTTCATAATATTAAATTATATATTCTATGTTTAAAAAAAAGTATTTCTAAAATTCTATTAATTTTTTATAGAAATTACTACATTTCATACAATTTTTCTCGATATATGTTCTTAAATGATTGAGATATGACTTTTTTGAAAAACAAATTTTTTTCTATTTTGTTGGGAATATTTTTCTTCAATGTAAATATTTTAATATAAAATTTTTTAATGACTTTTATTATGCAATGATCTATTATAGTCATTTTCCCATTTTTATGTTTCAATAAAATGTATTAATAGGAATATTTCTTTCTTTTTATAACATGTTACTTCTTACAAATTATATGTATGAAATCAATGTTTCAACATATATCAAATAAATATTCATTTCATTATGACTACTATAATATATTATGATTCCATTATAATATTCCACTGATTATTTCAACAAAAATAATTTCCCAATGTTATGGAATATTTTTTCTTTTAAATAAGTTATTATTATATGAATTGCGTATTTTTTTATGAAATTTTATTATTATATTTTAATGGTATTTCATTATGAAAACATTTGTATATTTTACCTATTATTCATTATACTTATGATCTATTGATACCAAATTCAGTGCTTTTCTATATTATATATAATTAAAAATATGATATATTGATCAAACTCATTTACTTTTCCATGGGTTATGCAATATTGGAATGAAAAATGTTTTCATGATATTATGTAAACATATAATTTGACTATGATTATGTGATGGGTGTGTAGAACATAATTATTTTTTTTTAAAAAAATTAGAAATATATTAATATTTTTGATAATTTAATTTTCACATAACACTAAGTATATATTTTTTTATATGAATGCACAATGTTTGGATAGGGTTTTAGGCAACACCATGGAAATTTATTCATAACGAAAACACATAGATTATATCTTTTAATATGGGAAACTATGTTTTTCTTGTGTTACACATAATTTTGTGTCCTATTGATAGATTTCGTTATACGCAAGGTCATGTTTTGCCGGACAAAAATATATTATTAATAATTTTATTTAAATATTCTTATAGTTACCACCTATCCATTTTTATAGAACTTATGAATAAGATTTTCAAAATAGTGAAAATATTATTAACACATGTATATTAAATTAATCTATTGAGTATCAATTACATATAAATGAAATTAATAACTATCTAAAAATAATGAATTTCATTTTCTATCAAAACTATTTTTCTATATTTAAAGACAATTTAATCTCAAAAAATAAAAAACAAAACTTTTTTTGAATTTTTTAATAAAATTTATATAATATATATTGAATGAATTTATTTTACTAATTCATTAGATTTGGAAGTTATAAGTTAAAATTAAATCCAATTTAAAGAATAAAATGATGTATTTTTCTAAAATGTAATTTTACATCCTTTTCATGGTGATCCTCTTTGAAATCAAAATTTTTTAAAATTTTATAATCTTTATCACCAAATGAAATTTATTTTTAAAATTCTATGATATTAATTTTCATCGTGTGAATTTGTGTTCAATTTCAAAAAATTATCTTCTTGATGATCAATAAAACATTGAATTTTAATTGAAATAATATTTTTCATATAATTTATTTATATAGTTAAATTATATTACAATTTTTTTTCAAGTATATTTTGAAAAACCAAAAAAATTTATTAGAAAAATTTATGAAATTTGAATCAATTTATCATTGAAATTGTATATAAAAACAATTCAATCTTTTTATCTTTTCTACATTAATAACCAGTTGATTCGTCCCATGTGCTAGATAATTTTTAAATAAATGTCGTCTAGTTTTGTGTTTTGAATTTGGAAGAATGGATTCAATATTTTTATTTAGTATATATAATAATTTATAATAAATTTGACATAATTTTATAAAAAAATATATTAGCAAACCTAATTAGAATTAATTGCTCTGATTACATTAGAAATTAGTATACTTAATGGTTATACATTATCTTAAGGGTCGAAATAAATTAAAAACATGTAAAAATCCATTTTATGTCTGTATTAATACTATAAAATCTCTTTGATATTAAATGATCCATTATTTGATGCATATTATGAAAGGTAGACCTCTCTATAGTGTTATGTTTTTTATATTTACAAGAATGCCACTCATCCTCCACTATAAAGTGAACTCACCCACCTCCCTCACATTTTGACGCATCTAATGACATTTGGATCATCCAAAACCTTCAGAAATAAGCTCCCAAATTACATCATCTCATCCTATAAGACTCATATAGGGAATATTGATAACATCATTAGTCCTTTGGTGTAATCTAAAAAGAATAACCAAAGAAGATGTAACATCCTTCAACACGCACTTTTGTTTTATTAATTTCCCCAACCCTAAATTAATAAAATTATATAATTATATTAAAACATAATTAATATAAATATAACGATTTTTTTGTTAATAGGATGACCTGCACTCACAAGCACTTCCATCAAAATGAATACACAATCACCGTCTGTGTATAAGGTGGATTATCTCACCGCGAATCAATTTCAATCGTTCTTCTATTACCACCATTAAATTATCATAATAATTATGTTAATACATTTTTATGTGATATAAATGAAATTTCGGATTTATTTAATCTTTTTTATGTTTTATATAATACATACCTTCATGCAACCCATTTAATGGTAATATGATAACATTGTTTCTAGATGTCATGAAGACCACATCCAAAAAGATATGTGATTCATTTAAAATTTACATCGAATTATTAAGGATTTGTTTAGTAAAAGTAAATGACATATAAGGAATAATAATTATATTTTAATTAAAATATATATATATATATATTTTGTTTTTTTATTTCCTTCAATAATCCTTGATAATAGAGACAATGTTAATGTGTATGTACAACCTAACATCTCCATAAATGGTGTATTTAATTTTCAACTTTTATTTCTCATAGATTTTAATAATTAAATATATACTAAATCTAAATTTAATTTATATCATATTTTAAATTCATTAAATTTGTAAATCATAATATAAGTTATAAGAACCTGAATAATAAATAAAATCAAATATGAAAAACAATTCAGTTATTAATCAAAACATATCCTTAACAATGAATTGTTAATGAATAAGTACTATTAATTCATAAGAAAATAATATATGGTATTATAAACACGTTTATGATTCTTCTATATATTTATAACATACATATATTTATTATATAGCGGGTTTTAACGAATATAAGGAGGGTCAAGACAAAATGTAATGAAAATTCATTTCACTTTTTCTGTCCGTGAGGTACATGCCATATTCAATACACACTTATTTCTCACGGTGTATATAATTACATATGAAAATTTATATAGTTAATATAATTTATTTGGTGATATTAAATGTATTAAATTATTTTATTATTTCATTAATATCTTGACTAAAATGTTAGTCAGGTAGTTAGGGTTTTCTATCCTGACATTCATTTCTACAAGACTTATCACATATTCACCACTAGTTACTTTTTTATGGTATATATACTACCCATTAATGTCTTCTATTTTTATTATATTAAAATTTATGATATCATAGAAATCCATTTTATGATATGTTATTAACAGGGTTTATTGTTTAAATTTCACCAAATCAGTAATGTAATTTTGTCACAATTTTTTTATTTGTGTCACCTATCATCTTATGAACCTATATAATTTTACAAAACACATATAAATCTCTTTGACAAGTTATATCATAAATTTTATTATTTAAATCATATTATAAGATTAATTTAATGGTTTTAGTTCATGATTAACATGATTCAAATTTACCAAAGTTGTATGATTTAAATGCTATAATCTCATCAATTGTCAAGATTGGTTTAAATTATGATTTAATTGATGAAATATTATGATTCATCTCTCAATTTCACACATTAATTTTCCTCTTCTATGGTAACTCATGATATCATTTTGTATTGGTTAATTTTTTTTCTCTCTTATGAAATTAAGTCAATTAAGAAAATTCTTTTAAAATTCATACATTTTTTCACTCTTCATACAAAATTATATTTTATTAAATAAAAATATAAAAAAATTCAAAAATGATGTTTTAAATGATATTTTAAGTTCATACTGATTGATTTTGTTTCAAGATTTATTTATTATATGTCCAATTGTTTTCATATAAAAATATTTTTAAAATGTTTTCATGAATCATTATATGTTTTTAGAGGGTTTTAAATGAAAAATATTTTAAAAATGTTTTACATATTTCATTATAAATTTTCATATATTTTTCAATGGAACATTTTTTAGAAATGTTTTTATGCCTTCATTGTATATTTTTAAAAAAAATATTCAAATTTTTTTTTTAAATTTTTTATATCATCTATTAAAGATTTTAAATGATATTTTAAATGATAATTGTTATCAAAATGATTTACTCTTTTAAAATAAATTTTATATGAGGAAAATATATATTCTGAAATAAATATTTTAAATGAAATGATAATTATTTCTCCGTAAGAGCATTATTTTGATGAAATTTTATCTTAGATGAAATTGTTTCAAATATTCTATGAATTTATTGGGATATGATCCTAGGAAACCGTTATTATTAATACTATGAATAATTCATATTTATGATGAGATGATGTTTATCAAACCCATTTCTCTTACATGGTCTATATATGTGTAAAACACTTATGAAACTCGGTTCCTTTCACAGATTATTCTATGATGAAATAATTATGAAACCTATTTAATTCTCAAGGGTTATAATACGATTTAATTATTATGACATTTCTTTCATTTCATGGGTTCTAATATAATTTTTTATAAAACCCATCTATTTTAATGGGTCATGATATGATGAATGTTTTTTTATATATTGTAAAAAGTATGTATGATTTAATAACTTTATAGGTGGTACCAATATCCCAATCCAATTCATTGGGAAAATATTTATATCTCATGATATATACCTATTTTGAATGGGTAATGAACTAGGTTTTGTGAAGGATTCTGTCCACTTAAATGGTCTTGGGAGTTAACATTAACAACTAATATTGACATGGGAGTGGACGTTTACTGAAAATATAGTTTGGAGAGTGAACCCATTTTACTTCAAGGAAATTTATGTGATTTCGGATAGTGGTGTGACTCTCCCAGTAGGTCTAGACCCTAGGAAGTACCCTTATAGATTTTGGCAATGAGTCATTACTTATAGTTAATTATTTTAAATTCAGACATTTTTGAGACAAATTATATATCTTAGCCCTATTTTATACTCTCATGGATTATGATATTTATTCCATTTTGATTCTTATTTTATAAACTAACAATATTTGTACCACAACTATGAAATATGATATTTGATATGTAGAGTATTATCTTAAACATTTATTCTAAAGTTCTCAAATCCTTATTCTAATGATATGATTTTGTATCTTTATTATTTACCCTCATTGGGAATTTGACCTCACCCATTATTATTTTTCATTTCCCAAGGTAATAATATTTCTTAAGTGTTTTAATAAATGAGAATATCATTCATGGAATCATTAAATATCATTCACTAAGTGAGATTATTTTGTCCGAAGATTATAAAGACACTAAACTATTATAATCCTCATGAACATACATTTGTAATGAGTGTAATATTCATCTAAAATTATTTACCCTGTATTTATTTGATGTCTGGTTCTGTGTAGTAGGTATTATGGGAAATTATTAGTCAATATTTGGAAACTATGATAAGATATCATTAGTGATATCCCTTGGGATATTTCTAAGGACATGTGTTGGTATGTATCTATGGATATTCCTATGTTTTCATTGATTTTAGTGAATGTTTCATAATTTAAACATCCTATAAGTGATTTTTCTCCATTATGTTGATTTTTTCTATGATAAGTGCTTCTCACACAATGATTTATGGTTTTAATTAATTGTGAGAACTAGAAAGAAGATGGATAACTTTGAATGTTAAAAATAATTTACAGATGTGCTGTCAAATCAGATGATCACTAGAGTGATTGATGCTGAGATAATGAATAATGATTATTCACAAATTAGGATTACAAATGTGTACCTTAACTAACTATCATACTAACAAAATAAAATAATAATTGAGTTCATTGAGAGTTCAGGTAATACAGACCATAGTGGGGAGATGGTTTAATGTCCTTTGTGTTGAGAATGTGGAAAAAATAATCCTAGAGAATTTAATTTAAATTTTTAAAAATGTTTTGAATATGGAAAATATTTAAATAATAAAGGAACTGCAAAGGGAAAATGAAAATTTTGATTAATTGAATGAATTATAATAACACACACCATAATAAATTATTAAAGGATGTATGATTTAAATATGAAGTGAATGGGAATTTGGTAAACAATGGCCTAAGTGTAATACTCCCGAAGAGAATCATAAATGTGGTTGGAGTAATGGTTATATTACTGATCATAAGAAACTAGAGTAGAAATGTAAAAGAAACTAATTATTTTGTAATTGGATGAGGTACCCTTATTAATGGATTAAGGATGATGTAGAATAAGAAATGTGTTCTTGTATTTGGATTCAAGAATCATGAATTGTAAAATTTAAAATTATTGTATATTTATGTTTTTTACTATGGATTTAAAATAATATGTTGAGTGTATATGATAGACAAGAAATGTGATTTAATGCCATGGTGATATTCATGGGAAACAGAGGATCAAGGGAAAGATAACCGTTAATTTGTTTCTAATATTGAGATATTTATTATTGGATATTGATATGTTAGAAATGTATATGTAAATTAGATGATATTTATTTACTTTTAATTGATTAGGGAATTTTTGAAATTTTTTTTATGATATCAAATTTGGATTCTACGAACACTTTTCACTGGAAAAATACATCCAGTAATCTTCAGAATAATAATGAGTTCATGTTTTCAATAAGGATTTATGGTAATTACCATGTTTCAAGATAGTATATGATGAAGGTATACACATGTTTGGAATGTGAAAACCAAAGGTAATTTATATTATATAGAGGATCAATGGTAATATGTTAATGAGAAATATAGTGACCTTATTTCTAATTTCACGGACATTAAAATTTCAGAAGGGTTGTAAGGTTAAAACTAATTGAATGATTTATGTTCAAATTTAGATAATGTTTTAGATATTAATATATTGACACTCTATTAGAGGATTTATTCATATTGTATAAGTTTTAATAAGTTTTTTTTTTCTGAATTTAACTAATGAAATATGGAATGACCTATCATTATATTTATGGATCTCATAATCTATTAATGCATCATGAATGAAAAATTCCCCTCAATTTCTATAGATAAGAGATGAAGTGAAAATTGATCAATGGACAACCAACAATGATGTTGTACTAAAATCATGTAAGTATATCCTTTCATTTAAATTCATAAAAACTAGAAATAGGGTATTGAAATAATTATTTCTCTAATTGTCATCAATTTTGATGAGATCAATAAAAATTTGGTGGCCTGTTTGAAAATAGGTTTGTGATCATTAACATTATTCTCACTAAGTTCCCTATCATTATCCATAAGAATCTGATAGTTAGATTTATCTTCCGTGTCAATGTTTTCACTTTCCACTAATGTTATCTTATGTGAAAACCTAGTTATGAGTGACTTTGGGAAACTGTTATGTTTACAAACTTCTATTATTAAAGTATGTTTTAGAATTATTTGTTACGTTGTGGGTTTCTATGAATGGAACATTAAATTGTTAAGAATTTTAAATCCCATATAAATTTCGGGAGTTAAATCCCTTTTTAGGGGTCTATAATGTAGCACCTCTATATTTTGTGTCATATTTTTTTCAAAATAATTAAATATTTTTAATATTTTTCTTTTCATACTCCCCTAAATATATATTTTTTATACGAAATCACTTTTTTTAATTCTAATATATGGAGCAATAAGTTAATTTTACACTACATGCAATACAATGTTATAGTTGAAGTACATGCAACACTATGTTTGGATTCTATTTCACATAACTCATAGTTTCTTAAATACATAATGTTACACGCATGGCTGAGTTTTAGCAAAAAAATACATTTTTAACATTATTTTTAAAATATTGTTTTATTTACCACATAGACATTGGAATAAATTTGAATAATAAGAATATCAAAATTGAGATAATATTATTTACACATGTATATAAATTAAATATTTTTATTATTAATTATTTTCAAATTAATGTTAATGTTTAAACTATCTAAAAATAAAGAAATACCTTTTCTTAAAAAACTGTTTTTCTATATAGAAAAAAATATGTATCCCCCAAGAAAATTAATTATGATGATTTATTTAATAAACATTATATGTTAAATATTAAATAATATTTTTTGACTTTCATCTTATATATTTTTTAGGTATAAGATAAGAATAAATCTAATTTTATAAATTAAAAGATGTTTTTTTTCTCAAAGGTAATTTTACATCCTTTTAATGTAACACCTATTGTAGACATAAAATTTAAAATTTTAATAATTTTTAGGTTAAATAATAAACATAATTTTTGAAATAAGTACATAAAAATTTACATTAGAATAATTTTATATATTTTTACTGAGAAATTTCCTTTTTATATGAATACTAAAAAACAATAAATTTTAATTTGAAACATATTTTAAATTTATTTATTAAGATAGTTAAATTATATTGTAATCTTTTAATGTATATTTCTATCCAGAATAAATATTTTTTATATAATTTAGGTCAATTTAATATATTTTACAATGATATTGGATATATTAATAATACATACTTTTTAACATTTTCACATTAAAAAAATTGTTTTGTCCCCTCTTCGGAAATCTTTATAAATGAATTTATTCCACTTATTTTTTTTTATATTTTAAAAATGTACATAATATTTGAATTATTCAAAATTTATAATGTCTCATAATGTTAAATAATTTTTTTAAAAAATAATTATAAAATTAAATAAAATATATTATAGCGATTGAGGTAAAAATAATTTTAATTAGAGGTTAAAAATTTACTTATATGTCCAAATAACCTATAAACATATCTAGAAGACTTTTAATGGCCATATATCAACCATATATGAAATTTTATCAGATATTATCCTTTTTGGATGAACATTATTTAAGGGAGACCTCTCAATAGTGTGTATATTTCTATAATTAAATGAATGACACTGATTCTCCACTATAAAAGGGAACTCAACCCCATCATTTATTCACAAATATAAAGAAAATTTTCAAATAAAAATCCATTTGAAAAATTATCCTAAAATTTATCATATTATACTAGTATTCTCACTTTTAAAAGAATGAAAACCAAGTTAGTCATTTGGTGCAGACCAAAAGAAATTACCCCTTGAAGAGGTAAATCCATCATTAAGAACATTTGTTATATTTTATTAAAAACACACTAAATTTTTATTATTACATTATTACATTGTAAAATATATATTATAAATATACTGGGGTGTTTTTATATTATGGTTTCTACATACACTCATGTACACATCCATCAAATCACATACACAATCCTTGTTCATGTTTACGACGTGTAACATCCCACATAATTTTAGAATAAGTCATATTGAAATATATTAATATTTGAGAATTATATATTAAATTTACTTTAATGTGAAGACTATGTTTAATAGAATACACTACACACCATAATAGGTTTCTCTGAAATCTAATGTTGCACACAAGACTGAGTTATACCAAAAAATAATACATTATTAATATTATTATTTTAAATTGTGTTGTCACCTATATGTATTATTATTGGGAATGAGTAGAACTAGATATATTATTTTAAATTTTTTTTAATATTTTTCACATTCATCCAATAAATTTAATAGGCATTACATGTGAATAAATCCAATTTTGTGCATAAAAGATTTTGTATATTTAAAAGGTCATTTTTTCACTTTTTGATAGAGAACCCATTTTAAATATAGTTTTTACAACTTTATATGTTATATTTGACAAAATAAAATTCAGCTATGAATGTGGTACATCTAAATTTAGTTTAGATATATTTTTTAAAATCTCCCGATAAATTTCCAATTTTGATGAATAGTGAAAAATAACGCATTTTAATTCAAAACTAATTTTTCATAAAATTTATATATATAGGTATATATAAAGATTATTATTTTTTAGAGTTTATTTAATATATTTTTATATAATTAAGTCCAAATTATTTAATTTCAATCAATTTCCTGTTGAAAATAGATATAAAAACCTTTCAATATTTTGAACGTTTCGCTTTTAAAAACCATTTCTTCAGTTTTGTTTGCTGAATTAATTTTAAATCAAAATTTCCAATTTTTTAGAATTAAATTAGATAAAATTGATTCCATATTTTTTAAAATAACATCCAAATTATTTTTTTAGGTAAAATTTATTTTTAGGTATAAAAAAGTTACCGTGTAAAAAAAATTTAATCACCGTAGTAAAATTGAAATATTGGCAAGGGTTAAAGATAAAAAAAGCCTAACATACCAAAAAACGTAAACATTTATTAGTTTGTTGAGCTATGGATCTACCCTACCCAGCTTATAAGATATATTTTTTAGAATAAAAAGTCTTGGAATTTAATGCCACCTCTATCTGTTATGAATTTAATATTAAATAATCAATAAATTAATCACTTGAACCCACCTCTCCTCAAGTATAAATAAAACCTTCCACCACAATATTTCAATACAAAATGACTTGTAGCTCCAAAAATATTTTAAAAAACCTCTCATTCTCACTCTCACCACATAAATATTCTGAAGGTCTAACCAAAATTCCATTCTAAGGACCTTAAGAGTCTTTCTAGGAGGGGATATTAAAGAGTTTATTTTCTCAATGTACCTATTATTTATTAATTTTTCAATCTTATTGTAACATAACTAATCTAGAAATTCCAGATTACTATAGAATTATGAATTAAATATAGTTTTATGATTTTTAGAGAATATATCAAATCCATTTCATTTCTCACCTCATCTTATTCAAGGAAATGATATTATTTTCCATGTTATAATGGTTAATCACCTTCGTGGATAATGTTTGTGTTCCTTTTCCAGTAACGCCTTCATGTCTAGTGAAAATACAATTATCTATTTTGATAATATTTTAATTTTTAAATTAAATCCTATTTAATATTCCTCATATTTATTATTAAATATACCTGTTGAGTCAATAAGGTTCTCCTTATGACATTTCCGTTCCTTCTTTCAAGGGGGTATTGTTGAATCATTAAGGTTTCCTTATGAATTTACCATTCCTTATTGTTTTAAAAATCACAAACTCTTTATCTTAAGGAAAATATCTTTTTAACCTATGGTTTACTTCTATAAGGAAAAATTACCTTCCCCGAGGAAATTTATCCTTACTATGTTTTCATCACTCATATCTTATTTTATCTAAGTGTCTAATTCAAATTGAAACTTAAACCTAAATAATCCTATAATTACCTAGATATGAAGAATTTTGTTTTAGGATTTTAATTCTCCGAAATGTGATTATGAATTCTCATATGTTTTGACACCATATTCTGATTAAGAATTCTGGTTATGAACTCTTCTGAGTTCTGACTCCGAATTCCACGAATTCTAGTTATGAACATTGCTGATTTCTAGCATCGAATTCTAAATCATAATTCTAGTTATGAACTTCTCTGGGTTCTATATCCGAATTATGGATACGAATGTTTATGAATTTCAACTCTGAATTCTGTATATGAACATTTATGAAGTTCAACTCCAAATTCTGAAAACGAACCCTCATGATGTTCAACTCCGAATTCTTAATACGAACTCTCATGATGTTCGACTCCGAATTCTGAATACGAACTCTAATGAAGTTCAACTCTGAATTCTGAATACGAACTCTCATGAAGTTCTACTCCGAATTCTGATTATGAACCTATTTAAAGTTCGACAATGAATTATAATTATGAATTAGGGATACGGAATTTTCCCAGTTTTGACTCCGAGTTCTCTAAATCCAGACTCCGAACTTTTATGAGTTCTTACTCTGAAATCTCATGAACTATGACTCTGAACTTTGTATGTTCTGGTTCCAAATTCTGGTGAATCCAGATTCTGGATTTCCTTGAAATTCAATCTCCGGAATTCTATAGAATTCAGGTTCCGAATTCCTAGAAAACAAAATCCAAACAAATTTGTATTATTGACTAGGAATTCATTTTTTGGTAGACTTCGAACATTCATCTACTTAAATTCTGAATATCATACTTTGGTTACACTTACACTTGTTTAGTTATAAAATGATTTCATGCTTTCAGTTACTCATTAACCATTGTTTGAGTAACAGGTGTACATGTCCCACTGATATTGAAGGAAGAATCTGATCATTGGAGAAGGGATCTGACCATTGGAGCTATTCCTATAAATAGTGGCTCATTTGAAAGAGCTCAAGATACCTGATACACTCAAAACACACATGAAAAACTTGAAACCATCTTTTAGAACCATGCTTACATGTTGTTTATGTGATTTATAGAGATAGGGGCTCTTATAAACTCTAATGCTTCGTGTGGAAAGTCTAAACGACTTGATAAAACTTTGCATCGTGCAGATTTCCTTCACGTGACTCCGATTGTTGATGTGTACAATCGAGGGATTCTTGGGATAGGAAGTCAGAGGTGCCGACTACCTGATAGTCGAGGGCTTATGGGGATAGAAAGACATACTCCAATCTTCGTATCGATGGCTTACCCTGGTTTGGGTAAGACAAATTTTCTTGAAAGTATAAACCAAGGGACCTCTTATCCAGGGTTGATGGATACCCTCCTCTTTGGGTTAAAATAGTTATTTCATGTTACATGTAGTGTTACTACATTGTTTTCCATTGTGTACTTTAGTTGTTAAGTAATGTATAACTTTCATATACATCCTCATACTTGTACTTTGATTTAGTAAGATTCTATATGCTTTAAGGTAGAATCATAGTTATTGTAAAGTATTGTTTTGTTTCATTTTCGGAATCACTTTTCCAAATTCAAGAACGTTGTTAGAACTTACAGTTCTTGTGAATTATCTTGTTTAACATTGTCAAGCATAACCATCTTTAAAACTTCCAATGGAATTTTTAAAAGTTCAATTCACCCCCCTCTTGTATTTCATCATATCATGTTTACATATTCGATCATACATTTGGTATTATAGAGTATATCATACTCAAATACCATCTCAAAATTGGTATCATGGATTGGTTACCACAAAATTAATCTCATGATTAGATTCAAAAGAGAATTCTTCTTCTTCTTACTTTTTGTAATTGATTTTACAGAATCATATTTTTTCGGATTCATATTATTCAGAATCTGTTTTTTGGAATCACATAGTTCAGATTAATTTTTTGCTCAGAGATACTTTTCTATATTTTCCTTGCTTAGGATATTTTCTTTTGTTTAGAAACACATACTACTAACAAATTTGTGTGCCAATGATTTTCATAAGTATGACAGGATTAAACGTTGGCTATATTGACAATATAAATCCTACCAGTCCTCCGGTTTTTTAATGGAAATGATTATGAGAACTGGAGAGATAGGATGAAGAATTTCATTAACAATACGGGAGTTGATAACTATCTAATGCTGACTGGAGATTATAAAATTCCGAATAAGGAATTGAGAACCTTTATGAATCAGGAGAAATCAAAATATCAATAAAACTTCAGAGTCATAAAAACATTGTTATTTTCCATGACTAGGAATATTTATAGTCAAATATCATCGTGTGAAGCTGCAAACAGTATGTGGAAGAAACACAAAGTTACACATTTTGGTACTTCTAAATTCACAGAGACAAGAAGACCTATGTTGAGAGATGAATAACATATCTTTCATTTTCCTTATGGAGAACCTATAAGAAAAGTACAACAATGGTTTATGACTATCGTGAATAGCTTACAATCTATGGGAGAAAAAGGTTTGGATGATGAGGCTCTTGTAGACAAGATCATAGATATCATTCAAAATGAATGGGAGTCCAAGAGGAAAGTTATTGATGAGAATATGAAAGTTGCTCAGATTTCCTTATATGAGTTGTTTAGAACTCTTCTTCAGCATGAAAAGAGAATAAAGAGAGATGCTGAAAATTTTAGGAAGAAAAATGGGAATGAAGGATTTACTTTTACAACCACTTTTAAATATATGAAAGCAAAGACCCCAAAAAGAGTAACTAGATCAAAGACAAAGAAAGTCATTATTTAGTAAGAATCTAGTGACACAAAATATTCTGAGAATGAATTAGGAAATCTTTCTCAGAAAATGAACAATATTGTAGCTCAAAAAAACCATCAGAATAAGTATAAGAATAAACACTATAGAGATAAAAAAGATGGATAAGTTACATGTTATGAATGTAAAAGAACAGGTCAAATCTGACCTGATTTTCCTATTTCGAAAAAGAAGGAAAAGAAGGAATGGAATTCAGAAAAGAACAAGAATAAGTTATATTGATCAAAGCATAAGAAAAGCCTTAAATCTAATGATACATGGAGTGGTAGTTACGGAGACTCTTCAGAAAGTGAATCTTCTGAATATGATTCATCAGCACAGAAGAATATGGAATTCATTGATACAACTTCCTTCCCCAATATATGTCTTATAGCTAAGGTATGCACTGCTGAGGCATAAAAAAATTTATCTCTTGATAAAAATTACTATTCCAAAAATAGTACTTCTAATGAAGATACATAATCATCAAAAAATGAATAAATACCTTCATATGAAGAAGTTTCAAAATTTTCCAAGTTAATTTAAGCAGTAAATTGTAAAATTTTGAGGAAATTAGGAAAGGCATAGACTAGGGAAGAAATTATTACAAAAGATATTTCAGATCTTTCTACAGATCTTAGAGATACAAAAGAGGTTTTACAAAAACATTCTAAATAACTTGTGAAACTAAATTCTGATAAGGAAGAAATTTCTAAAGATCTTTAGAATACTATTTTAGAGATAAAAGTTTTAGAGGAAAAATCTAATTCTAATGAAATGATTCCTGAGGATAGGAATTTATTCATCAGACTGAAACCCAAAATATTTTCTCTTAAGAAGTTTATTGAAAACATTACCTTTGAAAAGGAAAATTTTAACAAGATGTATTCTCAAATTAAACCTCAAGGAAACACTACTGGAGTAGGTTATACACACCAAAAAATGATTTTCAAAAACAACTATTTTGTTCCTTCTAGAGCCCCTTTTTTCATTAAATGTCAATGTGGTGGGCATTGGAAGACAAATTGACCTTTCAATAAAATTCAATCTCATGGATTTCATATGGCTTATTTTTCTAAAAAATTGTGGATACCCAAAAAAAATTCACTAAAAATTCCGGATCCAAATATGTTTGGATTCCAAAAGTCTAACCCATTTATTTTTAGGAAAATAGAGAATGTACTAATAGCAATATTTGTTACATGGATAGTGGATGTTCCAGGCATATGACTGGTATCAAATACTATTATGAAAATATCATCAAGACGAAAGGTGGAAAATTAAATTTCGGTGATAATGATCAGGAAGACATTATTGGTATAGGTAATATCATTATTATTGGAAAAACATTCATTTCAAATGTTTTATTTGATAAGGGTCTTACAAAAAGGAGATATAATTTTTTAGTTTATCGGATCACAAGATCAACTTGCTGATATTTTCACAAAATCACTACCCTCGGATAGATTTGAATAAATTAAACAAAAGTTAAGAATGATAACCATTAGGTAATCTTCCTCATTAACTTTCTGTTGAACCAATCTCCTTACAGTAATAAACAACTTTTCATAGGAGGAGTATATATGATTTCTTAGTTAGTTTTCAAAAAAAATTGTAATGGAGTTTTCAAAAAATTTCGTAATGAAGTTTTCAAATTTTTTTGTAATGATGTTTTCAAAAGTTTTCTTAATGAAAATCTTCAGACCTGAAATTTTCGTAATGGAAATATTAGGACCTGAAGTTTTTGTAATGAAAAGCTTCAGACCTGATATTTTCCTAACATAAATTTTATGATTTGAAAATAGTATTAGTAATGATTCTTTTTTGTTTTCATGTTTTTTTCAGAATCCAAAGTTCCTCAAGAAGAATATTCCTTAATACGAATAATTCTCCTAGAAAACCTAAAGGTATGATTCATTATTATGTTTTTCGTAATTACCTTTTCCTTGCTGTTAATCCATTTTTTTTAAATTTTTCGGATTCTAGTTTCCTTAAATCCGAATGTTTTCATTTTAAAACCTCAAAAGATTGGATTCAACCATGTGTTTTCCTTGCGGCTATCATATCAACCGTCAGATCAAATAAGAAAGTTTCCCAACTATTAGATTGGTTTTGGAAGATGAAAGGTCGCTTCAATGCCAATATAAAGGGGACCCCCGATGGTTGTCCCACATCGGTTCTCAAGAATGTGTGTGTCGAAGCTCTGCCTCCCTACAAAAGACCATTCTAAATTGTTCAGAGTTTCTCTAATATGAATGTCTGCAGAAGTTCCTTCTCAAGATATGTGTACTGTCCAGATAATTTTGGAGTGTAAAATTAATAGGGAGAGGTTATTTCATCAAAACTTCTTCAATAAGTATGACATTATTATTTCCTAGAACTTCAAGCTCAATGGATGGGAATGTATATCTATTTCAAAGCCAGGGGCTCAGGATTTTGTCTATTCGGATATCCTCATAGAGTTTATTGAGTAAGCCTATTTCTTTAAGGAAGATGGTAGAGAATAATTTTCCTTCAAGAGTTATGGAAGGACATATAAATTCTCTTACACCATGGATGGTAGCTTGGTGGGGCTGACATATGAATGGGAGGCAGAGTTTTTCTCCCACAAGCTACCGGATGTACAAGGAAGTTTCATCGAGGTGAAGGCTATAGAATTACTTGTGCTTAAAGATGTCAAGACTGTAATGATTTCCCATCTATCTACAAAAAATATGATCCTACAACTATGGGTTCAGGGACTTATCATACCGAGAAAGGGTGATAAGGACACTATTAAGAAAAGTGACATATACATCTTTGATTTTATGGAAAATATAAGGAAAATAAATCTCATGAAGCACATTATCATTACAATACAAAACATCAAGAATGGGAATCTAAGATCTCAGGTTATCATGTATCCTCCCTTAATTTTCATGTTGATAGTTTGGTGTCTTGAATCTTTCAAGATCCCCTACAGTTTCAAGATGATGAATTGAAAAGTAATTTTGATTAGTGATGATACCCTAAAGAGAATGAAGGTTGGTTTCTCTAAAGATTCAGGTGAGTTCTATGATCTTCCTTAGGATGAGGTAGAAGTCATTCCGAAAAATGCTGAGAAAGTTGAAACATCAAAGAAGGCCAGAATGTAAAGAAAGTTGAAGGAAGTGGAATTTGAAGAAAAAACCCCTATGTATAAGGAATTCCAATCTGCACCTCATAAGCACAAGAATAAAAAAGAATACCCAGATGAGGTGGTAGCAAAATGGAGGGAGGATGAGAAAAATAGAAAAGCATGGGAGCCACAATTTGGTTTGGATCCTGATGAGGCGAAGGCCTGGAAAGAAACAGTTGTTGATGAGCTTGAGAAGAAGGACAAAGAGAAGAATCTCAAGAAGGAGATGTCAGAGGTAGATATTGTGAAATATATTTTAAAGGCTACTGAAGTTTCATCCAAACAAATTCTTGTACCAATAACATTTTTTGTGGAACTATTACCTAAGACTCTGGGTAAGAGGTTTATGACTCTGTAAAAACTAGAAGATAAGATTGTGGAAGATAAGAAAGCTGCAGAAGAAGTTCAACAAGATGAGACTAGTGGTGGCTCTAATGATGTGATTGAAAAAGTTAAAGAAATTCATAAAAAGAAATGTGCTTCGGAGAAATTGTCATTCCAGACATCTCATGATGGATCTTAAAAACATGTTACTCCAGGAATAGATGAGAAGGGTGAAGAAGAGGAAGTAAACAAGTTTTCTGAAGAAGAGAGTCATAACTATGATTTCAATATTCCTGAAGATGTTCAGGAAGGAGATGAAAAAGAGAAATTTGATGATGATAAGATTGTACAGATATCCAGAAGTGAGCATGAGTCTTTAGATGAAGAGGCTATTCTAAGAATCATTAAGGGGAAACAAGTTGTTGCTGACACCCCAATGATAGAAATTTTGAGTAAAATGAAGCTAGAGGATCATATAAGAGGAATAAGGTAGAGTTAGAGGAAGAACCATCTACAAGAAAAATGTCTGATTCAGAGTCATCATCCTTAGGACATGATTTTGTTGTTTAGTCTCTAAAAAAGATTGTGGATACCATTCCGATCTTTCCAATAATTGAATCTAGATTCCTGATGCTCTAGCCCAACATGAACCTGAAATCAGACTATGTATCCATGGTCATGGATAGATGTGTTAAAATTGAGGCTGATCATAAAAATTTCCTTATTAATTATGAAGCTCACAAGAAATTCTCTCAAGAAGATGACCAACTGGTCAAAAAAGATTGTTGTTGATTTGAGAGACCTTGATCAATTTCAAGAAGATGTCAAGGAAGCATTTGATACCAAGGATTCCAAAATAAAGGATCTTACAGATAGCATTGAGAAAATGTTAACCCTTGAGAAAAATGTTCGGATTCAGGATAACAATGATCTGAATGGGAAGTTGAGCTATGTTTTCCAAAGTATGAAAATAGGGAGATATCTCCAGAACAAGATGGAAGAAAAGCTTGTGAAGCAAGATGGCTTGCTGAAGTCTCTAGTAGAGGCCCGGAAGGCTCAAGTGGATAGGATCACAACCCTATAAAAGCAAGAATAGGAGGATCATAAAGAACTGGAAAAGCTAAAGAAAATAGTGAAGAAGCTGATACACAAGAAAAAAAAAACAAAATAGTCCCAAATCCGATCTTTTGTTGAATTTTTTTCCCTTGTAATAATTCATTCAATCATAATGAAACTATGGTTTCTTGTATTTTTTGGATGTTTTTACTAATATTTCAGGTACTATTTATTTCAATTCCCTCAAAATCTTTTTGAAAATCACAATAGGGGAGAAGGAAAAAGAATTATAAAGGGGACAAAGAAAAAATATTTCTAAGTCAAGAAGAACTATCCCAATATAAGGTGGATTTTATCTAAGGGGGTGTTTCTCATTACGAAGATTTCCATATCTATGATAATGAAAATCCCATTCCGGAAATCTAGAATATGATCCTTAGTGTTCCAATTCCTAAGGGGTAGTTAGTCATATTCAACTTTTCCAATGTCAAAAGGGAGATAAGTTTTATTTTCTAAGTCAATAAAAGGTTGGCTAATTCTTTATATTCTTTTTTGTAAGGACGTTTGTGCTTTCCAAAAATGGGGAGATTGTTGAGTAAATAAGGTTTTCCTTATGAATTTTCCATTACTTCTTTCAAGGGGGAGATTGTTGAGTCATTAAGGCTTCTTTACGACATTACCATTCCTTCTTGTTTTGAAAATCAAAAACTCTTTATCTTAAGGAAAATCTCTTTTTTCCCTATGTTTTACTTTTATAAAGAAAAATTCCCTTCCCCAAGGAAATTTATCCTTACTTTTTTTTTCATCACCCATATCTTATTTTCACTAAATGTAATATTCGGATTGTAACCAAAACCTCGAAATACTATAATAACCTAGATATGAAGCATTCTGTTTTAAGATCCAAATTATCAGAATTATGATTACGAACACTCCTATGTTCTGAATCCAAATTCTAATTACGAATTCTGGTTACAAACTCTTCTGAGTTCTGACTCTGAATTCCCAGAATTCTGGTTACGAAATTTGTTGTGTTCTAACATTGAATTCTGAATTAGAATTCTGTTTACAAACTTCTCTGAGTTCTAGCTCTGAATTCTAGATACGAACATTTATGAGGTTCAACTCCAAATTCTGGATACGAACATTTATAATGTTCAACCCCGAATTCTGTATATGATCTCTCATGAAGTTCGACACCAAATTCAGAATATGAACTCTCATGAAGCTCAACTCCGAATTCGGAATACGAACACTCATGAAGTTCAACGCCGAATTATGAATACGAACTCTCATGAAGTTTGACTCTGAATTCTGATTAAAAACTTATGTAAAGTTTTACTATGAATTTTGATTATGAATTATGGATAAGAAATTTTTCATGATCATACTTTAATTTCTCTGAATCCAGACTCCAAAATCTTTTGAGTTCTGACTCCAAATTATCATGAACTCTAACTCTGAACTTTGTAAGTTCTGGTTCCAAATTCTGGTTAATGCAGATTCTGAATATCCTTCAAATTCTGACTCCTTAATTTTATAGAATTCATGTTCCGAATTCCTAGAAAATAGAATAAAAACATCTTTGTATTATAGGCTCCGAATTCATTTTTGGGTAGACTCCGAACTTTCATTTACATACATTCAACATTTCAGACCTTGGTTATACTTATGCACGTTTAGTTATAAAATGATGTCATGATTTCAGTTACTCATTAACCGTTGTTTGAGTGACACGTGTACAGGTCCCTCCAAAATTCAAAGAAGACTATGATCATTGGAGAAGGGAGCCGACCATTGGAGTTGTGCCTATAAAAAGTGGATCATTTGAAAGATCATAAGATACTTGATACACTCGAATCACACTTGAAATACATGACAACATCTTTGACAAATGTTCTTACATGCTGTTTAAGTGATTTCTAGAGGCATAGGCTCTTATAAACTCTCAGGCTTCATGTAGAATGTTTGAATGGATTGTTCGAAATTTTCTTCGTACATATTTGCTTCATGTGACTCCGATAGTTTCTGTGTACAATCGAGGGCTTCTATGGAATGGAAGACAGAGGTGCCGACTACCAGATAGTTTATTGATTGCGGGGATATCAAGATAGAATCCAATATTCGAATCAAAATATTACACAGGTTTGGGTACGAAAAACTTTCTTGAAAGTAAAAATCAAGGGACCTCTTATCCAGGGTTGTTGGATACCCTCCTCTTTGGGTTAAAAGAGTTATTTCTTGTTACATTTAGTGCTGCTACATTGTTTTCCACTGTGTATTTTAGTTTTTGAGGAATGAATAACTTTCATATACTTCCGTAGACTTGTACTTTGATTTAGTTAGATTCTATACGCTTTATGGTAGAATCATAGTTGTTATAATCATTTCTAATGTTTCATTTCCGAAATCACTATTCTAAAATCAAGAAAGTTGTAAGAACATAGAGGTCTTGAGAATTATATGTTTTATCCTTGTTAAACATAATCGTCATTAAAATTTCCAAAGGAATTTTGTCACGATCCGTCCCCCGGGGCCCGTATCATGACTACCCCAAGCCCGACATCCATAGGCCAGGGGTGGGCGACTAGCACCAAAGGCGTAACTCCCTAAAAAATGGGAAGGCATTGCCTTTATAAAACGCAAACAAACACAAATAGATTACAAGAGGAATAAAAAACTAAGTAAAGTAGTAAAAAGAGGGTTGAATGTACAAAGGGCCCGGAAATACAAGCCCAACGGAAAGGTACCACTACAACTGAAAGAAAGTACAACAAAAAATACAAACAGCTGAGTAGTGAAGCTACTCCTGGATCATCCTCCGGGTTCCTACCTGAAGGGTAGGTTCAGATGTCCTCCTTAGCAATTTGCGTCTATCAGTCCGCTCTGTGTGTCTTCATCCCGATTGTCCACCTCTTGGTACCATTGAGTTCTTGTACACTTTTCCTCAGTCAGTGATGTTCGTCATCAGTATCCAACAAAATTTGGTGCGGGCATAGCCCGTGCAGGGGGGAGTATAATGATAATAAATAGGGACCTCGAGACCCTCAAGTTCTCACTAAATCCCACAAGAATAAACCCCAATTAAATATATCAATAGATAACCTTTACGTTGGTATTTTCCCATACATATACCTAAGTTATCAAGTAACCCATCTCAATCATGAGGAAAACACAAAGGTCATTGACTCAACTCATACTTGGATTTTTATTCTTGATGTCGAAAACACAGCTGCTAGAGAACTCTGCCTCTGTCAAGAACAGTATTCATGTCATGACTCTGAGGTGATACTCACAAACCATAGACTGTTGAGGTACTCCTCCTCTGTCACGTACCACAGGTCTGTCGCCCCAACACAGTAGTGATTACCCGCCATGGGTCTGCCGCTACGACCAAGTGCACCCCCTCATATCCTACAGAGGTAATCTTGTCGAGTACCGCGGGTCTAATACCCCAGAATATTTGTGCTCCTCCTCTATGGGTCTTCCACCAAAACATAGTAGTGCTCCCTACTAGGGTATTCATTTCACTCCGAATCGAATCGGACAAGTAGTCATCAGGTCTCAGCCAGCTACAAGGTCTCTGTACTCTATACGCTCGTCTCCGGGAGGATCCACTCCTTGAGCTACTAGTCAATACTTCCAAACATCACATAATCACTCATGGATGTATCTCATGGGACCACCTCGTCATAGGGGTCTCAACGCAACAGATGGTGCGTCAATCGGATGCTCGGTCTGTATGTTATTAGCATATCTGTTCTAGGCACCCTGTTGGTTTCCTGTACGAACCAACCTGACCGTATCTGCACTGTACCCCGAAATGCCCGAGGGTATACTCAAAGAAACCATTTCTCAACGAGATTACCAAATCCGTTGACGGTTCTTCAAATGGATGTTCGGTCTGAGAGTTATTGGCATTTCTGCTCTGAGGGCACGTTTTGTTTTGGGTTCGAACCAAACTAGCCGTACCCAAACATCACTAAAATCTTTAGTGTAATATACCAAAATGATCCTCTGAATCCAAGGAATCATACAAAACTGACGTTGCATTGTTCGATGGTCCGTAGCTCATGTTATGACTGTTTAAATGAATTAGTTCTGAAAAAGGGGGGTTTTGGCCCGGTCTGACCGGGCCCAACCCACCCTGGGTTGGCGATGAACAGGGTCTGGCCTGGTAGGGCACGGCCCGGCCTAGCCGGGCACGGCCCGAACTGGCTGGTGTAGCCTGCCCCGCGGTTGGCCCGTGTGGCAACCTGGTCCGCAAGACGCGGTGGCCCATCCACGTGGCTGGGCCGGTGAGGCCTGCCTGGTCATGCTGTCCAAGCGGCGACGGTGCCCTACGGGGCCCACCATAATCAATAAAGGGGGGACTTTTCCCACTTGTCTCCCGTAACAGAACCGGCGAGTGCTGGTTCCTTCTCCACGGAACCCACCGTGTTCCACCCTGGCGCCCTCTCACCAGCAGCCGGCTCAGCTGGCCGCCCTGCTACCTAACTGCCATTGCTTCCCTTCAGGCGCGACACGAAGACACCGCACCGTCTCCGACCGTCGTGACCCGCATGATCGCGGCCCTTCTAGCACGCAGCGCGACGACGCCGTACTTTCCCTTGACAGTGGCGGCCCGCGTGGTCGCAACCCTCCACCTCCTCTAGCGCGGTGCAAAGGCACCATGCCCCTTTTGAATTCCCATAGCCCGTGGTGGTCGCGGACCCGTTCTTCACACAACTCCGACGTCCCGGTGAAAAATGTGCTGCAGGTTTCTTCTGCGGTACTCTCTACTGGTGGCGCCGTTTTTCCACCGCCATCGTCAATCATTCAAAAACTATTGGAGGGACATCAGGCCATGTATTTTCAGCCCGTTCCCTCCACGTTAGATGAGAACATTCGACAAACCATTTACCATAATTAAAAGATGAGGTAAGCATATTTATAATTAATCAAGAACGAGGCACAATTTTTATGCAAAAAAAATTCTTCTTATCCACCTACCTCGAAAAAGATTCGATGTAGCCGAGCATCGTGGTTGATGGTTTTGATTCCATCATCTTCGGAGTGTACCCAAAGAAGTGAAATCTCCCCTCTTGTCATAGAGAAAATAATAGAAGGTGCATTGTCATTCTTCATGAAAGAGAGTGTCGTTCTTCATCGGAGGGTTGGTGTTCTTCAACAAAGGAGAAACACTCTTCTTCTTTCACAAGAGCTCTCTCTCAAATATTTCATATAACACAACATGTGCCAACCAAATTAAAATAAGGCTTCCCCTTATTTTAATTAATCTTTCCAAGAATTCAAAATTCTGAACACCCAATTAATTAATTTAAGAGGTTCTATTTATTAATTAAGGTTTTCTGGCAAGAGTTATAGAGGGAGAGAGGGGAAGTGGAAGGGACCTTTTAATTTAAGGGGTTTTCATGAATTAAACAAGGGAGTTAAATGTGGTTTTATGAGAGTTTTGGGGAGTTCAAGGGTTTAGGTCTAATGTGGGCCCCACCCCACAAATATCCTCCAATGGGAGGTTATGTGGGTGTCGGACCCACCCCTATCTCAACTTGGGAGGAAATAACCACCGCCCTTAAAATAAAAATGTGCCCCATTAATTTTATTTATTTTAATATAATTCCCCGAATACAATTTCTCAACCCTCTTAAAACCTAATAGCAGTAAAGGTCCCCTTAAAAATTACCAGCGCTATGAGTTCTTCAGTGCCCTTGGATTTTAATTCCGATCATCGGTTCAAAAGATAGGAAAACCCGCTCGTTCGTTCACTGAACGTAGCCAAGCTAAATTTCGGAAATTGATTCTGGGCACACCGAGCCTTAGAATCAATTACTGTCAGAAGCCAGAGAGTCGTAAATTCCAAAGAAGTTAAGAAAAATTTTACTTGAAATTTTAGGACTTTACATTACTCCCACCTCAGGGCTTTACCTCCCAATAAAGCTATAACACATGCTAGGGAATCAAAAGGGGTACCGAGCACGCATCTGAGCCTCCTTCTCCCATGTAATGTCCTGGAAGTTCCTGTGCTGCCAGAAAAAGAGCACTAGAGGAATCGACCGTCCACCTAGGACCATCTCCTGTCGATCCTCAATCTCTACTGGAACCTCTGTGAAAATCTCCTCGTCATCGATATCTAGATTTCTGTGGTCGATGTAGTGGAACGGATTGAGCACGTATCTCCTCAGCTCAGATACGTGGAAGATGTCATACACCCAGTGCATCTGAGGTGGAACGGCCAGGAAGTAAACCACCTTGCCTACTCAGCTGAGGACCCGGAAGGGTCCATTGAAATGCGGAGATAACTTGATTCCCAGGCCAAATCTTTGTTGACCTCGTTAGGGTGAGACACGTAGGAATACGTGATCTCCATCCTCGAAATCTAGTGATCTTCATCTCTTATCAGCACAAGACTTTTGTCTACTCTGTGTAGTCTTCATCCGCTCCTGGATGATCTGCACCTTCTCCGTCATAACCTGAACCATATCTAGTTCTACATGTGATGACACCATCACTATCCACAAAGAATATCTGAAACACGACCAGTTACTGTCTCTCCTCTCATAACAGATGAATGCCCGATCTCTTACTAAGAGCATCTACTACAACATTCTCTTTCCTAGAAGTATAAACTATCTCGAAGTCATAGTCCTTGAGGAATTCAATCCATCGTCGCTGTCTCAAGTTCAGGTCTTTTTGAGAGAATATACACATGAGATTATTTAGATTAGAATAAACCATAAATCATGCGGTCAACGAAAAATGGTGATACTAGACAATTGTAAGAACTCATCTCCACCCTTCTTCGTCTTCATTCTAGAAGAGCTGCTGAGATTTATCCTCTTCCAAAAAGAGAAAGCTAGTCTCATCCCATGGAAGAACCTTGTTCATTGCCTAATATAGTCAATACTGACATGAACGGTAAAATTCATGTCTTGAATGATGTCGCAAGGCCTCGACGCTACTACTAAGAGATCCAACTGTTACTCTCGCCTCCATGGGTTGAGTTTCACTGTCAACATCAGTTCATGGTTACTGGGTCTCCTCCAGTAGGAATCTCACAAGTGAGGGTCAAGTCAACAGTTTTAACTGAAACCACTTAGTATAAACCATACAAAAATGACAGGAAAGTAAACGTCACAAAGATAAGTGTCTTTTATTACTGCTGCTCGATGTACAAAGACACAAAGCAAACACAACAACAACAACAACAACACGGAAAATAGAAGCCCCAAGAACAAAGACCTTCATGCCTGGAACTACTCTCGCTCTTGTCCAACTACTTCCGGAGCACTATAGTCATATGCTTGAGCTGCCTGACGTTGTGATCTACCATATACACCTATTCCCTATGGCTGGGGTGGACCTCCTGGTGATGGTGGTGGCAACACCTTGAAGAGTCGTACACCACCGGCTGTACGGCCAGCTCTTATGCCCTGGTATAGAAGGTTCCTCCACTTCCTGCTTCTCATCTGCTGGATAGGTCAGGTAGTCTCGAGGCAAGTGACCCTTCTTGCTGCATGCATAGAACTTCCTGCTCCTCGTATGGTTGGATCTATTTCATGTGCCTCGCACAACCGAACCTGTATCCCGAGGTCGGACACCTATTGGCCTAGTCTGCTTGGACTTCTGTGTCATCTGTCTACTGCTGGCTGCAGAAGACTCTTCTAGGGTCGGAAAAACCTACGGCAAGGGCAATATCTTCTAAGCATACTCAGAGTGTAGAGCCACTGGTATAAACTCCACCCTAAAAAAGCCTCGAAGTTTCCCCAGGTGAAGGTCATGTCATCACAAAACTAGAGAATCTGGCTCCACCACCTCTCAGCTGCTCCCTGAAATAGACTAACAACTAGTAATGACATCAAGTCAGTGGGTGTCCCAGCTGTGTAAAAATATTGTGCTACAAACTCCATCCAGTGCCCAGCCGTCTAAATATCCTACCCTCCTCCAACCCTCGGAGGCCTCTGTCACTGGAACTTTTGCAACGCGATCAAGCGGAGTGCACTATCTTCTGGTGTGTCAACTAGGAGATGGCCCTATACTAAGGCCTCGCTGCTCGTTGGGATATCATCGCACTCTCCACTTGGTACCCACACTGACTGACTGGGTGAAGACATCCTGAAAGAAACATAGGTGACACAGTCTAAATACTCTACCTGGTGAGCTGACCTGGTTTGAGCTTATTTAAAAGAAACTTTTAAAAACACACACAAAATTAGTTTTTTTGTGCACTGATTCGGAAATCATAAGTCAGGGTTCTGGTGTATGGATACGTCGGCCACCCGCACCAACACTGGACTCCCTGAACTGAAAATCACACTTAGTACCCTTAACACTATTTCATTACAGAAAGTAAATAATATAGTCCTAAGTTCTTCTGTAGAACCAACTTATATGATACAAATTTGTCACAACCCATCCACTGGTGCCCGTATCATGACTACCCCAAGCCCTCCTTCCATAGGCCAAGGGCTAGCGACTAGAACCAAAGGAATAACTCCCAAAAAACTGGGAAGGGATTGCCTTTATAAAATGTAAACACAGACAACCAGAGTACAAGCGAAAGAAAACACTAAGTAAAGCAGTAAAAATAGTTCTGAAAGTAAAAAAGGGGTCGAAAATATAAGCCCAGTGGAAAGGTACACATACTAATGAATGAAATTACAACAAAAAAGACAAAAAACTGAGTAGTGATGTAGCTCCTGGATCATCCTCATGGTTCATACCTGAAGGGTGGGTACATATGTCCTCCTCAGCACTTCGCCTCTATCAGTCCGCTCCGTGTGTCTTCACGCCGAGTGTCCACCTCCGAGTACTTTCTAGTCCTCGTACACTCTACCTCGGTCAGTGTTGTCTGTCGTCTGCATCCAATACAATGAGGTGTGGGCAGAGCCCGTGCATGGGTGGGTATAACGATACTCAGTAGGGACCCCGAGACCCTCAAGGTCTCACTAAATCCAACAAGGATATACCACAAAGAAAGATCTCAAAAGATAACCTTTACTAAGGTATATGACCATACATATACAAAAGTTATCAAGTAACCCATCTCAATCATGAGGAAAAAACAAAGGTCATTGACTCAGCTCAAACTCGGATTTTTATTCATGATGTCGAAAACACAACTGCTAGAGAACTCATCCTCTATCAAGCACAGTAGTCATGTCATGACTCGTATGTGCTACTCAGTAACCTTAGACTACTGAGGTACTACTCCTCTATCATGTACCATAGGTCTGTCACCCCATCACAGTAGCAATTCCCTGCCATGGGTCTGCCGCTACAACCTAGCGCACCCCCTATAGCCTATAGAGGTACTTCTTCTGTCGAGTACCACAGGTCTGACCCCCCAACACAGTAGCACTCCTTTCACATGGCTCTACCCCCCCAACAAATTATTGCTCTCCACTGGGCTAGTCGAGCCACTGCGAATCGAAACGGACAAGCAGTCATTAGGTCTCAGCCAACTACAAGGTCTCCATACTCCGTAAGTTCATTTTCGGGAGGATCCGCTCCTCGAGCTACTGGTCGATACTTCCAGTGTCAAGTAATCTCACATGGAAGTATCACATAGGAACTCCTTATCATAGTGGTCTCAAACCAACAGACGACGCGTCAATTGGACGCCCGGTCTGGGAGTATTAACCTTGCCGTTCCAGGGGCCCGGTTGGTTTCGTGTATGAACCAACCTGACCGTATCTCAACTGTACCCATAACTCCCATGGGGTATAATCAAAGGAACCGCTTCTCTACGAGATTACCAATACCTCTAACAGTTCTTCAAACAAACGTCTGGTCTGAGAGTTGATGGATTTTTCGCTCTGAGGGCCCGATTGGTTTCAGGTTCGAACCAACCCGGCTATAGCCAAACATCACCGAAACCTTGAGTGTAATATACTGAAACGACTCTCTCGATCCAAGGAATCCTACGCAACTAGCAGTTCATCAATCAGAGGTCTATAGCTCATGTTATGGGTGTTTTAATTAACTGGTTCTGAAGAAGGGGGGTCCGGGCCTGGTCCAACCCGGCACAACCCACCCAAGGTCGGCCCAAACCAGGTCGAACTGTCCCGGGTTCGGCCCAGTAGGGTGCAGCCCAACCGGTGCTGCGACCCGGTACACATGATGCGGTGGCCCAGCTGCGTGGCTGGGGCGGTGAATCTCGCCTGGTCATGTTGACTTGGCGGGGTGGTACCCTGCGGGGCCCACCATAATCAATCAAGGGGCTGTTTCCCCCCCCTGTGTCTCCCGTAACGGAACCGGAAAGCGCCGATTCCTTCTCCATGCAACCCGCGGGGTTCCGACCTACCACCCCATCGCAGGTGGCCGGCTTAGCCGGGCGCCATGCTGCCTAACCACCGCGTCTTCCCTTCTGGCGCTCAGCAAGATGACGTCGTGCATTCCTCCGACATCTGCGGCCCGCATGGCCATGACCCTTCTCCTCCTCTAGCGCGGTGCAATGGTACCGCCCACCTTCGGCATTTTCGTGGCATGTGGCAGCCGTAACCCCGTTCTTCGCACAACTCTAGTGACCCAGTGACAAATGCGCTACTGGTTCCTTCTACGGTACTCTCTACCAGTGGTGTCGTTGCGCCACTGCCGTCGTCAATCATTCAAGAACCATTGGAGGGACGTCGGGCCATGTTTGTTCGGCTCGCGACCTCGTCATTAGATTATAACATTCAGAAAACCATGTACCACAATTAAAAGATGAGGTACGAGGATTAAAAATTAATCAAGAATGAGGCAAAATTTTTATTCAAACAAAAATTGTTCTTAACCACCTACCTCGAAAAAGATTCACGGTAGTTAAGCGTCGTGGGTGACAGTGTCGATTCTGTCGTCATTGGAGTGTACCCAAAGAAGTGTTGTCTCCCCTCTTGTCACATAGAAAAGAATAGAAGGTGTGTTATTGTTCTTCATGAATCATAGTGTCGTTCTTCGTTGTAGGGTTAGTGTTCTTCAACAAAGGAGAAACTCTCTTATTCATTCACAAGATCTCTCTCTCAAGTATTACCCCTAACACAACATGTGCCAATCAAATTAAAATCAGGCTTCCCCTTATTTTAATTAAAAGTTCCATGCATTCAAAATTCAAGACACCTAATTAATTAATTGAAGAGGTTCAATTTATTAATTAAGGATTGTTTTCAAGAGATAAAGAGGTGGAGAGAGGAAGTGGAAGAGACCTCTTAATTAAGTGGGTTTTCATTAATTAAACAAGGGAGTTAAATGGGGGTTTATGAGAGTTAAGTGGAGTTCATGGGTTTAGGTATCATGTGGGCCCCACCCCACAAATATCCTCCAATGGGAGGTTATGTGGGTGTGGGCCCGACCTATAACTCCCCTTGGGAAGAAATAACCACCGTCCTAAAAATAAAATTATGCTCCACTAATTTTATTTATTTTAATATAATTCCCCAAAAACTATTTCTCAACCCGCTTAAAATGAAACTGCGGTATAGGTCCCCATAAATATTTATCGGCACTACGAGTTCATCGGTGCCCTCAGATTTCAATTCCGAGCACCGGTTCTAAAGATAGAAAACCCCACTCATTCGTCCACCAAAAATACCCGAGCTAAACTTCGAAAAATGATTTCGGGGACACCGGGCATCGGAATCAAGTGCTGTCAGAAGCCATAGACTCGTAAAATTACAAATAAATTACAAAAAAATCATTGAAATTTCCAGGACATTACAAATTTTTAAAAGTACAATTCACCCACCTCTTGTATTTGACAATCTCATGTTTACATATTCGATCCTACATTTGGGATTATAGAGAATATCATACTCACATACCATCTCACAATACCTTCATGCTTTCCATATTGATGTTATCTAATAACATCATTTAGGGACGTGTGGACTATCACCACCTAAAAATGATTTGATTTGATCAAAAATAACATGGACAGTATTAAAGAATTGTTTTTGTAAAAATATATGATATAAATGAAATAATAATGCTACTTCAATTATTTTATATATGTTTAAATATTTATATGCATTTCATTTACTCTCACTCATTCAATACGATATAAAAAATGAAAATAGAGTACATGTGTATGTACAACCTTATGTCTCCATGAACTGTTTTTTAGTTTTTCTTAAATGATTATTATAATTAATTATATAAGTAATATATAATATATTTATAAATTGTTTTATATTCTTTAGAAAATGGACCTATGATCACATGACTATTGACATCATACCAAGTTCAATTTCGACTCAAGTACCGAATATCGACAAAACGTCGAACATGAATTTAATTGTTAAGTAATTGTTATAACATGCTATGAAGTGATATAAAATTAATAATAAACTATTTAAAGGATATAGAGAATGTATATATTATACTAATTTAATTATTCAGGATGAAAAATAATGTCTGAAAAAAATCTGACTCAAGGTAATGGAATTGCTTAACACAATTTCCTCTTTGGTTTAAATTTATACTTCATGACAATTTCATTCAACTCAGACCTATGAAATAAAATTTTAAATATAATATAGTATAATTTATTTATTTTATTGATTTATTTCAATGTTTTCTAATAATTATTCGTTTTTGAAGTGTTTGACTTTCTGTACAAAAAATAAAGTGAATGTTTTTTAACATATATGGAAACAAAAAATTCATTGATGCCCTAACCATTATTTGATATTTGGATTCATAAATAAGAAAAAAAATTAAATTGAAAATAAGTACCATTTTCCAAATTTATGTATTCTGGTATTGAAAATGGTTTTTATAAGGTATTGATTTTGTCAATATCTTGAAATGATATCTTGTGAATATAGTGTGGAAAGGTTATTTTTCCATTTTGATGGATTTATTTGTTTTTATTATGTTTTGATGCTTGGATATTTAATATATATATTTTTGGTTCTATGATAAATTGAGGGAACAAAATCCTATGATATCTCTCCAATGCATTGTGTAATGAGACAGAGTGAAAAAATAGTGTTTTTTCAAATATATTTAGGAAATATACTGTGAAAGGTATTCCAAACGTAGCCATGAAAGTTACTCCCTATGTAAATGTGAAAGATAAAATGTATGTATGGAATGGATTCCACAAGATACCATTAGGATTTATGATTTTTATGATTTTTTCAAGAGTCTTAAAATTTCTTGTGGTATGCTAAACCACAAGTGTTTTATAAGTAAAAATTATGGATTCATGGGTTTATTGTATTCATGGGATATTCTTTATTTTATATCCCATACTTTGATTTTGTTCCATGTCCCATGTTTTTAAAATGTTTCCATAGGGTATAAGGATGATTATGATAATGGAGGATGACAAGAAGAATTTTATCAAGAAAATAAATCATGTTTTATTTTAAAAAGGGTTTCCTTTGGTGAAAAAATGGATACAGTATTGGTAGTACCCTCTTGTATGATTATGGGATTCTATGTATTAATGATGATCTAATTTTCAAATACTCAAAACCTGAAAATACCCCCAATGTGATATTTTGGCTTCAATCAAAGTACTGAAATTTTTATGGATGGGGTCATATAATTGGTTTCAGAGGTCAGTTTAGATAACTTCATGGGTTAGGATATTGTAAATAGAATATATATAAATGATTCTTACTTTATTATAAAATTGACATGATATGGAATTTAATGATTACCATGTTACAACATCTAATATATGATTTTTTTAGAATGGTTTCCTATAGAGGAAATAGAGAAGTTATGTTGGGAGGACGTATAGAGGAAAAAACCTTCCAAATAAGAATTCTGAGATGGTCAGAATTAGAACTGAAATTTTTTTATACAGATAGAGAAATTGAATCATGATATAAATGATGAATGTATCCATGCATGATATTATAAATATCAACCATTGATGAAAATTTTAGTATTAGATAATTTCATAAGGAAACATCCTTCATCATTCTGAGGATCATCTAACACCATGCTAGGTGGAGGGTGGATTAAAGAACAAGAAATGATTTTTGATGTCACTTGGTGTTCAGAAAATCAAATGGTTAATCCTTCTATTTACTGTTTGGAAGCTGAAACAAATCAATGGTGGTATATGTTTAATAATCTCATAGAAAATGAGGAGATTATTTCCCTTTATTGGGAATAATTCAGAAAACATGAATCATTAGAATTATTTCCCAAGGCGGTCCAACATAGGATGGAAATAAAATCATGGAATTGAGGCATGAGGATGACTTGGTGGCTGCATATGAAGCAAAAATCACTCGAATGGAATGGTATCTTACAAATTTAATATGGGATCTTGATAGTAAAATAATTCATTTTTACTTAGTTTTAAATCCAATGTATCAATGGGTGTTGGCATCTAAAGAGTTCATATGTTATGAAAAACATGTTTGGTGTGAGGAGAAGGTTGAAATGGAGTTTTTGGATGATCGTGTGTCCTTTTGGAAAATAGTAGAATCATAGGCATCAGTGGGTGCTCAAAGGGAATAGTTCATTAAAAATTTCCAATGGAAATGAAATTATGTTTTATGTTTTTGAATATTGATGTAGAAAAGACACTAGATAATGACTTTTGAATTTATGTAATTTCTTATGATGTGTTAAAATGGGACATAATGCTTGTGATTTCTCAGAAAAAATAATGATAGTGGTAAAACATTATCTGATTTACTATCATTAAAATGTTTTATATTCAATGATATTGGTCATTATAAAAATTAGTGTCTAATGTAGAAATTGAATGAAGGGAAGAGACAAAACTATAAGTTGAAAGGTGTGGTGAAAATATTTTCAACTACTTCATTAGACATTGGGCCATCAAATTAAGTGTTTTCACGTACATCATCTGTTTACTCAGATTATGCCAATGTGTTATATCTTTCATTTCTAAGGGAATCCAAATTTAATTGGAAATTCCACCACATGAAATGAATCCATCACTCATGTTAAAAAAACATGGGGAAATTATGGGGGGATAATAATCATCATGTATTTTTTTGTGGAAATAATTTACCTAAAAACTTTGTTGTTTTTCATCTATTATAGTTTGATTTTTTATATGGATTTTATTTCTATAAACCTTTCTAAGATTTATTGTATATATAAAGATGCTTATTTTTAAAAATACTTCCAATTTTTGTATATGAATGACCTTTTATCATTTATAATATAAAATGAATTTGGAAAACTATTAAAAATGGAAATTAATGCTACACAGAACATATTGTTGCAAAAAATGAACTATTCTTATTAATGATGTGCCAATGGTGAATGATTAACATGGTGTATTTTCTAAAAAGTTCCTAATATTATTCCTGATTGAGAAGTGGAATTTACTTTTGTCTTACTTCCTGATGCTAAAAAAATTTCAACACCCCCTTTTCAAATGGTACAAATTGATGTTTTAGAGTTGAAGAAGTAATTGTAATAGTTATTAGGAAATGTTTCATTCTACCTAGGACATCAAAATGTGGTTCTCCTATCATGGTTGTGAAAAAATAAGATGGTTCAATGAGAATTTTCATTTATTATAGAGCCTTGAATAACATTACTGTTGGGAACATTTATCCATTTCTTCATATCGATGATTTAATTTATTAGATTAAGTGAGGAATTTTTTTTTGAATGTTGACATGTTGTTGGGGTACAATCAGTTAATAGTAATGGATGTATAAATTACAAAGACCATATTTTGTTAAACATATGACAGTTATGAATTTGTAGTTATACTATTTGGGTTAACCAAAACACTTATTGTATTCATGGATATTATGAATGGAATATTACATAAGTTATTGGATTTGATTGTTGTTGTGTTTGTGGATGACATTTTTAAATATTCTAAATGTAAGTAGGAGAATTAAATTATTCTAATGGTTATTTTGTAAACATTAATTAAAAGAAACTATTTCAGAAATTCATAAAATTTGAGTTTCGGTTACAAAATATTTCATTCCATAGACACGCTATTTCTAATGATGGAATAATTATTGATCCTACTAAAATTTATTTTGTTCAAGAATGGACAAAAACTTGGAATATAATTGATATTCATATGTTTTCAAGATTATATGGTTATTTTGGGTGGTTTGTTGAAAATTTTTTATAGTTATCTAGCCCTCAGACTATGTCAAATAAAAAGTTTTTTAAGTTCATCTGAAAAAAAGAACGTGTTGATTGTTTTTAGGAATTGAAAAGATGATTGGTGAATGCTCCAGTTCTGACCCTAACTTCTATAAATTGTGAATTTTTTATGTAAAATGTTCCTTCACTAAAAATAAATGGTTCTGTCCAAATGCATAATGATCAGGTATTTTATTGGGCTTCATCTCAGTTGAAAAATCATGAGTTAGATTACTCTACACATGATTTATAATTATCATTTATTGATTTTAATTTAATAATTTAGAGGAATCATATATATGGATTAAAATGTGAAATATATACTGAAAAAAAATGTTTTAATTATATATTCAATCATAAATACTTTTACATGAGACAGATAATATGGTTGGAAAAAATTTGAGATTTTGATTGAACGATTAATTACCATCCATGAAAAGAAAATAATGTGTTTTATGCTTTGAGTTTGGAGAGTGATGCTAAATTAACCATGTTATGTTTGGAATGATTACCTTTAATTAATGATTTTATGATCTTTGGAATGGAAGTTATTGGTGCAATAAATTACTCTATTTTGTTTTAGGATTCAATAAAATAATCACTATTATACAGAATTAACCATGTGTATTAGGAAGATAGTGAGTTGCAGAAAAAGCTATAATCAGTTTAGAAGTGTATGTTACCTAAAATTAAAATTGTTAATGATTGTGTTTTCAGATTTAGGAAGAGATTATGTGTGTATTTTGATTCACAGTTTAAGAAAGAGTTGTTATGTGAAGATCACAGTTCTCAGTATTCCGTTCATCCTATAAGTACTAAGCTGTAAGGAGACCATAAATATTATTACTAGTGGGATGGAATGAAAAGAATTATTGTTGAATTTACAATGAAATGTGTGACTTGTTAGTATGTGAAATAAAATTACAGTTTCCAAAGGGTATGCTTCTTCATTTTCTATTGCTAGAGTAGAAATGGGAGAATATATCCTAAGATTTCGTTGTGGGATTACCAAAGACTTCTTGAGGTAAAAATGAAATCTACATTATAGTGGACCGATTGACTAAATCAAATCATTTTATTCTTACTCAAGATACACAATCTATATATCAATATTCTCAGTTGTATCATAAAGTGATTTTAATGTTACATGGAGTTACTATATCTATTTTATTTGATCATGATCATAGATTCAATTCTTACATTTTAATGTCCTTCAAAAGTTGTTGGGTAGAAAATTAATCTTTCATACAACTTTTCATCCTCAATTACATGGGCTGTCAAAATGACAAATTAATACATTTGAAAGATTTTCGACGATATTTTTTTAATGGATTACTAGGTGTATTGGGGTAAACATATTTCTTTGGATGAGTTTTCATATAATAATACATTTAATTCTATTATACAGATGGCACCATCTAAGGCATTATATGGTATTTGGGGTCAAAATATAGATTTTATGGATGAATTTGGTGAAAAGAAATTGTTGGTACCCGAAATATAAGAAGAAATAGAAGAAAAAGATTATTTTAGTCAGTAGAATATGAGGAAAACTCATAGTGGTAAGAAACATTATGTGTATAACTTGAGTACTGATCTTTCATTTGAGGTAGGAGATCATGAATTTCACAAATTTTCTCCATGTAAAAGTGTGATGCATTTTTCTATGAAGGGGAAACTGAGTCTAAAGTTCATTGGACCCTATGAAATACAAGAGAAAGTTAGATAAGTTTCCTACCAAGTATATTTACCTCTTATGTTATTCCAGTTACACATTTTTTTCATGTTTAAATGTTATGAATGTATATATCAAATTCATCTCATTAATGAGTCCAGAGGTTGTTTGGTTGGATAAGAATATTTTTTGGGGGAATAAACAATATAGATTTTTTGCCGTAGGGATAAATGGTTTGGAAATAATGTAATTAATCAAGATAATGTGTTATGGAAAAACTATATAGTTTAAGTTTCAACATAGGAATATGAACATTCAATGAGGGAGAAATAGCCCCACTTATTATATAAGTGAATAAAATTGAAAGAATAAAATTTCCAAAAGGGGGAAGGATGTAACATCCAAGGTAAATTTAGAATTAGAAATATTTAAATATATTAATATTTATGAATTATATATTAATTTTAATATAAATGCGACGTTATTTATGATAGTATTCCCTATACAGAATAAGGCTTTTCACTGAAAAATTATGTTGCACACGAGACTGAATTATACAAAAAAATAATAAATTATTAATATTATTAGTATAAATTGTAGTTATAGCATAGTCGTAGTAATTTAAGGATGAAATAAAACTAACTATATTAAGTTAGCAAATATGATATATTTTTTTTACCTTCATCCAATAAACTTCAAAGGCAGAAAATGAGAATAAATCCAATATTAGGTATAAAATATCTAATAAGTTTAAAAGGTAGTTTTAACAACTGTTAACAGATAAACATTTTAAATCTATTTCTGGAAAGTCTATAGTTTCTATTTGAAAAAAATAATCTTTTTTTTTTAATTTTTAAATAAAAAATTATTTTTGATAATGTTTTTGTATTTTTATGATAACTCTCATATTTTAATGAACAGTGACAAATAATGTATTTTAATTCAAAAAAAATTTATCTTATAATTTATTTATACATTTAGATTGTTATTTTAATGGTTTCTAGAGTGTAATGAAACCAAATTTTTATCATTTAATCCAATTTATTTACTTCTATTCAATTTCAATTTGAAAAATGATATAAAAACATTTCAATCTTTGGAACGTTTCACATTAAAATCCCATTTTTAGGTTTGTCAGCAGAATTATTTTTATAAAAAAATTTCCCCATTTTTTGAATTTTATGAGATAAAATGGATTCTATATTTGGAATAACTAGGTACAAATTATGTTTTATGGTCAATTTTAGTTTTAGTTGTAAAAATTTTTATAGGGTAAATGAAATTATTTACCGTAGTAAAAGTGAAATTTTAACAATGTTTAAGGTTAAAAGTTAAATGATTTTCATTCCAAAAAAACTACCACATTTAATGGATTTAGGTAGTTTTGATCGACCCTAACCATACTATAAAAAATTAATTATAAAATATATACATGTAATTTAATTCCACCTGTATATGGTTAGCTTTTATTATAATATAATCAATAAATTAATAACCTGAAACCACATCTCCTCCAGTATAAATATCACATATCCCCCACCATATTTCACCCAAAAAACCATTGTATATACTCAAATATTTAGAAAAAACACTCCTAATATCAATCCCCACTCCTATGTTCTTTTTCTATCACCAAAAGACCAATTCCATGGTCCTCAAGTGTCTTTCAAGGAGGGGATATTAAAGAGGAAATTTTATCTTTGTACATCTCTTACTTATATTATTTTTCTAGAGTTTTTTTTACATTTAAAAAAAAAATTCAATACCAGCATGTTAAAAAAATTATTCTTTTACCCCCCAAAGGCGGCACCTGGTGTTCCGTCTTTGGGGGTTTTTCCACCCAGGGCAAGGCGGAACACGATGTGCTGCCTTTGCCCAAAAACTAACTACAATGGCGGCACACCAGGTGCCGCCTTTGCATAAATATTTTATTTTAAAAAAAAATTATTTTTATTTTTATTATTTTGTTTTGTTTTGTTATATATATGTATATATATATATAACAAAACTTTTCAGCAGAATTTGTCTGCTATTTAATATCCAGTGGTTCTGCCATTACAGCAGTTTGGATCTTGACTGATACCCTAACCCAGGACTCCCTTTTATAAGGTGGTTTGCCCTGAAAATCAAACTGCATTTCCAATGTGGGATTCTGGTTCTTCTTTTCCTACACAGTACATTCTGCATTTCCAATGTGTGATTCTGTTTCAAGTACGCGACTTTGAAAGACAATAAAACCTAAATTATAAGACCAATATAAATGAAACATTAAACACTGATTAAACTTATAAGAAATAGTTGAAAAAAAAAATAATTTCATAAAAAATGTTTATACAAATTAATTTATAAGCTTTCAAAACCACCTACTTGAAACTTAAAAATATTTCAAGTACATGACTTTGAAAGCTCATAAAAGATAAACTATAACACCAATATAAATTAAACTTTAAACATTGATTAAACATATATGAAATAGTTGAAAACAAAAATAATTTCATTAAAAATGTTGACCAAAAATAATTTATAAGCTTTCAAACCATAAACTTGAAACTTAAAAATGTTTCAAGTTCCCGACTTTGCAAGACTATAGAACATAAACTCCAAGAACAATACAAATAAAACGTTAAACATTGATTAAACATATAAGAAATAGTTCAAAACAAAAAAAACTTCCTAAAAAATGTCCATAAAAATTAATTTATAATCTTTCAAAACCGTCTACTTGAAACATAAAAATGTTTCAAGTACGCGAATTTGAAAGACTATAAAACATAAAATATAAGAACAACATAAATGAAACAATAAACATTGATTAAAACATTACTACATATAGCTTTGAAAAAGAAACATTGATACATATATCTTTGAAAAAGAAACAATTTTTTGGTAGCATATGATAAAAATTCTTGGGAAAAATGCAACGTAAATCTGTAGGAATTAGATTTTTTTATCAAAACATGGCAGTCTTGTGAATTGAATCCTTTTAAATTCATATAATTCATTGACACAATGTTATTGATATTTGATGAATACCCCTCTAGAACCTTTACATCATTGAACAACCTGAAAAACAAATATATCTCTCCTCCCTAGAAAGAGTATAAACACCATGAGGAAGAAACATTGGATTTTCACCCTCCACAGGAGCCAAATCTTCTCGTATTCCCATGTCAACCATGTCTAACCTTGCCTCAATTATATCCTTTGTTTTTTCAGGGGCATTTAGCAATGTTCTTATAACACTGTCACATACATTTTTTTACACATGCATCACATCAAAATAATGTCTGACATACAAAACAATTCCAGTGTGGTAATTCAAAAAAAAAGGTCTCTTTTTTCAACCGATTTTTGTAAGGTTTTTCGAAAATGGTTTACCAAAAAGAGTGTTCAAATATTTTACTTTCTCAAACAGCGGATCACCTGTGAGTGGAGATGGTGTTGCATGTTGTTCTGAACATCCATTGAATGATGTTGTCCAAGATCGGTACTTATGCTGATGAGGTAGAAATCTATGATGTCCTAGAAATACAGATTTAGATAAATGTTTCGGCCTAATTGATTCTTTATTTTCTTCGCACATGGGACACCCTTGAGTTCTTTTAATGCTATAGCCCGACAAATTTACATAAGAAGGTAAATCATTTATTAACCCATACAACATCACTCTTAACATTAAGTATTCGCTTTTATAAGCATCATACATCATAACACCTAAATCCGAAAATAACATCAAATCCAAAATCAATGGAGCCATATAAACATCAATATCATTACCTGGTTATTTTGGTCCTAATATAAGCATAGATAACATGATGAATTTCCGCTTCATGCATAACCAGGGTGGAAAGTTATAATTTACCAACATAATAGACCATGTAATATGAGTGCTGGAGAGTCATCTAGATGACATAATTTCCCATCTTTATTTCTTTTAGCTTCATATGCCCACCTTGGGAGCTCATTTTCTTCTGGGAGCATGTCATTCAAGAGAGAAAGTAGTTCCGTAAAATTGATATCACTCCATCCGTTTCATACTTTCAATTTATAGAACATCAGTATAGTTGAAAATGATGAATATTTAGTGCAACCAGCATACAATGACGTCTTTTCACAACTCATTAACTTATCAAACAATTTTAGGAAATCATGGAGTTTATCTTCAATTTTCTTTGTCATTTCTTCAATACGATCATCATCATCATTGACATCTATAATCACATCCTCCATACGGTCTTCTTCATTATCCATATTTGTATTCATATCTGATGATACATAAAATGTAGTTTTATCCCAGCCAGTAACTATATTCTCTTTTTCTCCATGTTTATTCCAACATTTATAACACTGATCTATTCCTTGACATATAAAATGTTCTTCCAACTCCTATAGAGTAAGTAGTCTAGAATAACAACAATGTAAACATGGACAATGGATTTGAGAAGGATCCTTTGCGTGATCCTTTAAAAACATTATGAACTCTTTCACTCTGTTCTCATACACTCTTGTCAAACGATTAGAATCCATCAAATCATTATTCATCTCCATCCTATTTGAATCTCAAATATTAGTATTTATGGTTCAAATACACAAAAAAAGACTTCCAAATATAGTAGAATAGAACCACTTCCTTACAAAAATAGAGATTAATTGAGCCTAAACATTTCTAATAATGATTTGGAAATCAACAGAACGAGGATAGACCCCCCATCAAAATCAACACAGTTTCCTAACACAAAGTGGTTCGTGGGGATAATCACTTATGTCATAGATGGTAAAACTCACACGTTATCATCCTCTATGACTCATCCTTTTCTATTGGGTCAACCCTTCTATGGTCAACTAGTCCATCCTTTTATACCTCCCAAACCTAAAATACATATGGATGAAAACTAGTAGCTAACTCTATTTGTAAAGAAAGGATTATCATAATCTCTATAATATGGAATTCAGAAAATATAATTACTTTAGATTCATTATAGTTTCCTCAAATCACCCTAGTCCAAACATAAGAATAATCAAGAAGGATAAATCTACCACTCCTAGGTCTCTACCCTACATTCAATATAATCATGCCTAATATTTTTGGTAAGCTCAAGTTACTTACTTTAAATCACAGGGGGGTAATCACTTGTGTCATAGATGGTCTCCCATGTTATTCCGTATGAAAATTTTAACAAATATTATTTACCTATCATCCCATTCTATCCCCATTAGTGTCTAATTCCAAACTCCATCTTAAGTGTAATATCAAATGAGTATATATTAATAAATTACCCTACATCCACATACCCACTAATATGGTAATACTCACAATCTAATGGAATATTTATTAGACTTAAACCCCTTATATATAATCCCATAACCATATATTCACACATACACATGTCACAAACACATAAAAAACCATATCCACATAATAACCACACATCACATCCTAATCACAGTATGATATCGTGAACATGATGGACATAAAAATCATACCCTCCTCCTACAATGCACAACCCCCACTTTGTATCCACACCAAATACACATAATCATGTAAAAAATAATATATATACACCAAAACCTAAAATCATTATAGGTCGTATATATACACCCACTGTGATCCATTACAACGCATATTAAGTCTGAAGGGGGGAAGGGAATAGGGAGTGGTTCTATATGTGTTCCCTCTATAATCTAGATATTGAGAAAAACACTCAGAACCAAAGTACCCATATGGATTTCAATTAGGTTTCTTGACTCAAGTGGTGGTGTGTAAGAAATAATAAGAAAATATAATAAGTATATAGTCACACATAAATATTTCCTAAGGGTTCACACCAAACTAACACTCCAAACACCCTCGTCAACCATTGACTTGTTACTACCACCCTCTTATAACCAATTCCATTATAATGACACAAATAATCCACAACAAATCACATAAGAATCCATATCAACATTAGCAACTTCTTATTGCATTTAACATTATAATTTCTTGGACTTTTATTACCATATGCATTTCAATTGTTAACAATTTTAATGTAAAAACAATCATTAAATCACTACCCACTATAATCCATTCATTAATCATTAATAAGATTTATTCTATCATTAACCATTTATTAAAAATATGGAACTACGGTTTTAATAGTGCTAAAAAATCGCTCATAAATCCTTCTTGTATCAGCGCTAACATTTTAGCATTGATACATGCCTACTTTATCAGCACTTTTTTTGCATTGATAATGGGGATTTTTATGAGCGCTTTTTCAGTGATGATAAAGATTACCCTGCATCAGTGCCAAAATTTTAGCACTGATACATGGCTTCTTTATCATTAGTTTTTTCTTAGTGGTGATATAAAGTGGTGCTTCCCTTGCCTGTTTTTTGTAGTAGTGATAGCTTTGTCAAATGCTTCCCATTTACATGACTGAGATTGCGATTCCACAACAGGGTGTTGTATGAGTCAGTTGAGTTTGTTTCTTTATCGATTTTCAACACTTGGTTTTCATAATTTAATACATACAAACTGTTATTTAAATGTGTCATATCATAACATATGTTGTTCTTATAAAAGAAACAACCCTTATTTCCAAACATGAAAATAAATCCATCCATATCAAAACATGATACAGAAATTATGTTCTCGGTAACACTAGGTACATAATAACAGTTATGTAAAACTAGAAGCATTCCAGTTGGCAATGAGAGATGTTAATCGCCAATGGCCAATGCAGCCAGCCCCACACCATTGGCAGCTCGAAGATCCACCACTCCTCTGGAAATATCCCTAAATATACTTATTTAAAACATTTGAATAAAAATTTGACCCCTAAATGCTATATTTCTTATATGTTTAATCAATGTTTAACGTTTCATTTGTATTGGTCTTGGAGTTTATGTTTTATAGTCTTTCAAAGTCGGGAACTTGAAACATTTTTAAGTTTCAAGTTGATGGTTTTGAGAGCTTATAAATTGTTTTTGGTCAACATTTATAATGAATTTATTTTTGTTTTCAACTATTTCTTATATGTTTAATAAATTTTTAATGTTTAATTTATATTGGTGTTATAGTTTATCTTTTATAAGCTTTCAAAGTCATGTACTTGAAATATGTTTATGTTTCAAGTAGGTGGTTTTGAAAGATTATAAATTAATTTGTATCAATATTTTTTATGAAAATATTTTTGTTTTCAACTATTTCTTATAATTTTAATCAGTGTTTTAAGTTTCATTTATATTGGTCTTATAATCTATGTTTTATATTCTTTCAAAGTCATGTACTTGAAACAGAATCACACATCGGAAACGCACAATGTACTGCGCAGGAAAAGAAGAACCAGAATCCCACATCGGAAATGCAGTTTGATTTTCAGGGCAAACCCCCTTGTAAAAGGGATTCCTGGGTGAGAGTATTAGTTAGAATCTAGACTACTATAATGGAAGAACCGTTGGATATTAAATAGAAAAAAAATTCTTCTGAATAGTTTTGTTATATATATATATATATATATATATATAAAACAAAACAAAACAAAAAAATAAAAATTAAAATAAAGATTTTTTTTTTAAAAAAATTTTATGCAAAGGTGGCACCTGGTGTGCCGCCTTTGCGGTTAGTTTTTGGGCAATGGTGGCACACCATGTGCCGCCTTACCCTGGGCTGAAAAACCCCCAAATGCGGCACACCAGGTGCCGCCTTTGGGGGGTAAAAAAATAATTTTTTTTAACCTGGTGGTATTTTCAAAATTATTTTTTTGAAAAAATGTATTAAAAAAACCCAACTTTTCTACTTTCTCCAATAATAAATCATCCATATATTCCTTATTCAAATAAACGAAATTATTGTCTACATAATTCCATTTAATCACTATATGAACAATGTTTTTGTTCCTTTTCCATTACCGCCATAATGCCTAGTCATAAAACTATTATTTTGGGAAAATAATATTTTAATATGAATATTATGACCTACTATATATTCTAGATATGATATATTAAAGACACTTTCATTCATTCTATATTGATGTTATACGATAACATCATTTGGGGGCGTGTGGACTACCGGCTGCTCAAAATGATGTTATTAATTCACACATCACATGGAATGTCTGGTTGATTGATTTAGTAAAAATATATTATATGAATATAATTTTAATTCTAATTTAATAAAATTATATATATATATATATACACATATTTAAGTTTGTATCATTTAATTTCAAACATTCAATACAATAGGAAAAATGAAAGTTGCATTCATGCTTATGTACGACTTGTAGTCTCCCAGAATAGTGTCTTTACGTTCTCATTAAATATTACTATAAATATTTATATATTGAATATATAAGATATATATAACATGTTTCTATTTTTGGTGATTATGTACTAATACCCCATGGACTATTGACTTCATAAAATTCCATTTGCGATGTCATTATCAAATATTGACAAAATGACTAGCATAAACATAAATAATTATGTAATTTTAATAAAATTGTAATAAGTGATATAAAATTAATAATAAACTAGAAACATTTTCTCATAAATATATAAATTTACCTATATTTTTATTGAGGATGATAATGAATGTATGATGAAAGTCAGACTCGAGGTAATGGAATTTTTTCACCCCAACTTCATTCATTGGGTTAAATTTATACTTCTCAATTATGTCATTCAACTATTACATGGGATTGGAATATTGGAATATATAACCAAATCTTTTTTTTATATATTTAATTTCATACATTTAAAAAAAACAATAATTTTTTTATGGTGTGTTTGAGTTTCCCTACAAAATTACAAAAAGGAATGTTTTTTAACATATACATCTACAATGACTTCTTTTCCACCATAACCATTATATGGTATTAGTCATCCTTCCTAAATAATATTTTTTTAAATGGAAAATAAATATCATATTCCCATTTCAATGGAATTTATTTTCTATATAGTTGGTCCCATGATAAACTGAGGATATGTGATCCCATGATAACTCTCAAACACATTGGGTAATGAGACACTGTTAAATGATTGTGTTCATCCTAAGAGATTTAAGAAATATAATGTGATGGGTATTCCCAACGTAACCATGAAGGTTACTACCCATGTTGATGTTAAAGCTAAAATGAAAGTATGATATATATTCCAAAACATACCTATATGATTTATTATTTCTATTAGTTTTTTCAAAAATTATTTGATTTCATGATGTATGTTAAAGAGTTAATGTTTTATAGGTGAAAAGTTTGATTTCTTGGGTTTATAGTATTCATAGAATATCATTTTCCATTGTATTTTATATCTCTAATTGATATTTTTGTGGTCATACAATGTTTTTTAAAATTTTACAAAGGGTATATGTATGTGTAATATAATGTAAAATGGAAAGATAGTTTTTATCATGAAAACAAATCATGTTTTAATTTTAAAAGGGCTTCGTTTGGTGGAAAATGGATATATTTTTGGTTGTATGATATTGTTTTATTATGGGATATCATGTATTAATTATGTCATAATTATCTAACACTATAAACATGAAATTATCCACACTATGAATTATTTACTTAAATTAATATTACAAAATGTTTATGGTTGGGGCCTTATACTGTAGACTACCACCACATGAATTGATGTCGATAATCATTAGTTTACCACCTTCAATGGTTCAGAATAATGAGATAATTATATTTTTTATTATATATATATGATATTTTTGATTTATTTAATCTTATTTAATTATTATATAACACAGACTTTCTTTCCTTCCATTTCGTGGGAAAACAATTTCTACGTTTGTGGACGTGTGGACCACCGCCTCCTCCAAGCGATGTGTTTCATTCACACATTATATGTAATGTATTAAGGTTCAGTATATTAAACTAATATGAAAAATATGTCATAATAAGTCTACTAAAATTATAATATATATATATACATAAAATTTATTTTATTTCATTCATTAAATATTCCAGGAAATTTGAAACAACGTCCATGCATATGTACATCATCCTGTCTCCTTGAACAGTTTATTTAATTTATTATTTAAGAGTTTCAGATTATTATAAGTAAATTAATATTGAATATTTATAATATTTAAATACTTTTTTACATTATCTAAATAATTTAATATAATCTATGTAGAATTTTGATGAATACAAATCTAAAACATATTCACAAAGCAATGAGGTTATTACATGAAACATAACATTAACATAGAGTTGTTCCTAAAAAGGCAGTATAATTTCACAAGAAAATAATGTATGTTATTATACACATTTATATGGTTATTTGGTATATTTATAATAGGTATTTATTTATTATACATGGGGTTTGAACAAGTAGAACTAGAGTCAATACATAAAGTAATAAAATTACATCTAACTTGTTATATTCATGAGATACAATCCATATTCACCAAAATGTTATTAGATGTTGGGTATTTAATTACCTATTAAATTTTATATAATTAATTTACTTTTTAATGATATTAAATGTGTTAATTGATTTTATTCATTCATGGGGATCACGATTCAAAAGTTACTCATATATTATTGGTTTTTTAGTGTCACTTTTATTTCAGCATGACTAACACCACTCGTTTATTTTGAGTGGTGTATATATTTCACATTAATGTATTATATTATTATTATACATAAATTAATGGTTATATTCATGTCTATTTGATTATATCCCTTTCATGGTGTTTATAGTTCAAAATTAACCAAATTAGTAAAGAAATTTTTTCTCAGTTTGCCTTATTTTAGACTCATGATATGTTATCAACCTATATTCTTCTAAAAGGGGTATATACTACCCTTTAATATATTATATTTTAAATGTAAATGTTTCAGTGATATTCCAATTTTCATTTAATTTTATCATTTAATGGGGATTGTGATAAAAATATACAAAATTAGTATGAGTGTATTGGTACAATCTCTTTGTTTATCGGGATTGGATATGAGTATGTATCTACTAATGAAATATAGGGATTCATATCTAAAGAAATTATTGAATTATATTATAATATATTTATTAATGATATTATCATATATTGTAAAAAAAATTCTCCCTATTTCTGATATAATATAATTAAAAAATTGTTTTTGAAAATCCAACTTTATTTCTCTCTTCAGCAGTTAATTTGTTCTATAAAAACCTATGTTTTCATAAAATGTTTCTAAAAATGTTCATTTAAATAAAAATATAATATTATTCCCAACTAAATTGTTTTCATTATTTTTTAGATCTTCCTAGATATTTTTCTCAATATATTTTCAGGGAAAAATGTTTTCCAAATTTGTCTCATTCTTTTTTTATAATTTGTTAAAAATAAAATTCAATAAAATAATTTTACAATAATTTTTCAAGATTTCATTCAATATTTTCAATGTTTTTTTTGAAAAAAAAGGTTTTCATAAGGTTTCCAATAATTATTTTTTAATTTTCTAATTATTTTTAATGCAAAATCTCTTCAAAATGCTATCAAGATTCCTTTATAAGTTTTAAAAGCTATTTTCAATCAAAAAGGTTTTCAAAATTATTTATATTTTATATTGTGTTTTCAAATATGAATTTATTTTTTTTCAAGAATTTTTTTAAATTGATTTTCAAATAATTATTTATAAGAAAATTAATTATAATTTTTTTTAATAAAATAAAATTTTAATGAAATTCTATTTTCTTAATGAAATATTCTAAGTGATTTTTCTATATCATTCTCTATATATGTCGAAATCCATTGAAATAGTTTATGATTTTCTAGGGATATGACCCAAGGAAAATATTATTATTATTTATTTTAATTGTTTATGCTTAAGATGGAATGTTTTTTAAGAAACCCATTTCACTTTCATAGGCTATATCTTGATAAAATAATTTTGAAACCTGTTTCCTTTCATGGGTATTTCTAGGATGAAATGATTACAAAACCCTTATATTTCCCATAGTTTATGATGTAAAGAAATTATTGTGAATCCCATTTCATTTCATTGGTTATGATGTGATGTTTATGAAACCCATATCTTTGTTTTGGTCATGAGAAGATTAATGTTTTACTAACTAGTTAAAGAAATATGTAGGAATTCGTTTGGTGATTAGTGGGGCCTATATCTACAACCAATGAATTGGGTAAAAATTTATATATCATGAGATATTCATGGATTGAATTGGATTTTAAATCAGTTCAGTAAAGAGTATTTTACTCTAAGATGGTGATGCGATTGAACCTTGACTACTAAAATGGTATTGAGATTGTACCTTGACTACGAAGATGGTATTGGGAGTGAACTATGACTACTAAGAATGGTTGGGGTATTAACACATTCCACAACATGGAATGGGTTGTGAGTGGGGATGGTGGTGGGTCTTTTTCTATAGTTATAGCACCCATGAAGTACCCTGTAAGCTTTTTTCAATATGCCTTGACTTATAGGGACTAATTTTATATCCTTAAATGTATGCCAAAAATTTTATGTCTTATTACTATGTTATGATGTCATAGATTATGAAATTTATTTCGTTATTATTCACATCTTACAAAATATCAATATTTACATCATGACTCGTGTATATGATCATTGATATTGATGGTATGATCTTCAAATATTATTCTCATGTTCTCATACCCTTATTGTCATTTTATGATTACGTATCTCCTTTATTTACCCTTACTGAGAAATTAAGATCATCATTTTATATATTTTTGTCTTTCCCTATTTAATAAATATACTTTTAGAAAATTTATTTGAAATGATATAAAAATACATTAAAACTTCATTATAAAATATTATACCTTAAAATCACATTTAAAAGGAGTAATTATTTTTTAATAATTTAATAATTTTATTTATGAGAAAATTATATTTTTTTATTTTTCATAATCATTATGAATTATATTAATTCAGAAAACCATTTCTATACTGGGAATGGAAGAAAAAACACATACTTGGAATGGATGGGAATTATTCATAACAATATCAAACTTTTATATGGGATTAATTCATTAAGGAGATAAATTGGAATAAATTTATATTTTACTTATATTTAAGGGTAAGGTAACATTAAATTAAATTTTAGGGATTAGGAATGAATAACAAAAGAAACGAGTTTATGAAGACTTATTTTAACACAATATAGGGAGTTATGTTATTGAAAACCCTTATATCATTCATTTCATTTGAAATAAAATCAATTTATTTGGAGGAAATTATATGAATATTCAAAAACAATGAATTTAATAAATATTGGAAATAAATTTATTATGTTTTTATCAGAACATGTTAATTATGTCATGGAACAAAATATGAATTTACACTCTACCAATTAAATTTGGGACACAGAACCGCTAACATTGTATTCATGATTTCGAAAATGCGCACTATACTCCTGTATTGTAATAGTAATTATTTAAATAACAAATTAAGTAACATTATTATTAACTAAAACCTTTTATAAATTTTTTTTTAAAATTATTATCAATAACTATATTAGTGATTTATTATCTAATCTTAATATCAGATGAGTTAATATTGATCCTTTTTAAATAATCACATAAGTGTGGTGTTAATATTTATTCCTATCATAAATTTCATCCCAAGAAACCCAAATTTTCCATTGTAATACTTTGAAATATATATAAATAGTTTCCCAATCATATATTCTAAGGTGACATTTGAGGCCCAGTGTGACATAGATTAATTTTATAAATTATTAAAAATATATTAAATATTATGTGAGTGTTTAATTAATCAAATCTGAATACATCCTAAATAGATGATCATATCAGAAATCTGAGTCAATAGTTGGGTCTGGAATGCATTGGTTTCCCATGGCCTGACATAAAATAAGATGGTGTAGGACATCCCAACCCCTCACTTGCTAGTAATGCGTTTAATAAATGTACTTAATTTTCTCAAGGAACAATTTACAACCATTTTAACATAATAAATTATTATAATTATGCGGTTATAGGGATTTCGCTAGGTTCAGAATCAATGTTTTTACAATCCATTGGTGGGAGCTCTCTTCCACCTTCGTAGAATCCCTTAGAAGAATGACAGAACATTATATCAAGGCCGACCAATGAGAAACGAATGGAATGGCACCACACGAACCCATTTGTGATATCGTTATCCACAAATGTTTGTTACAAATAGATATAGAAGTCGTATTTTATGTTTTTATGCCCCGAATTACATGTTTAACCATGTTGATACTTGATTCTTAAATCTACACCCACTTTCCATGATCTCAATCACTAATAACATGTTGTCTATTAATTTTTCATCTAATATGGATGCTCATTTTTTTGGTCCAAGAAAACATGTCCAATTATCCCAACCTTTCTTTATAGCTCCTTTCCCCTTAGTTTCATCACATTCCTATGCATTGAATCCCTATTGATCCCAGTGTGACAATTCCTAAGCGACCCGAGCTCAATCAGGCACCCACATTCATGAATTATTTTCCTTACGGTGAAGAAATCATTTTCAAGGAAAAATATTGGGAACAAATCTATGCATGGATGGTGAATACTATGGTTTCATGAAAATCTGATGTTTCTCGAATCCCCAATAGCATGAAAAAGATTCTACAAATACCTCATTTCCAAACGAGGCAGATTCGTAATGAACGACAATAGGATTCCCCATTAATCATCTAGATTTGAGGATTTCTGAGCTAAATATGGAGACCTTGGTCATGATGGGTGAAAATTTGGATTCAAAAACTATAATCAATGAAACCCTATTATGATTGGAAAATCCTGACAACACGCTGTGTAGTATTAAGAACACATTGCATGTATCCTCCCTCTGTGACAACGCTAGGGTTTTGGGAATGATAGAGAAGAAATTTCATGTACTCCCCTTAATACACCAAGTATAACCCATTTTGTACAAACAATTTTTGTGAAGTAACACATCACCTAGAACATTCCATGTATCCGAGTACACGGAGACAGGGTCCGAGTAGACAAACATGACCAACAGACACAACCCTAGTCAAAAATATATAGGACACAATGTGTAGTCAACCTTCACTGTGTGTTATACTACATTGGATGGGACCTGTGTACTAGTAAGAGACATGAACAGGTTGTGTAGATGTACCATACGTCATTTGGGACCCTTACACTTATTGTTCTTCATGGTATCATCAAAGCGATCTTTAAACCCCCATATCTCCTTCGTTTGGACACAAATTTTTACCTGTGAGATGCCTATCTTGAGTGTTTTTTCACATATAACATGACAGTGCCTATAAATTTGGAATTTTAGATTTTACATGAATGTTATGGGTTGTAATGCATCAAGAATACAATTGATAATGGCAGTGACCATATATGTTTTACTAGGGTAGTTTTGGGCTGACCCTCTATATGGGATGGGTAGTGTTGTCACTGATGATTTTTGGATGACCCTTTATTGGTATTGGGTTCTGTAACCCCCAATGATTTTGAGATACCCTCTAATAAGATCTATATAGTGGAGTTCCTCAATGATCCAAGATGAACCTCTTGCTGGGTTGGTATGTGCAGTCCCTGATGACCTTCTAGGAGTGACCCACCAGCCGAGCTAGGAAACAATGTCACCTAATGACAGAATGATCTTACCCTCCAATATTGTGTGGGAAGAGGCATTCCTCAGTGACTATCCTATGTGGTACCCTCCAGTAAGACTGAGAATTTCATTTTTTTAGTTAGTACTTCAGAAGAACCTTGTCTGTGTAGGCATAGTGGGGAATCATTGATAAAAATCCCCTAAGGGCTCACGAGAAAGAGAGTCACTCCCCTTATGATGCATTTTTATGATGCGATCTAAAACTACATGGCCTAATAAGTGGTTCAAAAGGAGGATAATATCATGTTGTGTTTATTTTATCCCTGTTGAAATCTACCTCTTGGGTAGACTCACGAGATGTTGGGCGTCATAGACAACGTTTCCTTATAGCGGTTGGCTACCCACTTTCTTGGGATGAGCTGTGAGATAGAGATATCATTAATCACTAATTTGGGATACTTTTACTTAGAATATATATATATATATATGTATATATCCTATTATAATACCCACTTATTGGGACTTGGTTACTGTCCTTCTAGGAGAGGTGAATATGTAGGGGGTATGCCAAATTATTTCTGTTTCTAGACTTGATGTGGTGTTAAAATCCTCCTTTGGTTCCATCTCATTGTGTTTGGATGAGTCTACATCCACTCTCTTTTTGTGTTGAGTGGTACTTTTTTCCATTCACTTTTATCATAACTTGTTCACTCTAATTCACTCTTTTACATTGAATGATAATACTAAATTTTATATATATTTTACTATCACTTTTTCGTTGTTTTTCATTCATTTACTAGATAATGAAAATAGTAGATGTCCAATTTTATAGATATATATCTTTCCAAGATTCCAAGTAATAAAGTTAGATATGATACAAAATAGGAAAAGTACATGTAATTTACTTGATGATCACATCTTGCAAAAAGATGTGAATCTTTTGTCGTGACTGACAATGATGTGTGAAGGAACTATCAGTTCACACGGTGACTCTCTACTACATTTCATGACACCAATAAAACTGAATGACAAGAAATTTTTGAGGATTCATTCTAAAAATACAGCTAACCATGGGGTACACATTGTGAAACACTTGTACATGACATTACCATGGTAAAAAAAATTTAGTAATATACATAAGATTCACTTTCCACATTGGTTATCCTCAACAAAATAATGCAGGATAAGGGTTCATGACGTGATGACCAAGTACACATCATGATCATTTCTTCCAATATAAAGAGAAACTTCGAAGAACATTATAAGGCATGTTTCAATTAGCTCTCTCTCTCTCTCTCTCTCTCTTTAGAATCCCTTCGGAATTCTCATCTCTTTTCCATCTCTAAAAACTTTAGATTTTGTAATTTCTGTACATTTTCAATCAAAGTACCATGGATTCACATTTATTCAACTCATTCAATTCCTGTGTTGTTTAAATTATATTTCATTCCTATAAAGTTATATTTTATTTAATGTATTCCTATATGTTAATTTCTTATAATTATATGTTTAATTACATTATCATTGTTATCATGATTTCTTATATTCCATTTATTCATTTAATTACCCACACGAGTAGCTAAACACATCCGGGTAGGGATCAATATATAATGTATCTAGAAATTTAATTAAATCTATAGTTATAAACATGGATATCCTAAATGGATTAGTAATCTGGATATAAACCAATCGTCAAACACCATTTGTGTGACTGTACCGTGACCATGAGACAATCAAACAAGCAAACCCATCCTAATTGATGTAAACTATGACTATGGCCATTAGAATATGTAAAATTCAGCAATAGATGCAAAATGTAATTCATCTAGGACTTTAGCTAGCCTCCTAACCATGGAATAACTATATCCTAGGTAGAATTAGAAGAAAAGACCAATGTTGACTAGCGACTATTGCTTGCTTTACAAACTAAGCACTTAGTACCTTTCCATGAATAGAACTTGGATCACCTTTATCTAGATACTCAAACATGATCCCAACCCCTCTTAAATCTCATAAAGTCAAACAAATAATTAGTTAGAACCTCCCAAACATTGATCAACTAGTAAGACAACAACAAAAGATTTTAAACCATATCTCTATCACCTATAGAACAACATTCTCCTAAAGGGATCGACCCCATAAATCTACTATACTACACCATAAGAGTTACATAATGATTGGGACAGATATAAATTCTAAATTTGACATAAACCACAAGCAATTAACAATGCTCGTGGGTGGCCGATCAAATTTTGTAACTGTTTCATGGAAGAAAATCAATTTTTTAAGTGATTAGGATTATAGTCTAGGTCTAACATTACCTTTCCCTCGCCCAGTTTCCTATGTTTCTGGACACCCTTGAATAATTTTTTTTTCACCCCATTCATGAACCAACGTCCTTTGACTCATTCAAGGACTATTGTAGCACAATCAATTTTGATATTCAATCCCATGATCGAAAGGCATCTCTCTGTTCTTCACTGGGGAGAAATGGCTGAGCAATTACACCCTGCATGACCAAATCCACCAAACCCCAACCATCTAGTCATGCTGGTGGAACCCCCGATAATGAACCATGAAAAAATGATCATGGATTGTGGCTTTCCAAACATCCATGGTAATATATAGCTTTGATTTACCCCAAATCCATGACAATACCTTTGAAATGAAACCTAGACTCATTCATATGATCCATAACAGGGGAAAGTATAGCAGTCTTCAGAGTGAAGATCCACATGAACATATTTCAAACATCCTAGAGGTTTGTGATACCTTTCATAACCGGGGTGTTTAATCTGATGCAATAAGACTCTGTGTCTTTACATTCCCGTTTTGAGACTTAGAGAAGGACTGGCTAAAAATTCATGATCTTAAGTCAATTAAGACTTTGCACGAACTGGCCATGAAATTTCTGGACAAGTACTTCCCACCCTTCTAAACATGGATGCTTCAGAAGAAAATTTACAATTTCAACCAAATTTATTGATAATATATGTGGGATGCTTGAGAACTCTTTAAATAATTAATGATGAAGTGTCCACATCAAGAATAGGATATGTGGATACAACTCCACACCTTATATCAATGTCTCTAGCTAGTGGTAAAAAATGTTGTCGATGCAGCCCCTAATGGAGGTCTAATGTTCAAGACTCCCAAATCTAGAAGGGATATTCTAGACAAAGTCTCTTAGAATTCCAATCCATCATATAATGATAGTGAACCACCACAACATGGAATACACCAAATTGATGAGACCAAAAAGCTAGTAGCGCGGGTGGATGTGCTCACAAACAAATTATAAGAATTTTAGATACCAACTACCCAACCCACTCCTACCCCTATAATGGAATTAAAATCTTGTGAGATGTGTGGTGGCCTGCATTAATATCATGATTGAAATGGTGGATATGTAGAACCACGACAAGATTATAAGTATATCAATTAAAATCAATTGACCCATCCCTTATTTCAGCAACAATATTATCAATAAAGGCATGCTCAGTAGAAATCTCAAAACAATATGGGTTATTTTCAACTGAGAGGAGGATCGAACCAATTCAGATCTCATGTACCACCAGGATACCCTTCGATGAACCCTGAACTAAGACAATATGATCAACAACCACCATTACCTCAAAATGAACAACAAGTTCATCCACCTCATACAAGACCTCGTTAAGAATCTATGCAAAGCAATCTAAAAAAAACCTGGCATAATTTATGAAAATTAATGATCAATGAATGATGACCCATGAGAAAAATATGAAAAACCAGAGAGCAGCACTAAGAAACCTAGAAATGAAAATGGGTCAAATGTCAATGACCTTATCTGAGATATTTCCAGGTACCCTACATGGAATCACTGAGACATACCCATTAGATGAAGCTAAGGAATTCATTCCGAGAATTGGAAAGATTATATACTTCCAAAAACCCGAAGAAGATAGGCAACAATTAAAAGAGCCAAGAAAACAACCAATACCTGATGAAAATTCCCCTTGAAGTCAATCCCACATTTCCTCATGAATAATTACCTACAAAGAAGGAAATTAATCCTGGGAAAAAAGAGAAAAATGTGTATGTTTACCCACCACCATACGACCCACCTATTCTCTATACAGTGAGAGAAAGACAACTTAGATAGGAGACACAATAAAATAAGTTCCTACATATGTTCAAGAAATTAAATATCAATGTCGTTTTGCTAATTATATTGCCTTGATTCCCATTTAATACAAGTGAGTGAAAGTCCTTTTATAAAAAAAAGAAATATATAATACCTAGGATTTATCTCTTTAATTGAAAAATTATACACTATTTATCAAACAAAATTCCACAAAATATGAGAGACCCTTGAAGCTCCTCAATCCCTTTTGAGATAGGCACATGAAAATATTGTAGAGAAAATTGTGATCTTGGAGAAAGAATTAAACTCATTCCAATGAGCATAATTATTGAACGGTCTAAATAAACCTAAGGAGATAAGTGTTTCTTTGAAATTAGCTGATCGCTCTGTCATGTACCCTCGAGGAATTCTAGAAGATGTTTGGGAGAAAGTCAGAATGATCATTTTACAAGCTGATTTCTAGGTATTAAATATGGAAGAAGATGGAGATGTCACTAATATAATTGGAAGACCATTCTTAGATACAATTAAGGAATAGAATAATGTAAACCAAGGAATTATTATCTTTCGAGTAGGATCAGAACATGTTTTGTTCAACCAGATTTAGGTTGTTCAACCCTCAGATGACAATAAAAACTATAACTTCATATCTCTTAACCATAATGTGGAAGATTCCATGACAAAGAAGAAATAATGTGATAAATATATTACGAAAAATGGGGTATGTGACTTTATTAAATCATCTTTATTGAACCAACCACCATAGATGTGGTTCCTTCATTGATTCCATCAATCATTTAGCCCAGTACATCAATTTCCTCATTTCTATGGTCACATCCTCCTTGAAAATTATTGTAATATCTGAGTTATACATGGATCGATCACCAGAAAAAATCATATTCATGTATTGACGATGTTTTAGATACCATTCTATGAGAACTATGTCATAAAAGGAGCTTTTATTGAGTCAAGCTCTTGACTATAAATGAAACACTGAGTGGGAGGAAACCCAGGTTTGGAGTTAGTTATGTTAGAATAGAAAATGTCTTCTTTTCTATCTTATTTTAGTTTGAATAATGAGGCATTGAATGTATCGAGGAAAAATAGAGGAAATCATCAATGTACACATTGTGAACCCAAATGTCCTGATGCAACCCTTTGTCTCCCAAAATCCCAATTTTTCTTAATTTTCATGAAGTGACCATAAGGTACATGACGTGACTCAGCTCAGGTTAGTTTTTTAAAATAAACCAAACGTTCACAACCAAAAATTCCTCAAACCCATGAATGACCCTTCTACTCATCACCATTCATGCATGAAACACCGTCCCCTCTCTTCCTCAAGGAAAACTCAACTTCCCTCATTTCCTTCTGCGAGTGTGCATCCCTTTTCGTCCACTTGAGGGAACGCACCAAGAGGTCACAACACAAATCTTATCCAACACCATCAAGTTATTCCTCTTCCTATGTGATCTAGTAGCCTCCTACTAAGCGCCCACACACTCCATCCTCTTCAAAAGATACAAACTCCTCCCCATCTATAGATGATAATATACATTTTCACCTGGTGATATGCTTTTCAAAACCGCATCACCAGGTTAATCTCATTCACCAATAGGAGAAACCCTTGAGGACCAAAAATACTTTAGTTATGGACATGCTTGAAAAGTAGAATGTCACAGATGTATGCCAAGGATTTTTGGAGACATTTCACATCAAAATCATCATTGATCCTTGGAATAAGATTTACATTGAGTATTTTTGGAGTTCATGTATACGTTTGACTTCTTGGTGGACATCCTCCACATCAAGCTATGCCTAAAGGCCACACAAGCTCACCATTTCCCATTATGGTGTAGCAATCGGTATCTACACCGAGGAGTTCGTGATCTCAGACATCTATCCTACCATACAGACAATGATTTCTCGAGATGATGAACCTGGCTTTTGGCATCTTATTTCTCATAAACCCTTATACTATCATAACCCTAGATTGGAAAAGTATACCCAGCTAAGGACTCAAGCCCTATGTATACTGCACCGGCAATGGACCATGGATGGTTCATGCAACGATAGTCCCATGGTAGTGTCAGTCAACTTGAAATTATTATCCTTGCTACTTCCATGGGTGGACCACCCATTAACAAGGCTGCTCAGTTCGCTTCTTATTATAGAGTGCTAGTATAGAGGAGGTGGCAATGCATAGGGGTGGATAATTCATCACTAGGTTGGCCAGATACCTCCTTGTTTTTGATGCCTCACAGCATCTAACATCAGTAGTCCTAGTGATTCTGATTGAACTAGTGATCCCCGACAATATGAGGATACTGGTGAAGGAGGAAGACATCTATTTGTGGGTACCTAGAGTCTAGGAGCGAGTGCCTCGGCCAGATGCACCACATGTGGTTGATCTACAGGTCCAGCCTTAAGCGAATGCAGTAGAACCCTCTACCCTGCCTAAATCACACCGGACCACCACCCCATCCTCCATTCCTACACCTATACATCCCATTTCTTTTGAACTGTGGGTACTAATCTAGAGAATCTTGGCGATTCAGTGCCATATCGCTTCCCACCAACACCTTCCCTTCATCTAGCCTTTATCATTTACCCCTCCACCAACAACTATTACTGGTATTTACTCATCCACCCTTCCTCCCTCTCCCTTTCTTCCCTCTTTCCTACCTCCTGATGTCATGGACCCTTCTACTCATTAGTATTTCCTAGAAGAGAAGGACATAAAGGGAAAGAGACCAGCCACCGAGCCCACTCCTGACATCCCTTTCATTGATCGAACTGCCAGATACATGGCCTCTGTACAGATCATGGATTCTCTACCACCCACCCCATCCCAGTTACCCCTTCAACCACACTACCTTCGAAATCTTCCCCTACATACTACTTCAGCTTCTACCAATGGTGATTTAGCTGCCTAGTTCAGTCCATCGTCTGACTCTGGTCTAACCATGGAAGATAATTTATACCCATAGCACATATTTGTATTTTTTATACTTTTTGTGATTTTGGAATCTTTTTCTGTTGGTGGTATACTTTCATTATCAATATTTTGTACTACACTAGAATATTTATATACATTTTGGATTCTTTTTCGCTTTTTTATGAATGTATAATTTTGTTTTCTAGATATGTCTTGCACTTCTATGTTGTCTTATGTCATCGACAGACCCATTCCTCCATCTACTCTTTTGAAATGATTAACCCAACATGTCTTAGAGATCACCAATCAACATTAGGTTTTATCATTAGAGATCCAAAAGTAGAAACAACCTCCTTCTTGAATCATTCAATTTATCACACTTATAATTTTTAGTCGAGATGCACCAAAAGTTTTGAATCTAGTTAAGAGACTGTGTGAACTGAAGGACAAGACAAAAAGTAGATAAAATTGCAAGTGGAGAAACTGAGCTAGTGGGGCCACTCTTTGTATTTTTTATACACCCTTCTAGATGATGACAATAAGTCAGTTCTTTAATGTTGTCATCCCATTTATGTTTTATAGTTTTGTTTGAGTATTGGATTTTTAGTGTTTTATTACAGTAATTTGTACAAAACATAATTCAATAAATAAAAAGGTTACCGTTATTCCATCTATTTACACCTTCTAATTTTTCATCTATTCAAATTTTTAAACCAACATTTTAACATTTTTTTTTATAATGAAGGATTTTTTAATAACATATTTTGAAGGTTCATCAACCCATCAATGTTAATACAGCTCAGACACTGCCCTGGAATACCAATTCATCTCAGAGAGATCTTAATTCCATCTTTTGGAATGTTGTTATCATTGTCATGTCAATTCAATTTTCAAAAAGACACTGCCACACCACACCCAAAAATTATATTATAGACAGTGGGGACACTACCTTCTTTTATGTGTCTGGGGGGCTTGTTCTCATATTTTCACAGAGATACACTTGATTTTTGTTTGTTCTCACAATTCTAGGAGACATTTTTCAAATTGATAAGCATGCTCTAAATTTGAAAAAAAAATTATTCCTATTTAAATTACAAATAAAGTTAAAATGAAAAATGTTCAAAACAATGATTCACCCCTCATAATTTTAGAATGATTTCTATCATTATAAGTTTAATTCAAATTTGAAATCATTGAAATCATGATTAATTAACTCAGTACTTAGGATTTATGCCCTTTGTAATTTCCATTTAATTTTTTATTCTCAGTACTCGAGAGGATTATAGGCCATCAATCTCATTTTATAATATGATCATATTTATTGAGAGATACCTAGTACATGGAAACATTCTAGAAATTGAATTAAGAACTTATCAAAATGATGTCTGAATAAGTCTAATTTTAAAATGATTGAAGCTAACTTTGATAGACAATTTTTGAAGGACCCACCTAGCCTCTATCCTTCATTTAGCCCATAGTTTCCATGAATGACTAGTTATAATAAAATCTATTTCAATCCTATTTCCCTCCCTACCATGCTCTTTGTATAATGCTTGATGATTATATTTTGAACAAGTGGGAGGGAGGCATTCAGACCACATGGGATGCTTTAACTTCTAGAGATGTGCGGTGCACTCACATGAAAATCAAGTTGTGATCCAAATGACTTTTTCTTATATCTCATTTTTAGTCTATTCCATTGAAATATTTAAATGAAAATAAAAAATTTGTATGGGTTGTTAACTAGGATGGTCAAAAATTACAATTTTCAAGACTAGTGAATCCCTTGAAGGATAATATCTTGTTAGGTAATGGATGTGAGAACTGTCATAGGAATAACATTAATAAAATAAAATTTCAAATTAAAATGGAAAGGAATGGAATAAATTCATTAGATACTTACTTACAGTAAATATGGATCCAACCTCAACTGTTGGAGTATGGACCTGACTCACCAGATGGATGAATTTTGTAACACTTATCTTATAGCATATGAATTGTACTTTAGATTTTACCCTTATTTGAGCTCGATTTTCACATTCTACCTACCTAACTACAGACTTTGAGTCATCAGATCCTTGTTGATAGAATTCCTCAAGATTATTTTTTTACTTCCCTTTACATAATGGTGATGATAGAATCAGTGAAAGGCTATGGTTAGGAAAATGATCTCGGAGTTCGAGTATATCAACTTTACATTTTAATCGTACTGATGAGAGAAAATCATGGTGAGGTAAATTGAAACTGGGAATATATATTAATGAATGGATAAATGATTATGATTAAAAGAATAATTTTTTTTTAAAATCTGAACTATGAGGCATGGCAAATTTACTAGGTAAGATTAAAAATGGAACTTAACTAAATTTTTGCTTACTCTTAATTTAATTTCATAGAAAAAATATACAATTAATGCTTTGAAAATTGATTATCCTTTTAAAATATTTGTTGAGATATTTTGCTTGGGGACAAGAAATTATTCAAGTGTGGGAGAATTTGATAAAACTAAAAGTTATATGTCTTTTTCTATCACATTTCCATTAATTTTGATTCAATTACTAGATAATTCATGGTATAGAAGTCTAATTATGTATGGAACACATCTTCACCATATTCCAAGGAAGAATGGTAGAAAAGAAAGAAAAAAGTCCAAGTACACATTGTAGACTTGATGATCACAACCCGAGTCTTCTATGAAGCATAATTAATGTCCAACCACAGTGATTGGATAAATTTCTAGTTCACATCATGACTCTCTACTACACATCATTACACTAGTCAAACCGAATTCCAGGAAGTCCATGAGGATTCAATGCGAAAATCCATATGGCTATGGGGTATATGTCATGAACCACCTGTAGACGACGTGACCATGGTTAAACATCATTAATACATGGAAGATCCACATGCCACACTAGAGATCCTCTACAAAATAACACAGATTAAGGGTTGATGACATGATGATCAAGTACACGTCCTCTCCATTTCCTCGTATATAAGGGGAAGATCATCAACACTATAGACAACATTTTAGGAACATATATATCTCTCATTTTAGACTCCCTTTGGAAATCTCATCTCTTTTCCCTCTCAAAAAACGTTAGATTTTGTAATTTCATTTCATTTTCAAACAAAGATCCATGGATTCATTTTTCTTCAATACCTTCAATTCTTGTGTTGTTTCAATTCCATTTCATTCCTTTCATGTAAGATTTTATTTAATGTATTCATGCGTGTTCATTTAATATCATTACATGTTCAATTCCATTTGAATTGTAATCATGATTTCTTCTATTCATTTTATTTATTTAATTACCAACATGAGTAGAAAAACGCATCGAGGTAGGGATCAAGATTTGAGGTATCTAGATGAATAATTAAATCTATAGTTCTAAACATGACAAACCTAAATGTATTAGTAATCATGATATAAACCAATGGTCAAACACCATTTTTGAGATTGTACCATGAATATCGGGAAATGATACAAATGACCCTATCCTAAATAACGTAAACTATGACAATGGTCATTATATTAAGGTACTTTATGGAATAGATTCTGAACATAATGCATCTTGGACTATAGCTAGCTTCCTAACCATGGAATAACTACATCCTAGGTTGAACTAGAAGAGTGGACCAAGGTGGACTATACAGTACCACTTACATAGAATACTAAGATCATAAGACCATTCCATGATTAGAACTTGGATCACCTATATCAAGATACTCGGACATGATCTCGACCTCTATGTAATCACTTGATGTCAAATCCAAAATTAGTTAGAATCTCTCAATCGTTAGTAAACAGTAAGGACTCCTGTAAAGGATTTAATAACAGATCTCTTTCACCCAAAAAACAACATTCTCCTTGTGGGATCGACCCCCCGACATTTACCATACTATTCCCTAGTAGTTACATAAAGTTTTAGACACATATAAATTTCAAAATTGACCCTCAGCCAGAGTAATTAACGACGAATATGGGTGTTCGATCAGTGTATCACTTACTTATCCATCTTCACAATTTCATGGAATCCTACATAGTCTGTAGATACCCTCTCCTATAAGTAATTTCCCATAATGACTTGTGTCTTTTAAAGATTGTAGACATGTCAATCGTGATATCAGGGAATAAGGTTACATGCTTTGTGGACCGAAAATGGTTGTCAGAGTGGGGATTAACAAGAGGGGAACTCTTAGCTATATTCATTTTTATTTTCCTTTGGGTTGAGATAGGTTAGTGGTTATGGTGTGTGTTTAACTCCTTTTACTCTTCATTTCACACTACCGTACCTTTGTTCTGTATATTGGTTCATGCTATTTTTTGTATGTTTATAGCAGTTTTCACTATTTCAATTTTTACCTCTTCACATTTTCATTGATTATGTGGTGTGCACGTGCCTAGCTTTCATGAAAAGGCCTCCTCTAGTATTTAGTGCCTTTAGTCCTTTCTTCCAAAACCTAGCCAATTGAGGAGGGTTGTGGGTAGTTTCGGCTTGAGAAGCAGCTTGGTATGGGATTTGAAAGTGTTTTATCTTATAACATTCATTTTATGGTACATTTTTCATATGTTACCCCCTTAAAAATGACAGGTTGGTTTTAGGGAATAGTTTCAAAGGATCTCGAGAGCAGATTTTGGACTAGGGAGTCCAGTGATGGTGTTGGCGGCTATTGTATCCATTCACCATGACCTAGATTACATTCATATCGATGTGGAACCATGAGATATTTGTTGTGGGGAACAATTGCACTTACATCATATATTATTGAGTCTTGGACTATACTTATGTTAGCTCCCATTTTTTGTCGATATATATTTATGATCATTTAACCCTATCACTCTATGATAATATTTAGGATTCCTCTGTTATGACAGTCAGCTAATATACCAGCTCTGGTTCATTATGAAGACCCCATGACTATTGAGGCCTTAGTTCAGGGTCCATATTGCGATCCCCTCCAACTTGGTGGGTAGGTAGTGAAACCATCGCCTCTTTAGAAATAATGTTTCCCACCATAGAAGGATGATGATGGGGAAAGATGAGCACCCTCTATGAGTCCCAGTTCAATAATCATCTGAGGTTCCATGGGGGTCTATATCCTAAGGCAATAGAGGATTGGTTGGAGCTGGTCGTCCATGTTACCAGGATTTTTTAGGCACTGGTAGATCAGTTGGTGGCATTGGTAGACAATATTTTCCACAGAGTATCTAGGAACTAGAGAAGCTTTGTTACCCAGATGCATGATGAGTAAACACGCTTGTATAATGACTTCTAATATATGTTTAATGAAGAGTAATACCCCTAAATCTTCCAATTCATTTTGATTCCAGAGCTTCTAGACCTTCATAAGGGACAAATGATAGTGTAAGAGTACACGATATGGTTTTTAGACCATATGAACTACCCCATCAACATGGTCAGAAATGGCTACTTCTGAGCAGATAATTTTGACAAGGGACTATATAGTGGGATATGGGCCCACATAGTTCCCTTAAGCATCCCCATTATGACATGGTTGTAGAGTGGGAAGTTGTTATAGAGATATTCCGAATGGAGGTGCATTATATAGATAGATCTGGTGGTAATTTTGACAATTTTGAGATACAGTAGTAGGTAGGTGCCAAAGATCTCGGAATAGGAGACCCTTTCATGAGCAGACCCAGGGACATGGTCATTCTATGCTGCAGTAGTGTATAAAACTGAGGTATCTCATAGAGGGACCATACAATTCATGTGATGGGTGAGGTCACATTTTGTAGGACTGCCCGACCCGGTGATCTGAGCAACCCAGACAAGTAGAGGATGGATTCCACTATAGAGACAACACCTTGATTAGGGATATCTTAAGTGGGGATAGATTGGTCCCTAGGGAGGTGGGGCTACTAGAGGATAATGAGGAGATATAGTTGGGGGATTATAGTATGAGGTCACCCCACCCCCCATGAGGCCCATGTGGGGCTTAGGTAGATGGGATATGGGGCCATAGAATACTGTAGGCATTGGAGGATAACGATCCTGCGGAAGTGGAGATGATCTGAGGTATTATGGGTGTTTAATCTAAATTTGAATCACTATTAGTAGAAACAATAACTATACATTCTTTCATCTCTCAACTCTTTGTGTGGGAGCTGGATCTCCCCATAGAGATTCTAGCACAATAGTAGTTCCATGAGGTTCCCACAAGGAACGCTTCTTCCATATCATCCTTTTTTTGATAGTGTGAGCTATCTATTGGAGGAGAGAGGATCACATGGGACCTACAAATAGTCACAATGGAACCCTAAAATGTTATATTGGTCATGGAAATGCCTTCAATGGTCTGAGATCGTATTGACTATCACTGTTGATTAGTCATTTTCTTATCCACTGATGGGACAACGTTCTCCTTTTTCAATGAGAGAGACCTCATAGAGGGACAAACCAGAGCTATGAGAAAGTGGTTATAGCCCCTTAAACATCAAGTATTTAGTATAAACAATAATATTTTAGACTCATCACGGGTCTAAAATCCTTCGATTGTAGATTATTATATTAATTCTTCCCCTAAATATGTTTTGAGACTACCTCTAAGGTTGGAGTAGGTGTTTTTCATTTACTTGTAAACAGGGACTACCCCGATAGCTTTTGTGGAATATAAAATTGCACCCACTAACCTCATAGAGCTAGGGTTTCAGTTGGATATCTTCTTGAAAAATGTTTCCCCAAACCTAGTGGGTCCCCTTGAGAAGCTTCAGTTTTATTTGTGATGAAGGTAGATGGGAGCTTATGGCTTTGCATGGATTATCTTCAGTGGAACCAGGATGATATAAAGAACAACTTCACCTTTTAAGGATTTATGACCTATTTGATTAGATGTGAGGTGCGATATGGTTCCACAGGATTGATCATAGGTCCTTCAATCACATTTTGTGGGTTCATGATTCTGATATTATAAATATTCCTTTTTGATGTTGTTATTGATACTATGAGTTCTTAGTTCTTCCTTTTGGTGTGAATAAATACCCTTCTATTTTTATGTATTTAAAGAACAATGTATTATAGCCTGACATGGAGTTGTTTTTAGTTTTCCTTATCGATGAAATACTTGTCTCCTCATTGAAATGGGAGGATCATCTCGAGATGTTGAAGAGGGTATTTCATTTACATCAGGATCACCACCTTTTTGGAAAGACTTCAAAATTCTAGTTCTGGAAACAAGAGGTTCACATTCAAGGGAATTTATTTTTCAATCAAGGTGTATCCATGGATCCCACAATGATATAAGTAATGATTTCCTAGTAGACACCCCATAAAGTTTCATAGGTGTATATTTTTCTTGGATTAATAGGGTACTCCGTGAGATTAGTTGTAGACTTCTCATGGATCATAGCCTCCTAAACCAAATAACGTGGAAGGGATAGACGTTTAACTAGTATGATGATTTTTAGAATGCCTTAGTTTAATTGATTCAAATGCCGAAGAGCTCCCCACATTTGAGACTACCAGATGAAGGAGTTGAGTCTTTGGTGTATTATGATGCCTCAGGTGATGGGATTGGTTACATGATGCTGCAATGAGAGGATGTCGTTGCATATGGGTTGAGTATGTTGAGACACCATTAGGATAATTACGAGACTCATGATCTAGAGATCATAGTGGTAGTTTTTTCATTGAGGATGTGGAGATACTACATTCTGGGAGAGTACTTTGTGGATTAATCGGACCACCAGAGTCCCATGTAAGTCTTCTCTTAGGGAGACAAGAACCTGAGGCATTAACGATGGTTAGAGTTCCTTCAGGACTATGACATTGAGATGGTCTATACTCCATTGAAGGGAATCATTGAAGCATATTCCCTTAGTAAGAATTCCTAGGACAGCCTATTATGGGAATCTTCACAGAATTTTTCTTCCCTACAGCTGACCCTAGTGGAGTAGGACGGTACTATTTTCTTAAAGATAATGGTGATGACACATTACCTCCTTAAGCATGGAAATAATTCGAAACTGGTAGAAATTGAATGTGAAGTTCTTCATGATCATATATCCATAGGAAATGAACCAAAATGATATTTGGAAGGAGGAAATCTTGTTCCAAAGTCAATAATTGTTTCTAGTCATGTTGTGAGAAGAGATAAAGTAAGAGTTCCAAAATTTCTCTTAGTAGTACATTATTATGTAAGTTATATGTGTAGGGATGTTTATCTGTATTTTTGATAACCTAACATGAGATAAATCATATATGAGACCATATCATAATGTCATGCATATCCACAGGTGAAGGATGAGCATCATGTTCCGATGGGTTTTGTACAAACTATTGATATTATAGAGTTGAAATGTGATGACATATCCTTTGATTTAATCATGGTGATTTTGTGCACAGTGAAGAGGAAGGATTCCATTGTGAAGATAGTTAAATGACTCATGAATTAATCACATTTTATTACCATTAGGAAGTAGTGTTTGGGGGAGATTATGAGTTAGTTATACATACATGAGATTGTCTGGATTTATGGGTTTCCCTCTATGATTGTCTCTAATCATGAAATATACTTTATGTCACGATTGTGGAGTGACCTGCAGTAGAAATTTGGGTCCCAATAGTATATGAGTATATCCTGTCATCCCAGAATGATGGGAAGACCTAGCACACTCTCTAGTTGTTAGATGATATGTTGACATCATGTTTGTTGGATTTCAGCTGGAGGTGGTAGTATCAACTTCCCCTCGTGGAGTTTGTATACAACAACAGATACCATCCAACCATCACCATAGAAGCATTTTAGGCCTTGCATGGGAGATCCTGAAGTTCACCCATATATAGGACAAAGATTGGATAATCCACTCTTATGGGACATGAGTTAGTGAAGGTGACCATAGAGATAGTACAGGTCATCCTAGAATGGATGAAGACGTCACAGAGTAGACCGAAGTCATACACAAATCAACATCATATGCCCTTTGAGATTTACCTGGGAGACCACATATTCTTAGGATGCTCCCAATGATGTGGAATGATGACGTTTTTTAAATGAGGTATGATATCCCCTATATTAATTGGGTCATTCAAGGACATGCAGAGGGTCAGTGAGGTTTCCTATCACGTCTTATTTTCCCCACACCTTGAGAGATTAAAAAAGGTTTTCCAGTTGTCACAATGGATAGATACACACATGATCCAACAGACATAATTTATTGGGGTAAGATGGACATCAAGGATGGATCCACCTTTATGAAGAACTCGGTGGTAATAACGTACCAACAAGATAGACCTTGATGGGAATAAACATCCCTTTGGTTTGAGTGTTGTGGTAGTAAAAAAACTTGTAGGAGAGTACCTGGGAGTGAGAGAGCCAGATGTGGGCTTATTATCCCATTTTTTATGCTTATTTTTCCTTTTCTAGGATGAAAATAAATAAGGATAAAATGGTTTAGAGAACCATTTTTTATTTATAAGACATTCATATATTTATAAATACTTTTCCTGAGCCAAGCACTAAGACGCCAAGCTATTTGGAGGAATAGTGTGACCATAATTAATTTTATAAAAATAATACATATATTTCATGTTTTTTACATGTTTTTAATTAACGAAACTAGGGTAAATCCTAATCAGGTGTTTAGATGAGAAATCTAAGACTGTCTTTGGGTTTAGAATGTGGTGTTTTCATTAGGCAGGATATAATAAAATTCGGTGCAGGATGTCCCGACCCCTCATTCATTGGGGGTCCATTTAATAGATTTAATAAATAAACTAATTAATTTAAATAATACCCTTTATGACCTAATAAATTACAATATATATATGGATAAGGTTATTTTTCATGGGTTTCCCTCATAATTGCTGCAATCTTTCGGTAAGAGATTTCTTCCCCTCTTAGGGGAATCCCATTAAAGAACAATGACACCATGGTTCTAGGTGGATCGAAGCTTAGGGAATTATACAAAACCTATCTAACCCTTTGGTGGGTGAATTATTCAAAAACAATAAATCCAAATAGTGGTATGACTCATTATTGGTGAATTTACACCCTAGATTAAATGTTTGGGCATGTTGAAACCCGATTCCTCAATATTCACCCCATTTGCATGATCTCAATCGCTAAAAAATGTTGTTAATTAATTTTTCATATAACATGGATGAATTTTTTTGATCATTGTTCATGAACTATTGGAAAACGATCCAAAACATTGTTTATGGTGTCTTTCCATCTCATTTGTTCATGTTCCTCACCGTTGAATCCATATGGATCTTGATTCAACAATTTTCAGGAGACCTGATCTCGATCGGGCATTAGAATTCATGACATATTTTCCTAATAGTGAAAATATCAAGCTAATGTAACATATATGTAATTGAAAGGATGAACCTCTAGTGGGATTGAGTTGTGTACTCCCCGATTATTTCTTGCTACCATCTAGTAGGATATTATATTTTTTGTTCCATGATGTTCTAGGAAGACCCTCCTGCTAGGATGGGTAGGGTAGTCCTCAATGAACTTCTAGGAGTGACCGTCTAGCTGGGCTGGGCAATGACAATCCCTGAGGACACATGGAACATACACTCCATTAGTTTATGGGCAGTAGCATTCCTTAGTGATTGTCCAAGGTGGTACCCTCTATTAGGACAGGGCAGTGTTGTTCCTTGGTGACTATTAGAGAATACCATTTATTGTGCAAGTATAATAGAGAGTTAAGGATCATCCTCACCTAAGGAATCATGATAAAGTGGGGAAGTTTTCCATCAAGACACAATCTTGTGACATAACCTAGAACCATGTGGGTGATTTAGTGCTACCCAACCCAGATAGTATTGAGCCTTGGTGATTTTATCCCCTTTTACTTGTGCCTCATGGGTAGACCCATGAGATACTATCCATTAAATACGACATTAACATGGAACTATTAGCTATTCTCATTCTTGGGTTGTGTTCAGAGACAGAGATCCTATTACTCCCTCATTTTGGATTCATTGATTGAGTATATATATATATATCATCTTATAGTACCCACTACAATGGTCTTGATTACTCTCCTTCTAGGAGAGGTGGAGAAGTGTGGGGTATTCCATGTGTTTTCTATGTCTTGCTTCACATGGATGGATGATTCCACTCTTCAGTACTAGGTAGCAGTGACTCAATGAGGATTTCATCTCCGCATGATTTCATGGTCCTTGTGTTTTGATGAGTGGAATTTCACTCTCTTGTTGGGATAAGATGTACTCTTTCCATTCAATTTTAACATACCATGTTCTCTATACTACTCTCCATTTCATTGTATCTCTCACTACTCCCCCTTCACTTTATTGGGTCATCTTACACCGTTTGTATATACTCACTCATGCGTGGGCTTTTCCCAAAACGTGTTATGTTTTTTTGCAGACAGTGGACCGGTCGATCGTGATCTTAGGGGAACACAAGGATAAGGGATGCATGGATCATATTCTATTGTCAGATTTGGGATTTATGAGAATTGTTCTCTTGGATGTACTATTTTTCAGTTTCCTTCAGGGTTGGAGAAGTTTTAGGTATGGGCGTGTGTTTTTTCCCTTTTACTTATCAGTTGAAATTTTCATACCATTATTATTTTAGTGGATCATGAATTATTTGGTATTTTATAGAATTTTTTACTTTTTCATAATTTCATCAACACTTTTTCATTGAGTGGGATATGTGTGTATGTAAATGTTTTAGGAAAATGGTTCTGTGAGATTGTTATTCATTCGTTGATTGTCACCAACCTATCACCTATGGAGGCAGGCTTAGTATTGTTGTAGCTTGATGCCCGATTTGGTTTGGGTCATGGAATCATCATTTATGGACTATTAAAAATTTAATAATCATTTTTTAGTGATTACTTAAATCCCATTTCATTAGGTTATTGACATCTATATAGTTTTTGAAAATGAAAATTGTGATGAACTAGTTCTGGTGATTTGTACAATCAAAATGTGAAATATTAAAAGATATATTAACTATTAATAACAAATTTATAATGTAATTAAAATATATTAATTACATTAATATTTAATTATTTTACATTTACATAAAATTCATTATTCATTCAGGGTTTAAAATATATTAAATTTTCCACATTAATGGAAAAAACTGACCCAAACAAGAAAGCATCTTAATAAATTTATGAGTAAGGATATATTTTTATATAATGTCAGTATAGTGTTTTTAAAATATTTTAAATTTTCATAAATATCATATATATTAATTAAATTTATTCATAGAACCATGTATTTAGGTTGGTGATGAAAAATAAAATACAACATTCATTGAGGTGATAGTCCGTCATTTGAATGATTAATGATTTTATTTATCCGTGAATCATATATAATGAAGGAGTGTGATAAATTAATAAAAAATAATTTTAATTTTTAACAATTTAAAAATATTCATTAATAAAGTACATTCTATTTACAACCATGAATGGTGGTTATATAAATTGAACCACACCATTTTTTTGTGGCAGTAATAAGCATGTATACATTATAAAGGATGTTATATTATTTTAGTGAATGGAATTATTTTAATAATTGTTGATTAAATAATATAATGAAATTATATTATAAAAATAATACTCGTGTGACTATATTATACAGTCTATAATATGATTTTAGGTGGAGGATAAAGAAGAAAAAACAAAGTTGTTGGAAATACTCACATTGACAACATGAGCATATTCTTGAAAATATCCTTAGAAATGGATGAATTACAAACTATAATTCATAATGGAGGATTTTAAAATCAATACTGGACTATAGGATTAAAATGTAGGACTTTTAGTGTGAAATTTGAATAACAGTGGTTTGATGAAGGGGTGGAAGTGTTCCACTTGTATAAGTGAACAAAAACATTTATATAATATTTCAATAATTCAATAACAATAATAAAAGATTAGTGCCTCCAAACTCATGAAATAATTTATTTTAGGGGTATAAAAGGTTTATAAATCCTCCACCACTCATTCATTCAAAAAATTTAATCATTTTTCATGAATTTTACTACTTGATTGTTTATATTTCATAATTACAGGTTGTTCCTTAGAAATTGGTTTGCAACCTTGTAGATTATATTTTATTAATAATATAAGAAACCATTATAATTTTTTATATTATATGAATAAATTTTGGATAGATATAATCTAAATAAATTTATAACTAATTGAAAATTAATATCAATTATAAAATAATTTATATATAGATTTTTTGTTTGTAGAAAAATATTTTTTAACCGTGATGTGTTTTTAATATCATACACAATATGATTCCAATTTAATGAGAGATAATATATTTATATATTTCAATAATCATCATATAAATTTTTTATATAAAATAGTTCTATATATTTTATTACAAAAAAACATCTTATCATTAATAGAATAAATCATTTAAAACCACCCATTCACAATTTTAATGTTAATTAAATATAACTTGAGAAAGCCCTCATTTTTGGGAAAAATGAATTCTAAATTATTAAATTATTTGATAATATTGACTAAATTATTAAATAAATTATTTAGATTTAAATTTTATAAATGGAGGGATTAAAATAAAAGAATAAAAAAAATTTTCATTATAGAATATTACATATGTTTCAAAAAGTTAGACACTGGTTGTATTAATTCAAAATAGAAATTGTAATTGTTTTTGTTAATTTATAAATATATATATATATATATATATAATATTTTAGAAAAATAATTTCTTTTTTGTATTATGATAATGTCTTAAAAGAGATGGAATTTGTGAAATCAATGTTTTTTCACTATTCACATAGAAATCTATAATTTTGAAAAAATATAAAACATTAAACCATAGATAATAAAGAATTTAATAGTAAAAAATTTTAATTTGTTTTTTCAATTTAAATTTATAATATCTATTAATTTTTATTTTAAATGAAAAGAACACTTGTAAAGAAATACGTTTTATATTTCTAAAAATTATCTTTTTGATACATAAGTTTCTTCAATCAAATTTAATATAAGTTTCAAGTTGATTAAAATATCGTTATTTACTCAAGGGTCAATTATTCCTATTTATTAAAAATTATATTCATCTAATAAACCACATAAACTTTTTGATTTGTGTTAGATGTGAAACAATTTATCAAATATATTGTTAATTTAGAGAAAAAAATATATTCCAAAAGTATTGTGGTGTTAATGTTGTTCATTAGATCAAGTGAATAATGAAAAATAGTAATTTTTATATATTTCATCTTTTTAAATCTGTGTAAATATCTACTACAAATATTTTATTTAAAATTATGATATTACAATGAATATATTAAATATATAGAAAAAAGTATAATTTTTTTCATTTCAAGATATATTTTTCAAATTATTTTTTCATGAAAATAAATAATCATTTATAAGACATAATCAATCATAATTGTTTTTTCAATATAAAAAATATAAGATATTAAAACTAATGTTACACATTGATACACTAGGGGTGACTTAAGTTATCAATGTATATTATAAAAATTATCTATAAAGATCGATCATGTTTTCTTCGTTAGAAAAAAAATAAGACTAATCCCCAACCAATGAAAATTATCATGTACAAAATCAGATTCCAAAATAAAACAATAAAAATAAATAATATAATATATTAACTTGTTTTCCATATTGGATATGTAATAGGAGGATACACACAATATTTAATTAGTATATTAATTAGTTCAAATCCTAGAAATATTGTTATAATAATTTATTTACTTGGGAACTGTATGTTAGGGATCATTACATTTAAAATTATATTCTTTCACAATAATTCACAATGAGTTACCCTCCATTTTTTTTAATGATATGATGAATAGAAAAAAAAAATATTTTATTATATGACATTAAAAGATCAAGTAATAATTTTTGAAAGAGGACTTATCCACCTAGTTTGTTTTCTCTCCTATAAATCATAATAAATATTATATTAAATATTATTCATATTTAATATTTCCATATATTTAAAATAAAGTGAAACAAAAATTCAATTATAATCATAATTTTTTTTTCAGAAAATCCTCTCTCAATGGATCACGATTTTATATTCTTCTATAAGAGATCGATATTTATTTCATTTCAATATTTCTAAAAAAATAAAAAATATATTTCTATTAAATTTAGAGCTAATATATTATTTTAAAAAATATTTTTCAATATTTCTGATTTTATCATCATAATTTGAAATAAATATTATTATTCCCACAGAAATAAAATAATCACAATTTATTCATCAATATACCATTGAACTTCATTATTAATTTCTCTATAAATTAGATGTTGAAACTATAGAAATATTAAATTAAATTTCATTATATAATATTTATGCATCATCTCAACATTCTTCTCATTATTTCAAACAATTCCAAAAAATCCTAAGTTACCTTCATTAAATTTTATCCATTTTTACACGAGGTTTGAAAATTTTATTTTTATTATTTCACAACCAAACTTGTGTATCACCATAAATTATATGTACTATATTAAGTTGTTGTCTCTGATAAAAAGATTTTCCTCACACATTTACTCTGGTATTGATAGTTCATATTTGAAGAATCATTTACATAGAACCAAAAAAATCATACATAGACATTATATTTTTCATATTAATATAGACTAACTACATTTACCTTCACTAAAATTTATTATAATTATTTAAAAACTTAAACAATTATCTAGGATTATTTTATCAATTAAAAAACTATGATGAAAACAAATAAAAAGATTGTCTAAATTTTAAATCACTACATCCAATGAATTTATAATTAAAAATTTTATTATTCACAAAAAGTTAGGGTCATATTAAGTTACAATAATATTAAAATTCAATAATTATGTGGCGAGATGACTGATTTTGATTAAATAGTATTAGTTTCATATATGTAAAGATCAATTTAATTTAACTATGTATACAAATATGGGAATTAAAATATATTCACTATGGTCCTTAAATCCTTTAAGAATCATTTTAGATGTATTCATACTAATAACAATACATATTTTCTTTAAAATCCATTTCATTGGAATATATAATTTTTAAATAAATTTAAATAGTTATAAATATTAATGTTTCAATATAAATGACTGGATATTATTTTTTCATATAATATATATCCATAATTTAAAAAGATGCATGAAAATACATGAATAAAAACAAAAACTTTTGGTTGATATAATTTTTTTGAAGTAAAAAATGCACATGATGGAGAATGGAATCATTGATTGTTAATTTTACATGATTACTGGTAGTGAAAAAAAGATTTATTCTTAAAATATTGATTTTTTATGTAAAATATTATATAAATTTTAATATATATTGTATATATTTATGACAAATTACCTTCCCATTTTTATAGTATTTAGATAGAATTATCACAATATAGAAAAAAATAGTCACTATGACATTTTCAATTTTTTTGATAATAGAATCAATTAAAAATAATATTTATTACCAAAATGTAGTCCAACTGTTGAAAAAAATTGTTAATAAAATATAATGATTAATAACAAACATTCTAATTATTTAAAAATAAAAAAATTTAAATACTAAAAAAAATATATAATCATCAAAACTAATTAATATATTATTTTAATAGAAACCAATTATTTTAAGGAATTTCAATCTCTAATGTTTGTTTAAAAATGTCAGAAATTGATTTCATGTTGGAAATTTGTTTCATTTTGATACTTCTTGGTTATGAATCTATCTCCCATTGTTATCAACTATTACTAAGAGGTAAAGGGAAATAAAAATGTTAAACCCCATGATCATATAACACATTTAGCATTAATAAATAAAAACTTATGATATTCTATGAATCATTAAACCATGAACGTATATAAAAAATAATTATAAATTACAAAATAAAGCACATTATATTGAATATAGTTTTTAAAAATAATATCTAATTCATTTATGAATTAATAATGATCCAATATAACTATTTTGAAGTATTTTTTTGTGTTAATTTTTTGTTATGTATTTTTTATTTGAAAATTAATTAAGCGTATAAAATTATGAACATATTTTGTTTACTCATGATGAAAATTAATTCATTGGTTTCCAATAGGTTGTAAATGAAGAAAATCATTTAATATAGATGACAGATTTTTTTTCTAAAAAACTACTTTTATACAAGCAATGGTTTATTATAAAACTAAACATAATTGATCACTATAGGTGATTTAATTTAATGAAATGTTAAAATATTATATTAATCAGATAAGTTATCATCAATTTAATGGCTTTTTGAAGGCATGGAAAAATCTATGGGTTTATGTTTCAATCTCATTTTTTATCTTCAATGTTTATAATTTAATATACATTAATTAAACTATATTTTCTTTATCTCTTAAATCTCGTAGTTTTTTATATTCTCTTGTTATTTCTTAGGTTTCCATGTTTTCCTTTATTTATAATATCCTTGGTACAAAAAATCAATAATAAAATGTTTTTATGAAATGTAAGAATTATTTTATCTTTTGTCAAGAAATATTTTAATCCATGTCCATATTCATTAATTTTTTTTAAAAGATGCTCACTTCAATGGAAAAATAAATATTTAAAATAATTTAAATACTTTGAATAATTAATTTTCAATGTTTTGTGTGGAATTAAGTTGTCATTTTTAGAAGAAGGTTCATTAGTACTTTTTACCAAAACAATCTAAGGAATAGTTTTTTTTACAATTACTGAATGAAAAGAGTGACCTTAAATTATAATTATTCTTTGTTTCGAAGAATCGATGAGAATTTTAAAAGTTTTTATTAAAGTAATTGACTGTTCTCAATATTATTGTAATTAAAATTTAAAATATTTTAAAAATATTAGGAAATGTTTCTCATGTTTTCAGATAGAGGATCATATGTTCATTTCATGGTATCCTTTTCATATTTCAATATCCCTTGAAGATTAATTTTTTTCATAGGTGATGTAGTATTTGTTACCAAACAAATTATTTCTCTAGATGTATATTGAATATTATAATTTAAGGATGATTCAATGAAATACATTACTTTTCCAAGTGTTAGTTAAGATATAAGGAAATAGGGAATGTTTTTATGATTCCATCAAAATCCAAACATGGACGTCTTTTGACTATATGATATTAAATTATTTATGAAACCCATTTCTTGTCCATTGTTTATGAATATATAAATTAATAAATGTTTTTATGGTCTTGTGGAAGAAATATATTTGGTGGTGATTATGTGATAGGATGGTCTGTAATATCCCCCCAAGTAATTGGCTAATTATTGAAATCTCTAGAGATAATATGACCTAGAATGGGGAGTAATTCTAGTTCTGTAAGGGACCCTATCATCTATGATAGTCTTGGGGTGAACCGTGATTAGGGAAATTATGGAACTTGGAGTGAGCCCAATCCACTATGGTTGTTTTTTCATTATAATAGTCCTGTAATTGTACCTTGTCCAAGGAAATTATTTTCTATAAATGTGATTTTGTTACAATTTATAGGAAATGTTCTTATGAATATGATATTGTCTCATGGATCATGATTTATTAAGGATTATTCCTCACTCTTGTGACTCATGTATATGGATACAATAATTCCTTATGCCCGGACACTTGATTTATGATCAATGACTGATTAGTAATGAGTCTCAAATGTTATGATCATGATTTCATATCCTTATCCAAATATTATTCTTGCATGTAATCAATGCGTGATATATCTCATGTTTACCCATACTAAGAATTTGATCACACCCCTATTTTGTTTATATTTTTTCCAAGATATGAAGAATTATTTGATGTTGGATATATTAATGAAGGGTACTATGAGAGAAAAAATATGTGAGATATATTAAAGATCATTAATGAAATATATTGAGTATGTATATTATATAAAATATCCCCAAATCATTTTAGTTAAGTTGTCAGTATTACAATGAAATGTCTTGAATATTAAAAAAGGATGCAATATATATTTATGTTATGTTTGGGTCAACTAAAAATGATCATTTTTTATGAATAGTAATTTTATTAAAATTTTGGAATATATTTATAATAGATTCAAGGTGTACGGATCATCATAAATTAACATTGATCATGTCAAAAGATAGCTTACTTTTATGAATAACAGAAAACTTATTAGGTATACTATGTTGAATATCCTGAGGGGGGGGGGGGGTGAATCAGGATATGAAATATTAAAAATACTTCCACTTTTGATATTTTTTTGTTAAACCAAACACACCTCTATCGTTCTCCTATAGAAATATATGAACAAAAAATAATTCAATCATGGGACCCAAGAACCATAAAAGGTTTAAACTCACTAGGATGCATCCAAAGATCATAAAAAGGTGAAGTGGTGATGTACCAAATCCACTAGAAGAAGAATTATTTTAAAATTTTCATTCAAGATCATCTATTCCTAGGCTAACTTGCTTTATAATGGCTAGGGTCTTCTCACTACATCACAAGGGTAACTCCATATATCTTTTACTCTAGCACACTAATAGTGGGTAGTATCACTATCTTCCTATTATTTATCTCACTACTTATGGAAGGGATCCACTAACAGTTTATAGATATTTTTGTCCCTTCATTTTCAGGAATTATACTTCCTAAACTGTAGATAGATAATTTTTTGATGTTCCACTTTCATCCACTGATGAATGATGTTATACCACAAGTATATGGAAAACTTCTAACTTTTGTGCAACCCTATGTTGACTTATACACATATCTAAGTCTGACGAAGAAGTTTCAACGAAACACTTGAATGAAACTCCCTTCATAAACTCACAACTTGGTCGACACACACCATTATACACCCATACCAATATCAACACACATCCAACAACTTGCATGCAACGTCTGAGTAACTATATACATGTGCAGCCTCACCACATGTGTGACCGAAGCTACAATTTTCTCTATGTGTTGAGATTCATATTAAATGATGGAAGAAGCCTAATAAATTTGGTCATTTTGGAGGCCATGAGCGCACATCACTCATCATTCCATCAAATTCTCTAGTCCATCCGCCAAAGACTCTATCATGCTAGTCACCATGCATGCTATTGTATAACATTTTTGACCTTCTATTCATTTCAATATTTTTATGTTATGATCCTGAAAAACATATGGAGTGAAACTTTGTAAATTTTTCAATGATTGGTGCACAAATCCCTTTTCCAAAAACACTTTTCTCTAATCTCCAAATTTTGGACACAAAAAATTTGCATATAATTAAAAAAACACAACCTTGTATACATGATTTTTGTACCACCTCCAGATCATAAATGCATTTGTCCTGGAATCTTATTAGCATAGATTTTCCAAAATATTTCTAGAACACAACAACTAACTAAAAACCATCTTTTTCAACAAACACAATTTACCCAAAATACTACAATGTTACCTTGAGGGATTTTCCCAACAAAATCCATTAGAATTTTTTAACCCAAAAAAGTATAATGAAACCATGTAATAAATAATGGGAAATTATTAATTCAGATATATTATATATCATAGGAAATATAATGTAAAAAAATATTATCACCTCCCCTTTCCCTCACACTTTAATTTCCGTAAATCATTTCCTCCTCTCTACAAAGTGTTATTTTTTTTTTTTCATCAATGAGAAGTGTTTTTCAAATTCCATTAAATTGGTATGAAATATAATTTATTAATATTTTATTATTTAATATTGATTAAATAGTTATTTTATTTAATACATTATTTATCATTTTTTATGAAGAAAAAATTATTTATTTATTAAATACAAATATAAATAGTTTATTATTAAATAATACAATATTCAATATTAATAGTAAATTTATTAATTGAATTAAATATATGAGGAACAATTTAATTAATCAAATAAATAAATATTATTATTTTAGAAAATAAAATTGAATATCTATATTTACAAATATAATTAAGCAGAATTAAAAAATTTATTATATATATATATATTAAATATAAAATATTTATAGAAAAAATATACTATCATTAGATAATATTTATATTTTTTTAATTATACATATCACAATAATAAAAATAATTAAATTATAAATTCCCAGAGAGATGGAGTCACATGGGGGAGCGACGAGGGGGGGGGGGGGAACTAGCTCTGACGATCCAAATCCGAGCACAAAGAGGGATGTTTATTCCTTTCCTGGTAATGATTCGTCGATTGGTAAGAAATTCAATTGTGTTAGCTATAAAGAGATTTTTCAATGTGTTCCTGCAAAGAAATCCTTCGCGGCTTCCGCTTCTGAAGCGTCGGGCCTGAAGAAGTTTGCGGATGTTCTCAAATCGGCTGGTATGTTCATAGAATTTGATTTTCCTCCACCTAGTATGATAATCAAAAATGGATGTGTTTCCCATGTCACCGCAGACCGAATGACTGCTGTGGAACCAATCAATCTTTGTCGATTATCGATCATCACACGAGTTCTTCTTCTAAAGGGAGGATCACTTTGGAAATTCAATGATCCCTCTCAAATAATCTCGCTTATTTGGGTGTTTGATGATTACAGGATGATCACAATGGGTCGTGGCTACTATCATATTCTTGTCTCATCTGAGGAATCAAAACGAAGAGCATTGAGCATTGGGACTGTTTCGTTGAAGCTGGGTGTTCATCAAATTCCAGAGTGGGATAGAAATTTCGTACCTGAGAATATCAAAGATACACATGCACATGTTTGGATTCACATTCGTAAGTTAAATTGGCTATATTGGCATCCTATTATTATATGGTATATTTCCTCATTGGTTGGAAACCCCATTCAGATGGATAATCACACTGAAGATTCTATGTTTGTTGATTTTGTGATGGTGCTGGTGGAAGTGGACATGGATTCGATGATGGTTGAGGAGGTTTTATTGACAACTAGAGATGATCGTTTTAATCTGGGAATCAATATGATAGGGGACCAAAGATCTGTCTCACTTTCCACTTCTTTGGTCACATGGATTTTGTATGAAATTGGAGTAAGTTATGTGGGCTATGCTAATTGAAGGGTCACTCTGATGATTTCTATAGGAAGGGAAAGGAAAAGTTCCACTCATATGATCCTATTTTCATGCTGACTAACCCCATTTCTAGGATGAATAATACCATTTCTGAGAAGGTCTCTGATGAGGCTTCTATTCCCAGTACATAACCTGTTCTTCAGGGCCCGGTGCCGAAAGCTATCAATCATGTTGAGAAGTGTTCTATATAAAATTCTATGAGCCGGAATGATTCTATGAATGAGGCTGTTGATCAGGTTACAGTATTGGTTCAGCCTATGATTTCTCATCCAGCTCATCATGTGATCTCTCATCTAGTGTAGACTACATGTATTGTGCCTCCTATAGAGAATGCTTTTCAGGTCTTCCTATAGGGGAAGACTGCATGTAGTTCTCTTGTTGAGCATGTATTGCAGGTCTCCATGTAGGGGCAGACTGACTGTATTGAACATCCAGGTGAGAATGCGTTGTAGGAGGCAATGCCCGTTGATGATCAGGTTGCAATGTAGGTTAACCCTATCATATCTCATCTAGTTTATCCTGTGATCTCTCATCCAGTGAAGACTGCATGTATTGTGCTTCCTATTGCACATGCTTTGTAGGACTTCATGCAGGGGGAGACTTCATGTAGTTCTCCTATTGAGCATGTATTGCAGGTCTCCATGAAGGGGCATACTAACTGTACTAAACATCCAGTTGATAATTCATTGTAAGAGGCAATACCAGTTGTTTCTGAAATTGTTGAATCATATGAAGTAGCTATGTAGATAAATTTTGGTATGGAGTCTGGTGATTTATGTGGACAGAAAAAGGATGTGGTTTTTCCTTCTGAATCCGTTATAAAGGAACATGTATAGGTTTTTTTGAATCTGGTGGGATGGTCCTATTTCCTCAGTCTATTGAGAAAGTTATGTGTTGTGATAAAAATGTAGTTCGCTCCTTCGCTTAGGTCCCATTGTCTGAGGTTTCAAGAAAGTCTATGTTGGAGACTAGTCAAGATACAGTTAGTTAATTAAATAAATTCACTGCTTTGTGTGGTTTTTTTGTCTGATATATGGAGGACACTATCAGTGATGAGAAACGTCAAAATTTGGATGGTTCAGCCCCTATTTCTTTCCCATTAGCCATAGAAGTAAGTAAGTGAAATAAAAAGAAGAGTGATATGCATGATAAGTTATTGAATCTGCAACTGGATGGAGGGCCTAGAACCAGGTCCCAATCCCCCCTCTCATGAGGATTTTCTTCTAGAATTTCCAGGTTCTTGGGAAATCACCCATGGTCACAACCCTTAGGAATTTTATTTTGGCCAATAAACCTATCCTCATTTGAATTTCTGAGCCTCGTATGTCTTTCTGTAAATGGAAACGCTTCAGATGGTCAACCCTTGGGTACTCTTTGGTTTCTCATAATGATGGTCAGAATTCCTCAGACTCTCTACTAGTTTTGAAACATGATATGTCTCCTTGATATCCTCTTTTTATGATCAGCATTCGATTAGTCTCTCTATTAAGATAAGTGGTTATGGAATGTCCATTACTTTTGAATATTCTTTAAATCAGTATACACGGAGACATGCTTTATGGTCATATCTGGTGAACATTGCCCATGGAATGAGACAGAGTTGGGTTCATATTAGTGATTTTAATTTAGTTCCTTGGACAGAGGATAAGACAAGAAATATCTTTAACAGGTTGGATGCTAGTGAATTCACTTATTTTATTGATGTTTGTAATCTGATTGAGGTTCCAATTATGGGGGATGATTTTACGTGGAAAAGATACACATTGAATGGGTTATAAGCCAGCAATATTGATAGGTGTTTTTGTAATGTGGATGGGGGTTCATAGGATTTTTTTCTCTATGTTGGACTCTTCCAAGGGCTAATTCTGATCACAATCCACTATTAATGGATTTGATTCTTCATACCTTGAGATCTTCTCCTCTACCATTCAGTTTTAGTAGTGTCGAGTTATCTATTCAGGGATGTAGAAGAGTTGTCAGTGAGGCTTGGGAAACCACGTTTATTGGAAGTCCCTTTCATATAATGGTTATTAAGTTAAAGGTTCTGAAGGAAAAGCTCAAAGAGTAGAGTAAGAAATATTTCTCATGTCTGGATCATGATATTCAATGTGCCGAGGATAATCTCATGTAATGTAAAAGGCTTAATGAGGGTCATGAAATGATATCTAGGGAAGAGTCTCTTTCTCTTTATAAATTTAATGATCTCCTGGCTTTAAAAGAATGTGTTTCCCAGACACACTATAATGTTAGGTGGCTGAAATATGGGGATATAAATACAAGATTTTTTCATTTCTTTCATAGGTAAAATAAGGTGAAACGTGGTATGAATTCCCCCATGGTTGATGGAGTTCTTTTCAATTCAGAAACATGTACTTCTGATGCTTCTTGCAGCTATTTTGAAAAGTTGTACACTGATTCAGGGCATGATAATACTCATAAAATGTTCAGGAATATTTCTCCTTCGGTTGAGGCCTCCCAGAATGATATGCTCACTAATATTCCTTCATAGGAGGAAATCAAGAAGGTGGTGTATTATATGAATGCTGATAGTGTGGAATGGACAGATGGATTCTCTAACATATTCTTTATGGCTTATTGGGATATTATCCATTCATAGATTGTTAATGTGGTTAGTGATTTCTCTTATCATTCTTATTTCCCCTTTGGTTCCAATGCTAGATTCATTGTTCTAATTCCAAATAAAGAGAATTATATCGATATTTGGGATTTCAGGCCTGTGGCCATTGGGAATACGATTCCAAAAATTATCAGCAGTGTCCTGGTGAGTAGATAGGGATGTATTGATAAGAATTTTATTTACACAAATCAATTTGTGTTTATTCCTGGAATAAATATTCAAAATTATTTGTATATCACATCAGAATGTGTTAATGTTATTATGAAAATGGTGAAGTATGGGAATATGACTCTGAATGTTGAAATGTAAAAGGCCTTTGATACGATCAAATGGAGCTTCATTTATGTGGTGTTAAGAATGAATGGAATTCCAATTGATGCATCAATTTGATTGGATGCATTCTCAAGAGTTATTTTCTTTCTGTTCTTGTTAATGGCTCTCCTAGAGGTTTCTTTAAATTCTCTAGGGGTGAGACAATGAGATCCACTATTTAGCCTTCTTTTTGATATCGCTGAGGATTACATGAATATGTGTATTTTGTATCTTGTTCATCCTTGTTTATATCAGCAAATTACTACTAGCAGAGGTCTATTTTCTCCTTCACATCTATTTTATGTGGATGATATATAGTTGTTTGGTAAGGATGATGTGATCTCTATTTGATTTATTAAGGATGATTTTGAGCATTATGAGGCCATTTCTGGTCATGTTATCAATTGGGATAAATCCTCTTTGTTTATTGGGGAAGGTATTATTGTTTCAAAGAAAAAAAGAATTGCTCGGAAGCTTGGGGTGAAAAGTGGGTCTCTACCTTTCAACTATCTTGGGGTTCCGCTTTTCTGGGGTGCTGTTAAAAGATTTCATCCAGAAAATATTTATCTTACAATTCTCAATCAAATGGATACCTAGAATGTTAAATCCATGTCTTAGGTAGGGAATGTCTGTCTTGTTAATTCTATGATCAGTTCCACGTCTGTCTATGTTTTTTCCTTTTATAGATGGCCTAGAACTCTTCTTAAGGATTTATAGAGGATAATTATGAATTTAATTTGGATTGGTTCAATTCATGAAAGGAAGCTTGTTACAGTTTCCTAGAGTGATTGTATTCGGCCTGTTGACATGGGTTGTATGGGGGTTAAGGATTTTAGGTGTTTTAATGAACCTCACATTAAAAATTTTACTAGGTCACTTTTGACCACCTGTGATTTTTCTCTAGAGTTTCTGTGTAACAGATTTGGATATAAGATAGTTTATGGGTATTCTCTTTATTTTCCTTAATCAATATGGCCCTCAATTAAGCATTATTATTGTACCCTCTCACAATCATTTAATTGGGTGGTTTGTCGAAACTCCTCTTTCAACTATTGGAATACTGTTTGGTTATCATGTTCCCTTGTTGAGGATACTGAGATTCCTTATTCTTTGAGGAATATTTCTATTGTTTAATTTCACAATATTATCATGCCTTAGGGGCTGCTCCTTGATTATTTGAAAGTGGGTTTGGGACGTTATCATTACTCTACGATGGATACATTGTTTTGGTTATCCAATATTACTTGAAATTTCTCCAATAGGGAGGATTATAGAACCTTTTGTGTTAAGAATTTGCTGGTTCCGTCTTGGATGCTTATGTTTCATTCTGCCTTTATTCATCCGGCTCAATATTTTCTTATATGGAGGATTTGGATGTGTCGACTTCCTTTCTAACAGATTATACAACGAGATGGATTTTCTCATGCACCTGTTTGCATTCATTGTCTTGCTGAAGATGAAAATGTTTATTGCATATTTATATCTTGCTTCTCTTCATCTGGTTTATGGGATTATTTTAAGGGTGTCTTTGGATGTCATCCGAATTTGGAGAGTTTTGGATAACTGATGGATTCTATTTACCGAGCTAATTGTAGCTCTCAAGTGAAACCTCTTCTCTTTTCTAGAGTCTCAATGCTGGTTTCCGTTATCTAGAGGGATCAAAATACTCTTGTTTTTTAGAACATAAGTACACCGATTTCCATTGGTATTCGGTAGCTTCATATTGGTGTTCTTGCTGTTGTGCAGGCTCAAATAGAAGTCATGCGGAATGATGTTTCAGATCTGGATCTATTGTGAAATTTTGGTGTTTCAGGTAGATGTGGGAAGCCGATTATGATGAAGCATATCCGATGGATCCCTCCGATCATTCGGTGTCTAAAAGTTAATGTGGATGGAGAGTCATTAGATTCACCTGGCCCTTTCGGGATGTGGTGTTGTTTTTTGTACCTACATGGGTTTTGTTAATGGCTGTATCGACAACTTTTTAGGAACTGGCGTGGCGATTGAGGTGGAATTATGGGTTATGATTCAGGTTTTCATGTATGCTTCGTTTCATGGTAGGATGACCATATGAATGGATTCTGATTCCACCTTGGTGGTTGATATTCTCAGAACTCATTAAAGGAATGTCCCTTGGAGGATGCTTTATGCCTGGGATGATTGTCCAATGCTTGTGGAGCAGATTTGTTTGGTTGTCACTCATGTTTATAGAGAGGCAAATCAGGTTGCTGATTCGTTGTCCATGCGTACGATTGGGTAGGTTTTCTCGATATGGTCCTTTGATACACTCACCTTCTATTTGTGGTTTTGTTGATTCTAATGCATATGGTGATGTGTACACGCATCTTTGTTGACCCCGTGTTTTCTCCCCTTTTTAAGTCTTTACCTTTTTATTAATAAAATTTTCTAGGGGTGGGCTTTCTTTCTCCTGAGTCTTCTGAAAAAAAATTATAAAATCCAATATTATTTTTTTTAATTTAAATTAAAATATATTTAAAAAAACAATATAAATAAAATAATAGTAAAAATTTTATTATTAAATTATAAACTATTAAATATTAATAATATTTCTATCATATCATATTAATATATAAGACATATAATAACTAAAAAAATTAAAATTTATTTTTTACATAATGTTAAAATTAAAATGAAATTATTTTGAATTAAATATTATAAATTAATTTTTAAAAATATTATTATTAGAAAAAAATCATGAAAATAAATTTAAAATTATATATATAATTTATTTTTGCATGTTAAATTAGTAACAAATTGAAAAATATAGATGTTAGTGTAGAATAAAAACAAATGTAAAATTATATATATATATATATTAAAAAAATATCATTTAAATTACTTATAATTAAGAATATTATATGAATATTATTATAAGTTAGGAAATCCTTGAATGTAAATATAACTGCTATTAAAGAATATGATAATGAAAAAAATATAAATTAAAATTTTAACATTATATTAGCTTATAAGAAAGTCAAAAAATAAATATAATAACAATATATTATTTAAAAGAATATAAATAAATAATATAATATATATTATAAAATAATTTCATATTTTGAGTTGTTAAATGTAAAAACCATATTCGAAAAATATGAATACCAAATATTTACTCTCTTTTATTGATAAATAATTCGACAAGATTATTAATTCTGTAATATAAATTTTCATAAAATGCTATATAGGGGAATGAAATTATTAGTGATGAAGAATTTTTATTTTATGATCCAAGATCAGTTTAATGATATTAATGTTGTTTATTTATTTATGTCATACTAATTTAAAATTTTAAAAAACACAATGGAATCGAAGGGAATTTTTTAAAATTATCTAAATTTGCATTGTAAAAAATAAATTAAAATTAAGAATTTAAGTGTACTAATTTACTAGGATTTTAATATGTTTTATTATTGAAATCATGTTTTATTATAAAATAGATTATAATATAAATTTTACTCATTATTTGAAAAAATGCAATTGACTACCATATATGATTATTGATAATTTATTCATTTTAACATTAACAAATATTAAAAAAAATTAGCTAAAGGTATCTTTCAAATTTCTCTCATATATTCAAGATTAATTGCATTTTAAAACATAACTTATTTAGAAGTTTTAACGAATTTTTTTGTTTATTTAATGATTTTAGATCACTTGTAAAAAATATTTTAGTTCATACTATACATATGTCATGGGGAAAATTAATTTTATTTACATTAACTTATATATAAATATATATATTTTCAATTAGAATAATTTAATAATTATAAAATCTATAATAACTAACCCATATTTCATCATATGAATCTAATGAATCTTTTTTATAATTATATTTTCAATCCTATTTTTAGAAAATAATAGATAAATATTCATTTAAAAATAAATAAATACTCTATTACATGGTCATAGTTAGATATTTCATCAAAAAAATACACATGGTTTGGGTATAAATCATGTCTATGAAGTGTTTATTATAGGATTTCAATTTTTGGGAACATAAAATATGGAATTTTTTTATATCAAAATAAATAATTATCATCAAAACAATTATTATGGTTGCAGATATGGATCATTAAATTCCAAATGATTTCATTTATTGTTTTCTAGTTTTAATTGATTTTGATTTTACCGAAAGGATACTTTGATCATTTCCTAGAATATTTTTTTTTCTATCGATACAAAAATATTTTCCAAATTTAGTAGATGAGACTACAATATAATATTTTTAATAAACAAAAAAATATGATTGAAATTTCTTGTTTGAATCAAATAATTATTATGATATACTAAAACCATGAAATTAATCATTTTATCATAGATTCGAGAATAGTAAATTAGATTAATTAATACAATTTATGGATTTAGAATTGGATTTTCAAATCTCTATTAATTTTCTAAATTGAGTAACTTACATTGGAGATTTGTTTTGGAATTAACAATGTATTAATAAAAATTTGTTATGCAAGTAAAAATTTGTCATATATGTAGGGTCTTTATTATATAGAGATTAAATCATTCAAAAATGATTATATCATATATTAATGTTATAATAAATTGTTATTTTGCAATCCATCATTTCAACAAGTGAGGTATCATGAAATAAAAATTGTACAATATATACATGTTATGTTCCAAAAACATTGTAAATTTTCCATAATAGACTTATTGATATATTTATTTTTAATATATAAATAAAATATAATTCATGACATGTCATTGAATCAATAGTCCTATAAATTTATTGATAAATGAATAGTGTAATGCTGTTCCAGGGAAATAGTACGACTTGTTTCAACAAGTTTTTCATCAATCCTTATAATATAATTTTTTTACTTGTAACAATTTTTTATGTTACATTTACTCATATAGAAATAAAAACACTTATTTTAATGTAGTTATATATCTCTAATGTGTACCACTTTGTTCGTTAATATAGAAATATTTTTTATATTTTATATTATTAATGTTGAATCATTAAAAAGAGATTATTTTTTTATGTAAAACTATTCATTGTTGAATTTAAATTGTTATGATGTAAGGAAAAAACTTCACGTGATATTATATCAAAATATATTTATTTTAGAAGTGATGTTGTTGATAATCAGAGACTACACACATTTGATATTATATATATATATATATATATTGTACATGGATTTAAATCTTGATCATTATATACAAGCATCATAAAATATTTCATGCTTTCTTGTAGAAGGAAACCCTAATTTTTTATTATCATAAATATTTATCCTTATTAATAATCAAAATGATAGAAATTAAAATCATTTTAAAATGGTATGAATTTAATGAGATATTCAACATTTAGTGATCTTATGTATTCACTTGGAATTTACTAATCCCTAATTAATTAATATTTCTTCAGGGTTACATTTAAACTCTTAGACCATTTGTTTTGAGGGATCATAATGGGAAAAATATTAATATTTTTTGGGATTTTCCATATTTGTATTTCTTCCATGATTGTCACATTATTTATTAGTTTAAATTGAGAGAAATTTCAATCAAAATATATTTTATAAAATATTAAACACACTAGGTGGGAAATAATATATAATTAACGAACTCTTAGTTCATTGAAAAATCTAAATGTGCCTAGAAATTTAATTATTTGATAATAAAAAATAAAAATTATTAATGAACAGAAAATATTTTTTCACTTTTAAGAGAAGCTTATTTTTCAATGAATTAAAAAATTTATGATTTTATGTTGTAACTATTCTAATTTATCATGTATTTTTTAAAATGGTTGTATCAATAAGAAATTGTTCCATGTGTGTTGCATCTTAATGGAAATATTATTTCATATAGTCCATGAAGGTCTGTTAGCATCATTAATAACAGTTATTTCATTAAAATTTCAAATTTTCCCCGTATTAAATGTGAAGAAACATAAAAATATGAGATTTTTAGTAAGTTAATAGAATATAATTTCATGTTATAAAAATTGAATGTAATTTTTCCACTCACATTCATTTATTCAATATTATTTTCATAATATATTTTTCTTGTAAAGAAAATGTGAGATCTCTTATATAATATCGATGGATATACACATTTGAGAGATACTTGAAAAATATAAGTAATAAAGTAAGTAATAAAGCCTCATTTGAAAGGGTCAATCACATAAAGATAATTACAAAATGTTATTTTAGAAATTTTATCATATTACATAAAATTAATGTATTTTTTATAACATAACATGATGCATCGTAAAAATGAATTTATAGATGTCAACCAATCTAACTTATTTTTAATATTTAATCAACATGGAGTTGATATTGGTGGTGAACATGAACACAAAAAACAATAAAAAAATATGAAGATTATATATATGTTATACAAATCTATAAATAAACAGTAGTAGTTTTATTATATGTGGAACCATCAATTATTATATTTATATATCTGAATATTTTAGAATTATTAAAATATTTATTATTTTATTGATTATATGATTTCAATATTAGAATATAATTTTGAATAATTATTTCATGAATTCTTAATGAATGATTGAAATATAATGTTATGACATCATATCAATGAGTAGTAAGATTATTGGTAACTCTACATATATGATTTGGATTATATTATTTATTTTAATTAATAACAGTACTTGATGTGTAAGAATATATAAATTTAATTGATACTTGAATATTTATAAGTTGTATACAACCATAGAAATTAAAAAAAATCCATAATGATTATCTGGTTAACAGATTATGATTTTATATGAATACATTTATAGATAAATAATTTCAATAAAATGTGGAATCTATTTAAAATAAATTCACTATAGATAAATTTAAATTGAATTATATGGAATCATGGATAAAATAACCATGTTTTCTTAAATGAGATAAATAAAGGTTGTAAGGTTTGTTTATAATTAGTTTATAATTGAACAATGGTTCCATTTTCATCTCTGAATGGAGTTACATATATACATATATATATATATATATTAAGTTTCATATTTTATTAATGAACCATTTATATTTTCATAATAATAAAATCACGTAAATTGTGAAAAATTTCCCTATATTATATATTTAATAATTTTTCTGATTGTGATAATAATGAAATATCTGGACAACCAATTTACTAAAAATAAATGTTTTTTAAAGGTGTAAAATATTTATAATTTTTATGTAATTCCACCAAATACAATTATTTCATGATTGAATGAAAATATTGCTAATGATACTTTATAGATAAGGGTGGATTCTGATTAGATTGTAGATGATATATTTACTAAAAAATTGAAATTAGTGAAAAAGAACTTTTTATGTATTATTTGGGACCTTCAATTTGATTATTCCAAATAATATTCCAAATTGGTGGTTTTTTCCTAATTTTGATCCATATTTATAAATTTTGTTAAAATTTATTTTAAATTATAATGGAATTTTTCAACAATCAACATTTGATTTTTCTCGTAAAATAATCATTCAATTTTTTCACTTTGGTCCATTTGTTAGGATATTATGATATTTAGTATCTATGATCACTCTATGTGTCTATCATGGGAATAAGTTCCTTGGAAAAATGGAAGTGTAAATTTAATCACTGGTAAGTAAATTAATAAATAAAATATTAATTTTCAACAAAAAATAATTACTATGTAAATTATTTTTGAGTATTTTCGTTTAGTGACTATGTTATCATATTGAGTAGTCCATGATAATATCCCTCATGATTTTTTTTGTTTTATATATAATGGTCTCTATATGATTTTTTACTAAATTCAATGAAGATAAATGTGGACGGATTCCTAGAACATCTTTGATGAGTGTTGTGTGACTCATCTACCAAACTATATAACATCCCAGACAAGGTAGGGGTTGTGTAAATATTGTATTTGTTATCCTCCAAAAATTATATCCTATATAATACAAAAAATTCAAGTGATTTTAATATGTTACTGATAGAGTCGGTTGTTTTTTTCAGTGATGATAGACAATATTTTCAAGATATATATTTTTATTTTTTTAATAATCACACTATAAAATTTTCATATCTTGAGTAAATTAGAAGCTTGTTTTAGTTATATAAAACAAGGAAGTAAATGATTAGTTATTTAAAATATTATGTTTTGTGATTTACAAATTTTTTGAATTAATTGGAAACAATGAATTTTATGTGGAACTTGAATTTAATTTTATAGATGATTTTTAATCCTGATTATTAGATTTTATTTTAATATTGAATTACTAAAATTAATTGGATTTAATTATCAATTTTAATTTTATTTTTCATTTTATTAATTAATCAAATACATATAAATTGATTTGATGAATATAATTTGATATTGATTTAGAACTCCGTGTTTTTAATGGTGATAGAAAAATTTTGATGTAAATATATATTTTCACTAAACATGAGTTAATTTAAATAATCATTGGATAAAAATTGGATTTTGAAATTAGGAAATTGAAAAAAAATGGTTGAATATTTCAAAATAAATCCATTTTATTCATGTATGTGTTTTACCTTAATGAATCAATTCTTTTAGAAGTGAAATTAATTTTATTTAATTTTTTTCCGATGTTTGATATATTTTTGGAATTATATAGGGAATTTAATGAAGAATTAAAAAGAAATTGAAAAATTAATCTTCCAAAGTGTGTTATTAATAAATTATAGGAGAACAATATCCAAAGCTACAACAGTGCCACATCTTTCCTGACCAGTTCAGTAACTACACTCCACAGATGGAAAAGGGTTTCAATTTACCAAATAATGAGTCGTGATTTGTATCTTAACATCCGGAAATCTGTGTTTAAGTAACCGTTCATGGAATATTTATATAAGGGATGCATGGAACCCGAGATTCTACAAGGGACCACATGACGAATCACCCATGGTCATTTTATTGGTTATATGGAAAAAAACAAACCTGATGCACTAATAATTTTCAACCTACTTTAGAATAGAAATTCATAGTGCACCTCTATGGCCACTCAAATGAACATGGATAATGAAACAAAACCATTTTAGCAACCTGAAACATTACCTTTCATGCTACTAGAATACTACACTATGGCCAAGAAAGTGGCAATGATAATAAAACTACTATACTACATCACTCTTGACCTGTCCAGTGGTTGTGATTCCTCTACAAGTAAATGGATGTCTCCCCTCATTTTACGTCACCTTATCCCTAAAAATGGTAGGTACCCCCATACATGTGATATTAAATCTCTCCCAATCAACAAAATTTCATAGAATTGTCACAAAACAATGCATAAATAATCAATTATAGTGTGCACCACAACCACTAGGGTGAGTGATCCGATGTTATCTCACCTCCCTAGTTGGTCAATCATACACTGTTAAAGTATCAACACAAATATTTAATATTATATTTATATAATATGAATGATTGATGATTTACTGTAGCTAAAATCGATAACCAAGATCCTCAATAATGAGAACTCCATAATTCCATATCAAGGGGGTCGATGTTGTGTTACCAATTATAAGATATCATGTGCTTACATTAGGTTATGAAATTGATATTCATAAAGAAATTTGCATTAAAAATAAAAATTTGAGGTCACATGAGGATAAATAGTTGGTTAAACAACAAAAACCAATGGAAAAATAAATAAGAATGTTGAATACCTGAAAAATTGGTCCTCGTGATATAAATTATTCCATGTGAAGGGATGGAAATAGAGAGACCTTGATTCACTCCCATGAAACTAGATACGAGAAAATGGATGATCAAATATAATTTTATTAGTAAAATTAACCTCATTAATATACCAAAATATTATTTCCACAAGAACATTCCATATACAACCCAACACCTACCAAGCGTAGTTATACAACATACATAAGTCCCATTTGAAGATCACTAGATGAGAAAAAACTAAGAAGGATCTAAAAAGTCCAATTGAAGATCTTCGAACCCTGTCAATGGAATTAAGTCAAATAATATGATAAAATAAATAATACATGAAAAATCCATGAAAAAATAATGAGTATTGGATTATAATTTATACAAATGGAAAAAAATAATGAAACTAAACGATGATTCAATGAGCTTGACTACACTCTATTAATGTAATCGACCTTGTACTATCTTAATCATTAACTTAAGATAAAATTTTGTATTAAAGGAACTGATGATTGAAATAAGGTAAATCAATATTGGGAAATCATGCTATTTATGACTGTATATACGATAAACTATATAGGCTTGAAATAGATGAATATATATACCCTGATCCTTAGATATGATTTCTAGAATACAATGTTAGTTACGTCCCTACATATTCAAACAAAAGATTGAATTAAGAATGGATAAATATGACCATGATGAATGGAAATATACCAAAATTGAATTCTGAGACTATATTTTCCCAATTATGGTATTTTTATTCCCATATAATTTTCCAAGTCTTTTACCAACTAAACAACCACAATGAATGTGGGAAAAAAGTTTTCATGGGAATCATGGAAACACTATTATACCTGAGCTCTAAAACACATCATAAAACTGAAAATATTTCACTCAAATTATTTATAGAAGAGCATGAATCTCTCTTGTGATAAAAAATTGTTATGAAAAAATTAGAAATGAATAAGAAGGCCATGATGAATGTAAAAATGGAAATCCATCTATCATCCAATGAAGAAGAATTCATTAAGGATGGACATAGAAATTGATGAAAAAAACTAGAGTCAAGAGTCACAAAATTGAATTAAGGAATTTTGTGCTACTCATGTGGATGGAATTTCAAAGAACAAAAATAATCAGTAGTCATTCATCTTGGGACAAATAACAATTCACTATATCTAGAGATTCTACTTCTACAACTAATTGATCGACTGGAGAATCTACATCTCATACATTCAACCATTTCTATTATTTTTTATAACACTGGTGATGTCACAATAAGATACCATTGGCACAACCAAGGGGTCCCCCTTACTATGTTGACAAATTAATTAGTAAATTGATTACTATCATATGTTTCTATCTTGAATTTTTTCCATTGTTTATTTATAGGAAATTGAATTTCATTTTATGGAGTCAAATTCTGCTTCCTCTCCCACTGGGTTTCACATATTGTCTATTTAGAGATTCTATACCACATGGATAGTAATAGTGTGGTGAACGAGGTGTCTTTCAAGATATCAGATGAATATGAACATGGAGATTGACGGTTCTAGTGGTTATTTCATCCCTCTAATTATATTTTTTTTTACTATGGGTGGGTAATCATATATGATTTATTTACAGAAGATAATATTTGGATATAGATAGGGGATGTAATTATACATATATGGGGTTATATATATGATTCTAAGATACTTCATTATAAAATTTAATTTAAATAAATTTGTATCATTCAATATTCTCTCATGAATTGAACACATGAAACAAAATTAAGAATTACCATAACAATATCCTCTCCAAGGTACAACAAAATTCCATAACTTATACATTTATTTAGGTTAAAATATTTTTTTGAGGGCCCTATTTTAGCCACTAATCAAACATAGTTTCATTTCTTGGGGAAACATTTTCATTAGTTTTTTTAATATTATATTAATAAATGACCTGTTGCAGTTCAAATTACATCAATGATTTTGATTTTGTGGTTGAATGACCTATCATAGAATGACCTAGAACCTAAAAAATCAAGGAATAAGAGGACACCAAATTTTCATAATTCCAATGAAAGGATCCATATGACCATCTTAATTTTCCACTAAATTTACATTAAGGAGTCATGAAATGCAAAATAAAATGGAATACTTTAATTGAACATTAAAGTATATTTATACACCCAATTTTAATAAAGCAAATAATGTCTTACCACCTAATAATCACCAATATCATTATCTTTGAACTGGTATGATCAAACTAATTCCAAAGTTTGATTGCATATAAAGATAGTACCATAACTAACATCTATGATAATTTTATGTTGTTTATAGTTATTTGAACACTAGAATAAAATAATAAGGTCATGAGGGATGTATAATCATACCATTTTCCCTAAAAGGAGAATGTATGGAATTGATCTAAGTCATTTTCGTGGAGATTTCACTACATCATTTGGGCTAAAAATGTAATTCCTCTAGAATTATTTCCTTACCAATAGAGAAATCAACTTACGAATGAAACTTACCAAATCGTGAAATTAATTAAAGAAATCACCATCAAAAATTGGGAATGATTCTAGAAGTTGACAAAATCCTACCCACTTTATTCATTCGAATAGAATAATTTAATTGTATAAATTGATCAATGGTTGATAAAAAATGACTCAATACTTCTGGATTCTTCATATATAGTAGAATTAATAAAAAATCTTTGAATTAAATTGTAAACAAAATCCAGAGGATCTAAAAACATTAATCGATATTTAGTAGAGTACTCACAATAAGAGGATTGAATGAGGTATATAGTAGTAATCTTCTTATACATGACAATAAAATGGATGAACTAACGTCGCATGTGAAATGTTTATACTTGAACAATGTATAGGATATATCACCCAAAACCCTCCAAATTTATGGAAAACATGTTATTCACAAGGCCAATACATTGATGAGTGCTCTCAAGGGCAGGGAACAGAGAACTGTGTTTCAATTTACAAAAGGTAGTTCTAGAAACTACCAGGATACAATCTGTAGTACAATTTATAATTAAATACTCATTTTGAAGATGGTTAAAAATAAATAAACGCCTTTACAATAGGTTTTGAATCTATCCTTTTATGATCCAACCTTCAAAATAGTCTTCTATATTCCCTATACAAGATACTAATGAGAGAAGAATCAAGAACCCAACTTTTAGTAATTTGTAAATGAACTATTAGAATATCAAACAACTTATAATATATCTTTAAAAACATAGGGGTATGCACTTGATGTGTTATATATAATGAATATCTACATTATGATATTTATCGATTAAATTATGTTTCATTTCCCTTCAAATCTTACGAATCAATAAATTAATATCTACAAGGGAAATTTTAGTTAAAATTTATTTAGGTGTTGTAGGGATCTAGGCATCTGGGAAGAATCGTCCTTTATAGAGGGTGTTGGAAGTGAAATGTCCTCTATTCCTCATAAATATACCAATCAAAATTTGTTTAGGGAATTTTTGGAAACCAAACAATGTAAAAGTAATGAAAGAATTCCAATCTAAACGATATGTATCTTCCCCATACTCCATTAGAGTCCAGAGAAATATCACCTAAGAGAACCACTAAATAAACATTCTAATATAGGATTGTTATAACATTATAGAAGGTGGAGATTGACATCACTTTGCAGGAAGAATTCTACTATATTCCAATGTATAGAAAACTCATCAAAAGAAATGTCTACTAGGAGGAAAAGATAATAATATAATGAACTAATAAGACTAGGGAAACAAATTTCTACAGTTATATCCTCACAATTCCCCTTAAAATTAAATGTTCCAAAATCTTTTGTTTTTCCTTGCACTATTAGTGAGATTAATTTTACAAATGTATTGTCTGATTTGGAAACATAAATTGATGTAATCCCTTACAATGATTATTAATATCTATAGATTAGATAAAATAAACCCACAAATGATGTTTTACAACTTTTTAATAGATCCATTTCATATATAGCAGCTGTTTTAAAATATACTCTATTTAGTATATAAGGATTTCCATTTCTTATTGACTTCTACATTTTGAATATTCTGGAAACAAAATATTGGAATCCATCCCCTATCATCTTAGCAAGTAAATTTATAAATAGCACCAGTATAATTATTAATGATAATAAGGAGGAATAATTTGATGAATTTTAGTAAAAAAGTAATGTATTTTAAATTTAATTAATTATTAACATACCCCCTTGAAGAGTAATATATATTTACATTAAAAAATATTGAATTCATTTGTTTCTATATGGAGGAAATCAAAATTATTGATGAAATAATTTGACATAGAGAATATTCAAACACACCTTGTTAAACATATGATTTTTTTTCCAAAATAAGCTAAAATTAAAAAATATGATGTGTTCTAATTAAATTTAATTTGATGATAGTTATTTTGATAATTTCATCAAAAAACATAGAATCTTCTATTTTACCAATACATGCTGCCAATATGGGGAGCATTACTCTTGAAACCACAAATAAACTCTTATCAGAAAGAAATAATACTATTGCCATAAAAGATGAAATAATTTTATTTATGAAAAAATGAAAATATACCAATATTCATTTAAATCATTTTTAAAACACAATAAAGACTATCAACATAAATAATTATTGAAAATACATCGCTAGGAGATTGGTTTAATAATTGGATATTTTTTATATTTTCCATACCATCAACATGAATATGAATTTTCTTCCAAATGATTCTAAACAAATGACACTACCCCAAAGAAGGCCCAGGTTGAAATTTTTTTAAGAATTAAAATTTTAATTAGAATGAATTTTTAAGAGCATTAATAATTTATGACATATTTTATTTTAGATGGGTGAGTCACATTCAAATTGCCCCAAATAAAAATGAATAAAAAGTTGCACGAAATGAGGATAATGAAATGGGCCTAAAATAAATCATAATAAGTAGTGTATTTTCATTGAATACAATAAATTGAATTGTGATCCCCTAGAACACCCCTTCCCCATACAAAAAGTAGACCTAATTATTGAAATACTTACTAGAAATTGTTATTATTATTTATGTGATAGATTATATGTGTAAAATTATGTATAATTAATCTGAAGGACTATCATTTTACAATATTAACATATCCCATTGGTAAGATTTCTTATCGAGGGATTCCTTTTATTCTATTCAATGCACTAGGTACCTTTCAATACTATATTGTTAGTATCTTATTAGACCTAATAGATAGATCCATTAAGGAACTCATTGATGACTTTATTTTCTATGTATCATAGTTTCAATGTTTTATAGAGAGTATATAATGTTTTTGAATGATATTTGTGAGACAAACATTGCATTAAATTTTGTAAAATTCTATTTCAAAGTAGAAAAATTATTTTTCCATCTAATTTCTAATGATGGTATTGAAGTTGATATGGCCAGAATTTATTATATATCGAAACTACATTATCCAAATACTATGTGAGACATTGGATTATTTTTTCCATTTTATAATTTATAGAAGTTTTATTTGGAAAATTATAAAAAAAATTACCCTAGAGTAACCTGCTTAATAAGGAAACTAATTTTGTGTTTGGTGAATTTTTTAGAAAATATTTTGATATGAAAAAAAAATCCGGACAATGACCCCAATAATATTTCCATAAAACCGCGAACACCCATTTTAGAAAATGTGTAATTAATTAAATTGTTTGATGGAGATATATATTCCAATAATATTGACGTATACTCAAAGGTGATATCCTATACTTCACAAATATTGGATGTGACTCAGATAAATTTTATAACAATAGAAAATGTGTTTTTTGTGAAAAAATTATTCATTATAAAAATTATGATTTTTCATGTATAGATGAAATTTTTTTATATTATTTATTCATATATAACTCAGTTATTTGATCAATAAGGATGATGCAATGTTGTTTATAGATAGATATATTTTTATAAAAAAATAGTTTACATAGATATTAATGATATGAAAGTATTTTAGAATATATATTCAAGACAAACGATTAAAATTAACCACATAGTCATGGAAGAACCATCACATTAAAAAAACTTATATAACTTATTCCTCGAGATTAGTTTTATGAATCCACTAAAGATCCCTAGTATTCTAAGGTAGTTAATATTATTTTCTCAAATAAGGTAGAAGAATTCTTTTAAAAAATTAAAGCATATATATCATAATATAAATAAAATTTTAAAGTTGGATAATATTCATATTAATGGATTCTATTTTTTGATCATGTAAAACTAAGGTATATCCTCTTATATGTGTTTAATTATATTCATAAATTTTGTAATTCTCAAGCATGTGGAGGAAAATTTTACCCTCAAATAACATCTAAAAATGTTTCAGAAAATAAGTTATTTTTGACATCAATTTTTATATATTCAAATGGATTTTTCAAATCAATGTCTACATATTCAGTTTACTAGTGGAATTTCAAAAATTCAAGAGATTCTATAAAAAAATTATTTTTCTAAAATATTTGATCTATATTTATTTTATTTTATAGAAATATATATTTTATCATTTATATTTTCATATATGTATGTAGTAGTGGATTTGGTTTCAATGTCAATCAAAAACAATTAATATATAAATTATAAATCCAAAGTAGTGATTGAGTTTCTAATTTTTTTGTTTGGATTTCATTGAAAAACAAAAAGGGGCCATAGAATACAGTTTGTCAACAAGATAATGTATTCCATGATTTTATAATAATGCGTACACCCTATAACTTATGCTTCCAACTACACACAAACCAATGGTAAGGACTAGGTTTGGAACATATAGATAATTTTTTTTGGAGAAGTCAATGAAACCTGTCCATAAAGATTTATGTAAAAAGATTGAGGTACATTATAGGAAAACATGTCTACCTAAAGAACCACCATGGTTATGTCTCATTGTAGAATTTATCATGTAAAAAAGAATTCACCTTCTAGTTGATTTACAAAACAAATCCTAATGGAATATTAAGGGAGTAACAATGTTGTTTGGAAAAGTTGTGGAATAAATTATTTTGTGTTAGAGCATGAAGAACTAAGAAGGGTGGATTATAATAACTCTTTTATGAACATGGAGAATTATAGAAATGTCCCAGAAAATAAATCTATGAAATTTTTTTAAAAAATTGAGATAAAGTGTTGTTCTTCTCTTCAAGGATGAAACTAATGTTAGGTTAATATCATTACAAATTGACTTTTCCATACATACTATCTATCTCATTTCCATTTGGTGAATTTTAGATGAACACAAAAAAGTCACGTTGACACTTCAATATAAATGCTCAATTAGATAAGCCTTACCATGATGAATTGTTTATGGATTCAATAGATGAATCCAAACTCCTCCCTTATAAAATTAATTGAAAAAACTCAGGTTTTCTCTTTAATTTACACTACTTTATATGAAATTATTTTTAGTTTTTTTAATGAAAGTGTTCTGGATGTAAATGGATGTTTGTCTAATATACGTGTGGGGAGTTGGACAATGTATCATAAAATGTAAAAATTATCTTGTTATCATATGTCTAAATTTGAGTGTTTATAGATAAAAACATTGAGAATCATTTCTATCATAAAAAATTTGTATGAATCTATTTAGAGGAAGAATTTTAATGGTACCAGAATTTTTAGATCCTAATGGTTGATGGTGTAGTTATCTACTACCATCAATAATTTGTTTAGAAATTTTAAGAGTGTGAGTGAAATGATCTATATGGAATTATAATTTTATGAAGAGATCACTAGAATTTAAAACATAATCTGAGGTAACATAAACATAGTAATAATTATATTTAAGGATCCAAATCAAATTAAATTGACATAACTCCTAAGAAACTAGAGTAAGATAAGCAATTTGGATCCCATAGTGAATCTATAAGTCATTAGGCACTACTTTTGTGAGTCAATTCCATTTTTCCCTATTTAATAAGTGTCTTCTCATAGAGCTTTGTATATACATTGTTGGTAAAAATTGATAAAACATTTATATATGTCTTAATATTAAAAAATTAATTCATTTATGATAGGGGAATATTGATCATAGTCAAATAGGGGTGAAAACAACTTATAAAAAATTCAGTTGATTTGTTTAAATGATGTGAAAATTTAAAATATATAATATCAAACATACGATAAATGGATTAATTGATGTGATTTTTTTAAAAACTATTATTCTAATAGAATTAAATTTATTCTACACATAGACATGGAACATTGATTTTATTTAATTTATATTGTGAATTTGTATAATAAAAGAGACATGATAATTTAAATAATGATGGAACCTATGTTTTTCTCTTAATAAATATTTTATTTCTCTATATAGGTAGTAAAATTATTATTTTTTTTAATTCAATTCAATTTATTTTCAAGTTCTATAGTTTATGTTTTTGGAATTGATGGGATGTGAAATTATTGAATAGTTTGTGTTTATTATATTTATAATCACCAAAAAGATAAGTAAAATCATGTAAAATTTGTAATTTTTGGTTTCTCTGTAAAATCAATATGATAATATTGAAGGATTCAAACATTAGATTTACATTATTTATAAATTCTTTTAATTAATTGATAGTGAATAATATTTTAATGGTTTTTAATATTGATTAATATATTCAATTTCATGATGTAATTTATCAATTTAAATATATTTAATTCTCATTTTCAATTATTTCTTTTATTTTTCATTTAAATGATTACCATATTCTGATTTGATTAATTGAAATATAATATGATTTAGAAATTTTTTTCTTTTTATTGGTGAGACAATAAAAATTATGTAAATATTTTTTTAAACATAATATGAATTAATTTTCAAAAAACACTGGTTTAATTTTTGATTCGAAAACATATAATTAAAATATTAAATTTATTGCTGAATTTTGTGATAAAAGAATATTTTATTCATTCATATAGTTAATATAAATCAATAATTTTAATGGGAAATAAATCATAAATATATTTTCAATGATCTACATATTTAAAGATTTTTAATTGGGAATTGAATGAAATTTTATTCTAGTTTTTAAATATAAGTATGTGTAAATGAGTTTTCAATATAGTGAATGTGCACGGCAGCTCATAACAACTTAGTGTAGAATATCTCATGATTTTTTTAATGATCACACACAAATTTTACACAGGGTAATTCTTACCACATGATGGAGTCATATTATGTATATTAATCGAAAGAAAAAAATACATTATGTGACCTTGCGAGAAAAATTAAAAAAGTAAGCAGTTACCATAAGAATTTGTATGCGAATTCAATAAAGATGCACCCACGTTCAGTATACTAGCTTCAAGAGGAAAAATCCTAATAATTTTAAAATGAATTTTGAACCTACCATGGAATTAAAATTCAAAGTGCATATTGAAGGTCCATCAAATATTTGTGGATGACAAACCACTAAAATTCATATGCCCAGTTATGTAACAACTCATTTAAATTTTTAAGTTATTTTTAACCGATTATTTTGGAATACATTTTTGATGGATATTTAAATGTAAATTGGAGTTCGGAGTTTACCTAAAATGTCGATGTCATGGAGTTTTTAAAATATTCAACCTAGGCCTGTTGGTTTTTCAATTCATAGGGCACTTACACACCATGTTATCGGAGAACATATACACTTATATATATCTGGAAGAATAAATGAAATAGATACACAATTTGATAGGATTACACTTTGTTTATAGGGTTCACATCAAGTAATGGAAAATAAGGCATTTTTAATAAAAAGGCATTTGGTATTTCCGAGATTCCATCCTTTTTGGATAATATAACATGTAATGGGATTAAGAATCATGTAAATGTCATGAGTTGTAATTTTTAGGGTTTTTCATGATTGATTTTAATTTCAATCCACTTATGTACATCCCTCTCTTGACCTAGATCTCACCCTCTTCAATTGGGGGTGAATCCATTCCTTTAAGATAGCTATGGTTAGTGATTGATCAATGTCGTGGTTGGATTGCTTCTCTAGGGTTTCTAATATATTTTTTGTCTTTTTTTTATAGATATTGATTTGGATATTTTTTTCTATTTGGGGGTATATAATGTTTTTAATTGACCCTTTTTTATTTTCATGGAATTCCTTATCTTTCAAATCTTGTTCCCATAGATTTTGTTCACTGTTATTGAAAGCAGATCTGTTTTTACCATGGTAAGATATGTGTTTCTATAAAGTGTGTTAATTAGATAAATTTTATGTGATTCAGGGTAAATTACTTAGGGTTTTCTTCTATTATAAGGTATATGTGGTTATAAATTATATTTTTTAAAAATGATGTGTTTTTTCAAAAAATGGGCTTTCAATTGTAAATGAATTTTATTAATTTAGAAATTGGATTATAAACTCTAATTAAGAATGGCTCTATATTGAATTTTTTTATAAAACAATTTTAATGGATTTGAAATGAACATGGTAAAATTCACTTTGGGAACCATGGGTTCACCATGAAAGAGGCACAAGTAACATTAGTGTGTGTACGACGCCACTAGGTGGTACCCTTTTGTCATAATGACTAGCAGGACTCGATATTGGTGTTGATATTGACTGGAAGGACTAGATAATAATTGTGATATTGACTGGTATAAATCTATATTAGTTGGATCCAATTTTGTTTTAACACCACACGATTTTATGGTATGCCACTTGTAGAATTTAATAGTTTTTATAGTTTATGCTTCAAAGAACACAAAGTTTAAAACAATAATATACTATTTAATATTACCATTGGAATAGTAATTTTACCATTAGGAATTGTAATATTACCAATAAAATAGTAACTTTACCAATATGTGCGTAAAAAGTTTTTTGGTATTTTATTAATAAAAACATGGTATATACAAACATTTTATAATTAAATAAATGTTTTGAAAATGATAAAATAAATTTTGGTATTACTGTGATACAAAAATGATTATTTTCGATTATATAAGTAATATAAGTATTTAAATAAAATTTTATTTGGATAAAAATGTTTCATAAATTATTATTTTATTCTCATGATTACAAGATAATTTTGTGAGACCCAAATTAATATTTTGATGTGTCAAAATACGCATTTTTAATATTAAAATAATTATTTATCATGTAATTGATGATTTTATATATAAATTAAATTTCTCATATTTATAAAATTATTTTCAGAAATTATAATATATTTTTGAATAATAAATATCCAAAAATGGTTAGGGGGAATTTTAGGTATTTTTCTTATATAGTTTAATTTTTTCTGTAATGAGTGAAATTTGGTAATTATGGGATATGATAAATAAAATAATTTTTTAGTCAGGGATGCTGTATGAAATATGTAAAAACCAATGGTTAGAATTCACATGCACTATTTACATTAATTAGTCATAAAAACCCACACTATTTATAATCTTGTGGGAAAATATTAATTTAGTGAATAAAAAATCAAAAAACATCTCCATCATTCACTATAAATAAAACCCCTCAAAACCACATCCCATCACAGCTACAATGAATTGATACTTTTAAAATTTATTCCCAATATATATCCAAAACCTCTGACCCAAATTATGTTCTTTTCGGTCTCACACAAAATATTATTTGAAATTTCTTTAAAGAGGATCTCAATGATAGGAATTCATAATGTAATATCCCATTTCGTTTTTTTATTTTTTAATTTTTTTATATTAATATACTTTCCTCACCTCCTATTATCCAAGTGGAAAGATAACTAAAATATCATATATATAGTAGATTTTGTTTTGTAAATAGAGGATCCGTCATCAAACATCTTATCCATAGTATTTTATTCTAAAAATGAAAACATCTTATGGGGCGTGTAGATTTACCGCCTTCATGGAAGATGCATTTTCATTTTCCATTACTGCCTTCAAGGATGATCATGAAACATTTTTTATTAGAAAACCTGATTAGTATATATATAGTAAGAACTATTTAAAAAAAATTAATTGTATATATCTAAAATGTAAATTAATATGAAAAATTTTGTTCATGGTGATAGAAATTCCCAAAATAATATGAACAATTATCATTAATGTTTTACTAATAAATAATAATATTATATGGAAATAACATAATATATAAGACCATAAAATATTGTATATTATCATTATTAACATATAAATTCAATTTTGGATAATTATTCCCAATTTTAATGACCTTTCACACATGTATTCATGTGAACCAGTGTTCAAAACCAAGGAAACAAACACTCCCAAACAAATGAATTGAATTGTATAACTCATAAAAAGTACCATAGTTGATTATAAAAATTAAAAATTATTAAAATACATGTTGATAGTGTTATTAAATAAATTATTAATGAATTTAACTTCATTATCTATGATTTTATGTACAAGTAATGAACCCTTTGAGACATAAGGTAATAGATTTTCCCCAAACCTCTATTTTTCTTCCGGGTTACAGTTTCTATATCTTATACCCAAATTTAATACATATTTAATTCTATAAACTTCTAATTAATTAACTTTATATGTTTCAAACTCATGTATCTAGATAATTTCATCTTTCATTGATGTGAAAATAAATATTTTACAAGTTTATCTTTTCAATTCCGTCCTATAAGAATGCTTTATTAAAGGGTACTTCACTAATTCATTCACATCATCACGTATGATACATAACATATTTTATGACCCCAATATTTTTTTTATATTCACTATATTTATCATGAAAAAATATATTAGCTATTTTTTAGTATTATTTAATCAAATATTTCTTTTGTCTTCATTAAATACACTTTTATATTTTCCATTAAACAACACTAAATAATCTAATTTCCATTGATTCTTAAAACTTATTTTACATGTTTGAACATTAGTTGGAAATTATTTAATCCTCTAAAATATTTTCATTGTCCTTTTATTTTTTTAATACAATATTCATGTTTACAATTTGTAATTATGAAAATTGAAATTGATATTTCAAAATAACTCTTATTTCCAATGTAAAATAAGCAACATTTCTCTCAATAGTTTCTCAATTATTTGATTTGAGTATTTTCATATATTTCAACACCCCTATTAAATCATATAATTAATTGAGAAAAATATTTTATTTTACCACGTACCATATTTTTATGAATATTTCAAGATTATTTTGACAGGGGATGTACTATATTGATAACATTCTCTATATTACTCTAGAAAAATGATGGTTGTGTTTACTAATGGGGGAAATTATTTATATTTAGTATTCTAGTTTTAGTATCAATTTATATATTTATTATGTTTCACCCATTTCAAATGAGAATGCATTGAACTTAGTAAGTGATGGGAGGGGCCAGGTATAAACCCTTGATGAATTGGTAAGTCCAATGAGGCAAATTAAAACTATTTTACTAATTTTTGTTTGGTTTCTTAGTCGAAGCCCTGATGATATGTATTTGATGTTAAAAATTATTCATTCCCCCATTATAAAAGTAGTAATTGAAAATCCATGTGATTATTCTTCTAGTATAATATGCATTGATATGATTCATTCTCATGTGTTTATTTAAATGGAAATATTTATTAATATTTTTTAAAAGAAATATTATGCTCAGTATGTTTTTTTGGCAGAATTTGTTTACATTATTAACCATGTATTATTTTTTATAGTTAAGATATTTTTCACCATATTTCTTACCTTACTATGCATCTAATATCACCAATTTCTTATGTTCCCTTATTCCCATAGATGTGAAGAAATATATTATGAATGACTTATATATATAATGTAGTAGTTTATGGTTGTTTATAAAAGAGAATGTTGGGTTTATTATAATTTAGGATATAATTTAACATTTTTGTTTTTATCTAGTTATCAAAATCTACTATACTATTTATTCCTTTGGGATACGAACACTTTTTTCATAGTACAAATGTAAAAAATGGAAGGTACAGGATCCTTACTCGTGAGTTATGTGTGTTTATAGTTTTTAAAAGATTATATTTAGATGAAACATTGGAAAAAATATTTATGAATACATATTACAGAGAACTTAACCTTATGATAGAATTTTTAAATATTCCTAAATAAAAAAACAGTATGATTTATAGATTATTTATTCCTAATATTACCAATTTAGTATTTTGTGATACAATAGTTCTATAATTTCACATTATGTTTCATAATGTGTTGTTCTAATCTAGTGTATGATACTATTTAGAATTAGAACCTAGTTGAAGGAATAAAAACCATATCAATGTGTATATCCCGGGTAGGGATTTCCCATCTATACAAGATATTGATGTTGGATCTAGAGCTGTAACAAGATATGACCAAATTATAACTATATTGGGAAAATATAGTCAGTTTATGAACAATAACTGTACCCACAAAGAGAATCCTAATTTAGAACATGGTTTAACAATGTTTGAACACATTATGATACAATTCCCAACATAATTCAATGGGACTACAAACCCATTTGTCATTGAGAAATGAATAATTTCCAATCAGATGTCATTTATCATTTTATGAAGTAATTAAATGGAAAAGGTTATCATGGTAGTTTTTCATCTCTCAAGAGATGCAGGCCAGTGGAGGTAATTAATTTAAAAAATAGAGGAGGAATACAATTAAAATATAGAATGAATGATTTTAATGAAATTTTTTCTAGAAAATATTTCCCCTTGAAAAAATTGAAATAATATGGAGTGGAAACACTTAACTATATGATGTAAATATTATGAAAACCTTTACATGCCTGATTCCAACATTATAAAGTCAGTAAGTCATGTATTGGACTACTTACGTAATCCAAGGAGCATGATTGACTATTTCTTTTATGTTCATAAACAAATTCTATAAATAGTATTAGTCTCCCAAAAATTGAGATAATAAGAGTATATAGTATCATGCACAATCAAGATAGATAAATATATTTCTATGAAATATGGATTTGAAGTGAAATAATATAAAAAGAGGGGTGTTGAGTACTCTGGAAAAGAAATAAATAAAAAGAGAAAAATGGGAGGATGTAATTTCCAATATGTAATAATTGTGGAATTAAAAATATGGGAACATGACTTTTGGGAATAATATTTTGTTACAAAAATATAGATAAAGTCCTCCTTGACCATGATTATAGAGGAAATAAAGAATTTAACAACGTGTAAGGCCTCATCTATAAGGATATGGGATAATATTGAAATTACTTTCATAGACATTATGGAAACATTCCAGAGAAATGGAAGAGGGAACAAGACTATTCTTATGTAGTCACAACAGCTGAGGTTGATATTCATAATCATGTGTTTATAGGTACATTAATCATCTCCTCAAATTTAGCTAAAAATTCATTTGATTTTGGATCAAAAAATTCATTATATATTTATAGTTTTTCTAAAATAACATGATATTTCAAATTCACCTTTCAAAGGGAGATGTCAGTGAAGACTCGTAGTGGAAACCTTGTAAAAAATGAAATGTCAAGTAGTTCCTATTATAGAAAATAAATGTTCCATAATTTTTGATTTTATCATCATAGCTACGTTTTATTTCGCTATAATCCTTGCTATGGATTATATATCAGAATATAATTTCATAGTTAATGGAATTATGATTCCTTAAAAAGATATGGAATTTATTATTTTTAGAGGGGAGAATTCATCATTGGAGTAATATCTAGATGCAACTCTAGTAGATCTTCTGATTGGAATTCATAGGAAGGAAGAAAAAACATAATCAATGGATTAGGAATGAATTTTTCAAATTTATGATATACCTATTATAAAAGAATACATTAATTTATTTCTTGATGAATTACCTAGACACCCCCAAAATCATGTAGTTGATTTTACTGTTGATTAAAATCTTGAATAAAGAGAAATACCAGGCTTCTTATAGAATGTTAACTTTTTTTTGTGGATATGAAGAAAAAACTAGAAGGGTAGAGTAAAAGGGATTTATTTACCCAACCATTTCAATATGGTAATCCCCTATTCTATTTTTCATGATGAAATATCGATCAGTGAGGATGTGTATTGACAATAGAAAACCCAATGTTTTTTAAATAAATTACACGTATCTTATACCATGCATTCATGATATATTTGATCAACTTCACAGAGCTCAATTTGTTTCAATATTGAAATTATATATATATATCATCAATTTCATTTTAAGAAGAATGATATTCTAAAGAAATCATATAGAATAATGTATAGACATTAAAATTTCGTAGTAATTCCATTTCAACTGGCTACTTCATTCTCGGATTAATGGATCTAATAAGAGACTGTTCATGGAATATCAGGATTTTATTTTGTTGAATTTAGTGATGTTATCTTGATACATTAATGAATCTATATGGACCATGAGAACAATATTTGGATGTTCTAAGGACTCTTAGAAAAAAAAAATTATATGGTAAGTAAAAAAGTGTGAATTCTGGATTTGAATTTTTTTGATTTTCTTACCATATTGTCCTAAGGATGGAATCATAGTAGATCGTGTGAAGACAAAGGGTATTCAGTATTAGATTACACCAATGAACATAACCAATGTATATATTTTTGTTTGTTTAGTTTTTTACTATAATTGATCCATTAAAAACATTTCATGATTAGATAACCCCTTAACGAAGATTACTATAAAAAATTATGTTTATTTAGAAGAAGTAATATAAAGGATTCAGTGAATAGTTTAACATCATATTAATGAATTCACCCATCTAAACTCTACCATCATGGAGTGGTGGATTATTTATTTATATTGATGTTTCAAATAAAGGACTTAGAAATGTCATTGTGTAGAATGATAGTGTTAATTACTATGAATCAAGGCACTTAGAAACTCATGAATAGAACTATCCAACATATGATCTTGAATTTGTATCTTTAATAATTTATCTGAAGATTTCGAGATACAATATCTTTGCAGAAGGATGTGATATATATTTATAGATCACATGATCATTAAATATATCTTCTCATAGAAAGAACTCAAAAAGATGAAAATGTGAAGGATTAAGGTACAAAAGTATTATGATTGTTCAATACAATATCAACCAGAGATGGAAAATAAGGTAAAAAATACATTGATAAGAAAGGATTATAGAGTTCAATACAAATAGAGGATTGGGAAGGATCTTATGTACACAGATCTAGAAAATATGGATATTGGAATTATTATAGAAGTTGAAACATAAATTCTTTTTCAAATGGATGTCAACCCATCATTATTAGAATGGATTAAAATTTCATACTTTGATGATGAAAATATTCAAGAGATAATTAAAGCTATGAAAGATGGGAAATTTATAGACTTAGTATATGATGATGGAATCCTGATATTTTGATTAAGGCTTTTTGTTCCCTCTATACTAGATCAGAAAAAAGAATTATTCAATGATGACAATAAATCATATTTGAAATACACCCTCGCAGCACTATAATGTAAAGATATTTGATGGACCAATTTTTGTGGGGTAATATGAAGTAGAAAACTACTGATGATGTATGAAGATGCTTATTTTACCAAATAAGTGAAGGCTAAATGAAAATATTCTAATTTATTCATAAGTCATTCTACATATTCCTACATTGAAATGGGATAAAATTATAAAGGATTTTTTTAGTGTATTACAAAGGACGCAAATAAAGAATTATGGAATTTGGGTAATTAAAGACCGACATAACATATCTTCACATTCAATCGCAATAAAGAAATAGTTTTGACTAGATATCCTTGTATGACAGGATATTAATGAATTTTTAAGACTTAAAAGTTCCCGACATTAAATTCTGTTTGATAATTATCCATAATTTAAAACAAAAATTTTGAAAAAAAAATCAGAAATCATTGGATACTATGATTAATTTGAGAACTAATAATCACCCTAAAAATGATTTCCAGTCTAAAAGGACCATTCAAACATTACAAAAAATGTCGAAAACATGCTCACCTGACATTCAAGGTATGTAGGATCTGTAATTACAATTTTTAAGCATTTACTATAATAATATTATTCTTCATGTATTCAATTGGAACCACAAAAAGTGTTATATAGAAATAGATTATGTATACAATCTTATTTGGATGATATTGGTGAAGGGATTCTTGTAGGATGAGGACATATAGAGTAAACAAAAAAAAGGTAAATACCATTCAAACCAATATCAAAGATGCTCAATGTAGAAAAAAATAATTTCTAATAACCAGTCAAAGGATTTTGTTCTTGAAATGAGAGAACCTGTTTTTTTTTAAAGTATCACCATAGAAGGGTGTCATATGGATCTGTAAGATAGTGAAACTGAGCCCCATGTACATTGAACCTTTTGAAATTTCCTTATAGAATTGTATATTTGGCTTATTATTTAGTAAGTCTACATAGCCTTTCAAAAGTATATGATGTGTTCCACATCACCTTGTTAAGGAATTACATTCCAGACCAACAATTTCTATCACTTATAATGGAATATAATTAGATGTGATTTATCTTACTATAAATAGCATATCCATATTCAAGAAACTAGATAATAGGTGTTTAGAAAACTTATGACTCGATTTTTAAAGTTACTTTGAAAAAATCCTAAAAATTAATAGGCTACTTGGGAACTGGAGGAATTTTTGAGGAAGACTTCCCAAATATTTTTATGATTTGAAATTGTGGAAATTTTGAGGAATATATTTTTTTACGGATGGGAGAATGTATAAGACATTGATTTTATAGAATTCTCCATTAATAACTTAATATCTCTGATAGATTATGCTTAATGAAACACTGTGTTTAAAACCGTAATATACTGTTATATATGACCACTGGAATAGTTATACCACCATTAGGACTAATAATATGACCAATATAATAGTAAATTCAATTATAAAAGTATACATAAAATTTTGGAATCCTATAAATAAAAATGTGGTATATTTACATAATTCAATAAATAAATAATTGTTTTAAAAATGATAAATTAGGTGTTGGTATTTTTTGAAACAAAAATGATTACATATATTTTTACAATTAACAAAATTATTTTAAAAAAATTATTTTCATCAACTAGATTAATAAATTAATATATTATTTTCATATGAGTAAAATATAATTTCGTGATACCATATAAAATTTTTCAATGTGTCATAAAAGAAGTTATAATATTAAAATCAGTATTCTAGTGTAATTAATTATTTTATTTTAAAATAAAATTTCTCATTTTAAAATTTTATTTTAATTAAATTTATTTCATTTTTTATTATACACATCAAAAAATGTTATTGGTCGTTTTTTGAATATTTCTAAAATAGTTGTAATTTTCGGTGAATACTGATATACTGTAATTTACATTATAAGATAAATACATGAATTATTGAGTCACGAATGCTATATAGATGATGTGAGAAAAATTATTTAATACTCACATGCACTAGTTAATAAAATTAGTCAAATTAATACAATCCATTGAAAGGGTTTATCCAATGTAATAAACTGTTAAATAGAATAATATTTAAACACCCCTCTAATACACTCTAAATAAAACTACTCATGACCTTTTCATTCCACGCATCCAATACCTATAATCTTTTCAAATTTATGACCTATACCTCTCCGAATCCTCCTGAAATTTTATAGTCTTTTTGATCTCATTCAATATAAAATTTCCAATTTCCTTAATTTGGTTCTCAAGGAGCGGAATTCATGATGTAAAATCCCCTTTCATTCTATTAATTTTTATTTAATTAATTTATTTTTTTTCCTTTACTCACATCAACTTATTCTTATGGCATGATATACTTAGTATCTTATTTATAATGTAATTTTTTATGTTAAAGGTTGATCCATAACCAAACCTCTTATCTTCTCCCTATTTTTCTAAAATCGAAAACAATTTTCATGATTTTTCAATTTACAACAGTCTTGGATGATGCATTTTAATTTTCTATTACTGTATTCTATTCTTGTCATGAAACACATTTTATGGTTTAACCATGTTATAATTTTTATATTAAAAAATATTTAGAGTTCCAGAACATATATATATATATATAATATTAATTAATATGAACTAATTATTTCATTATTATCCTAATATTTCTAAATAATCTAATCGGTTATCATTAATATTTAATCGAATAAATAATCCTCATATTTAGAAATAAAATTATATATATGAAAATTAAATATCCTGGAATTTTATTAATAACATATAACTTCAATACATGATAACTATTCTCACATCATGTGATCACTCGTACTTTTATAATAGTGAACCAATCATGAAAAACAAGGAAAAGAACAAAGTCAAATGACAGAATTGAATCATATAACTCATAAAAAGGACATAAATGAACATAATAAAATTATAATAGTAAAAATTATGGTTTATGATGTTTTGAATTTCATTTTTAATGAATCCATTTTTATAATCAAAAAAATTAAGTACATGTAGAGAACTTCTTTCACACATAAGGTTAGGGATTCTCGTTGAACCTCCATTTTCAATTTGGGTTTCACATTATCTCAATTTTCCCCATTGTAATTACTATTTATATTTATATAAATATAATAAAATGCGTGAATATGTTACAAAATCATGTATGAAGATCATTTCAACTTTCTCTAATGTGTTATTATTTTTACAAGGTTTCCTTTTTAATTTATCATGACAAGAAAGCTCGATTAAAGGGTACTTACCAATTTATTATCCTTTTGAAGTGAACTAAATAATCAATTTTAAGAAACCAATATCTTTATAAAATAAATATTTCAATCATGAAAAAAAGTCTTATTACTTTTCTAATTTTATATAAACAGTTAATCATTAGTCTTCTTTAAAGAATCTTTTAAGTATTCCCTTAAACTGCACTATAGTGGTCCCAATATAAAGATTTATAAAAACACTTTTTAATTGTCTTAACATTATATAGAGATAATATTTCCTAAAAAATAATTCCACTTTCTTTATTTTTTATTTTATGGGATATACATTTTTTTATTAGAAATTAGGATAAATAAAGATTATTTTCCAAAAAGAACACCTATTTGCATTGTAAAAGAGGGGTTTCTCTCAAGAATTTGTCTAATATTTAATTAGAGTATTTTCATATATTTCAACAACCTCAATTGAATAATATATTTAATGAATATTAAAATTTTATGTTACCATTTTTCCAATTTATTGAATGGTTTAATATTATTTTGATTGGGTACATACAATCTTGAATCCATTCAATATATTACTCTGGATTGTTTATGATTATGTTTACTAATTGGTGATATTATTTCAATTTCATATGGTAGTTTAAATATTACTGTGTATATTAATTATGTATCACCACTTTCATATAAAAAATGAATTGGACTTTTTATGTGATGGGTGGGGTCCGATCTACCCCCAGATGCATCAGTATGTCTCCCGAGACTAACTAGACAATGTATTTAACAATTAATGAATGGTATCTTGGCCGAATACATGATGGTATGGTTATGATGTCCATAATTATTAATTCCATAATTATGATATTTGTAATTAAAAATCAATTTGATTACACATCTAGTAGAATATACAAGGTTATGTTTCATTCTCATGTAAAAATATATTTGGAATTTGTTTTTTAGTTTTCATTCCTTCTACATCATGCTGAATATTACATTTTAATGTAATGGAATTTATACGTTCACCATTCTCTATTTTCTATATTTGTGATAGTTTTTTCATTATCTATTACTCATACTGAGAACTTGATATAATCCCATTTTTATATTTAATTTTTCACATGGATGTGAAGATGTATATTATGAATCACTTAATGGGATAATCGTGGAGTTTATGTGTGTTTCCAATAAATTTTCTATGTTTTATTTTATATAAATATTTATTGTAAAACTTATGATAGTATCTAGTTTTCCCAATCAACTAAACTATTTGGTTCTTGAGGATATGAAAACTTGTTCATAGTAACAATATAATAAAGTAAGGATCGCTGTATTTTCTATTGGGAACATGGACATTATAGTTGTTCTTGTTTAGGTTTTGTTTATTAGGGTTTAAAATATAGTTTCTAGTATTATTGAGCCCATATTTGATCTAGATTATAATTTATGGTAAATTATCAAATAATTTATTAATATAGATTATTACACATAGATTTATTTCTTTCATTGTACAACATAGATTTCAATGATAGGTCATTTCATGGATATGTGTTTACGTATTTATCGCTTGATTCATGTATATTCATTCATAATTTATCAATTCTACTTCTTATATTTATGGTTTTAGAATATTAAATTATCTTATAGAAAACAAAAAACAAAAAAGGTAAATAATTTATAAATGATTTGGATTAATGAAAATGAATTGTAATATATATTCTTTTAAAGGTATAATTTTTTGTTATTCCAATTAGATTTTGTATAGAAATTATGTTTGTATCTTAATAGGGTTTGGATCAAACCCAACATGTTACATTCGGTCAGTCTATATTTTGTGATGTTGTATTCATGTAATGTGAAGAGCATATTATAGCATGATAAACTCTTGTATTGTTGAATCTTTTAGATTGGGTTGGTTTGGAGGTTACTGTTGGTCATGTTTGGACTTCACATATTTTTGGGGTTTTCCTATTTTGGATGGTATTTCATTTCATTTGTGGTATCTCTTAAATTTTCACTTTTTAATGTTTTTTTGTCATATTTTTCTTAGATTTGGGGTGGGTTTCAGATTTTCCATTATACTAATATTACATGATAGGATGGTTTAGGTGGAATGTGAGGATGACCCATGCAGATTTTTAATAATTGTGTTTCAAAGGGATACTTATCCTAATTCTTGATAACACTTACAGTGTTTGGATTTCTGTATTGGGTTTCCAGAGCTAGGACGATCAGAATTTAGATTGTATGTCTGGAAAAGGGGCTTTCCCATCTCAATTTTGTAATTGAATACTAGTTTCAATTTTTTTATAGAATTTAATCATGTTTTATTCTTGGATTTTTAGGAAATTTGAATGAACGCTATGGTATGCTTATTTAAATTGAACTATTTCTTTTTACGTATTATTCTTACTAGATGTTTTACTTATGAATGTTTTAATGTTTATTATCAATACCTTATGTTGATCCTATGATTATATAACATGATCAGAACTGGATAGTTTTTTTCTATTATTGGATAATGAATCATAAAATACCTCTTCCAAATCTAAGATAAGATTCTATGAACTAAGTTAAATAGGAAAATCTTATAGTGCATCCTTGATTGGTAGAATATTTTGTCTACAATATTTAGAGTCTAGGTAAATTAGGTGTCATGAAACTATGATGTGTATTAGAATATATAACAAAACATACTATGAAGTATCGACCCATATTTCGTTGTTAAAAATGACCCTAGTACGCTTAGGAGTGTCATTTATATTCAAGAGGGATAGATAAGGAGAAAGGTGTACACTATTTGGAATGCTATGTTTCATGAGGATAATACCCAAGATTCCTTCAATAAAGTCATTAACCAGTGATTTTACCCCATAGATATTCTGGTTGGTGATGACCTAATAGTTTCTTACCTCAGAGTAGTGGGAGGGTACCATTTTGAAGTGATCCTCATATTTTGCAGAGTTAGTGCATCAGGAAAAAGATCATGTCACTATATAGTACCTAAAGTCTTGGAGGATTGAGTTAGGATCTAGGCATGATATTTAGCTAATGTTGATACAAATGTGCCTTTTGACATTTTTGGATGTGGTTATAAAGGAATATGATGTTGAGTTTGACATAGGTGGGAAGAAAACATTGGGTGGAGTCTCAGTTGGTTCACTGGTTTTCCAGGGTGTATCTTATGGATGGAGGAGAAAGAGTAAGAGTGGTCAGTATTTTTCTGGTCTAGTTTTAGGGGACTTGTTAGGGAAACAACATATATCTTGCTAACATTGGGGAAGGAGGGTTCAGAACAAGCCTTAATATGAAGATCCTCCTAAATCCTATCATCTTTACAGATGATCATTACCTCTATATCATTTGTGTGAATGTTTATCTCATAGAAGTATGGAATTATCTACTCTCACCAAGGGTTATTATGATCATGAAAATTATTCCAAGTGTGGTGGGTCTAATCCATTGGAGAAAAGATATGTCCATATATCTAAAAATTTATGGCTTTATGCAACAAATTTTGTTCCAATGGGATATGAAGTAGGGCCAGTCACTAACAGAGGTACATTTTTTCTATCATCTTTTATAGTGCTATATTTTTTGGATGAATATAATTATAAATATTTTTTATATAAAAATTTTGATTATTACTTTAGTTTATGTGAATATGTTATTCCCTTCATGTTGGGTCCATCCTCTATTTTGGGAAATAGGGATGAACACGGTTTTAGATGTCTCATGTTTGGGGTCGGCTATCACTCTCAGGTTTAGTTCTTATATTTGTATGCGGTCACTTTTTTTCTCTAGTGTGAGTAGGAATATGTATTAGGAATAAAAGGTCCTTTTGTTCCTTAATAATTTATAGAATAATGCTAGTTTTCAAATATTTTTCTTCTTATAGTTGAAAAACTATATCATTTTCAACATTATGCAAATGTTTTTGAATAACATAAGGTCCTTATGGTTGAATTTTTCTACTATTACCCCAGATATATAGGATAAATTAACTATTACCTTGATCCATGGGATGATTCCAATTTATATATTTTCATACTGTATGGAACCTAAGGAGTTGGCATATCATAATGTCATGATTGAGGCATAGAGTTTAAAATAATTATACATTTTTGAGTGTAGCCATGGGAATTTCTTTTCCTCTTTTACGAGAAGGAATATTAGAGCATCATACATTTTATGAATTACCAAAATTTGAATATGGTGACCATACATAAAAAACACCATTTTCCAAGGATTCATGATCTCTTTAACTAGCTTAGAGGTGCTCATTGGTTTTCTATTGTTGACCATTGGTCAAGGTATAACCAATTGATAGTTTGAGATGTGTATATACATAAGAATTTTTTTTGAGTTTATATGAGAATTTTTATTTACTGGTTAAGGAATTGGGTATCAATAATCATACTATAGTTTTTTTTTGTTTTTGATGAACAAAGATATTTATCGATTTTTGGACTATATTATTATATTTATGGATGATATTTTGGTCTCATTGATGTTAGAGGTGGAGAAAATGGACAACTAGGATACCATTCATCAAACTATGAAGATACATATTCTATATGGTAGCTTTCAAAATGTGTGTTTGGGATCTGGGATGCGATGTTTCTAATGGATTTGAGATCTTATAGTTACGTCTTATTATATCCTGAAAAGGTAATCAAATTTAGGTCTAGGGAGAATCCAAAAAAAGTTTTTGAGATTTAGAGATTATTTGGATTTTCTAGTTTTTATAGATTTCGTGATCTAAAAATATCAAAGCTCATGTCATGGATGAAAAATTTAACCCATAAGGTTGTAAATAGTTAATATAATGAAAAATTTCATAGCTCTTTTGAGGAGTTAAAGGTGAGATTTACCTCAACATAAATTTTGACTCTTTCAAATGTAAGATCATGTTATTATGTTTTTTTGATACTTATGGTGTAGGTTTGAGAGATTTATTAATGGAGGTGAAATATGTTATTGAATATAGCTCATTCAAGTTAAACCCTCATGTGAAGTACTACCCAACCCATGATATAGATTAATCAATGTTTATGCATGAACTCAAAACATGGTGTCACCATGTATGATCCTAACCTTTTTTGGAGTCACATTGGCTGTGTTTTCAGGTATTTGTTGATGTTTTTATGTACCTTATATTTCGAGTAGTGGCATGGGGTTCCTTTTCGGGATGTTTTGAGAAAAACTAAAGGATAGTGTGTTGTGCATGGTTTGTGCACAATTTGACATATTGTAAATCTAAATCGTTCAAACAGAGAGGTATGCATGTTTTACGCACAGTTTGAAAAACTTAGTGGCCAAACCATTCCAATCATGAGAAACTTCAAAGAGGGGTCCACATAGTTGGCACATAGTTTTCTCTAACCATGCCCCTCTTCCAAGGAAATCATCCTCATGGAATTTAATTATCTGAAAATTTGTTTTAAAACCACATGCACCATCAAGACTCCAATATTTAAACCTTGGATCAGTATTGAAAATGTAACAGCCCGAGATTTTATATTTCACTAATGTCTTGTGTTGTACGCTACACCAAAAGGAGCTTGCACAACACGCATCCTTGACTTGCCTTGCATTACACGCAATCGCAACCTTCCTCGATAGTGTGTGTGGTACGTAATACTGAGTTTCACGAAACAATGATATACTATTAAAATATTATTAAAACTAGCCGTTATGAATAGTAATAACCACTTTTTAAATTTTAGGAATTTTAACTCTCAAAATGGACTTTATTTTTGGATTCGGAGTATCGAATTTAGCCTAAGGTGAAATTTTGGTACTTTTCGGATAACTTTCATATTCTGATGAATAGTGAAAATTACTAAATTATAATTAAAAACAACTATTTTAATCGAAATAATTAATAGTGATAAATCATTAATTTGAGTGGTTTTAAAGTATATTTAGAATATATTTTTACAATTTAATACAATGTTGGTCATTGGATGTAATTTCACATTTAAACTAGACATAAACAAGTGTCAATCTTTTGATAGATATTGTTTCTTAAAAACACGCTATTTGTTTTAACAGCGGGATTTAATTATAAAATTAATTAATGCAACTTTTATGTTATGAATTTGGTAAAATAGACTTCATTTTTGAATTCGGAATATGAAATATAGCTTGGGATGAAATTTTGGCATTGTTCTGAAAAACATCAATTTTTGATGAATAGTGAAACTACAAAGTGGTAGGTTAAAAACTGAATTTTGCATAAAACTTAATTTTACCGCTTCTGTGAATGGAATTTCGAAAATCCGAGAGACACGGTTAATATCAAAGACTAAAATGTGGTTCAATGAGATGAAAATAATTTTTTGGTGAATAGTAACTTTTTACTATTTTTACCGCGGTTAATAGTAAATAGAGTAACTAAGGGTAAATATGATATCAATATTACCCTAACACATGTACTAATTCTATTGGACAAGTTTAATTCGACCAAAAACAAACTTAGGAATAAAATATGACCATTTAGGCCCACTTGGATTAGATTAGGACATTTATTATTAATTTATTTAAAGAAGGGTTAAAATAGTTAAAATCAAAGTTTAATAAGTAAATAATTTTTAATATGGTGTTATACATAAGATAAATTCGACTATAAATATTCATTAGAAAGATAAAAATATTTCCTACATAACGGTATTTTATTTGTAATTTTTAGACATTAAATAATTTAATTTATTTATGACACAATGATGATGCAGTAATTATCTTATTAATGAAATATTGACATAATTGATGTTATAAACACCAAAATAAATGTAATTTGAGACTTTTTATGAATTCCACTAATTTTATAGGTTACTATGATATATTAATGTTGGTTTAATCAACTTGGTTCGAACATATAATTCTGTTATGACTTTCACAAAAATCATATATCAAATAGTGTCAAAATTGACACAAAATAGTTTTTAAATCAAATATTATATTATTAATTGTTATTTTATTCCTAAAAATCTAAGGTTCGGCCAAATGACTTAGATAAGGATATATATATTAATAATAAACAATTTGGGGTTCGTTTGGCATGTTATAGTAAGTGTATTAACCATATAGTGAAAGAAAACATAAAGACACGGTAAAAGTTAAATTAATTAACTTAGAGTTAAATCTAATTGATAAGGTTAAAATAATACCCTAAACTTGTCTAAATATTATTGGTTTATAGGATTTCGACCCATCCCCACTTTATCTTCGAAATGAGACCCTTTGGACCCATTATAAACCGATTTTGACTTTAATATAAAATAATATTTTGAGATATTCCTAAGGTTCCCCTATCCTCCCTTATAAAAGGGCACCTCCTCCCTCTCCTCCTCACACCAATTTGACCCCTCAAGCTCGGCCAACCCCTGCCATTTTCTCCTCTCCACTTCCCTAGAATAATCCTAGAGGTCCTGGTCTTCTCCAAAGACCAATCTTAGTTCCTTAGGTGGAGGATTCAAAGAGGCGTTCCAAAGAAGAGGTAATATCCATTACCGATCTTTTTAATTTCTCTCGTCTTCAACTTCTTCTTCTTTAGTTGTTTCATGACAAAGTAATAACATCAGTATTACTTACATACTGATATGTTATTATAAATATGAAACAACCCTAATTCACCTTCTATCCGTCCTACGGAAAAATGAAATCACCGCGCGTGCGTACGTACGGAATACCGTCTCCACGCCGTGGTGTAATCTATTTTCCACCACCACCTTACATGGATGGGTATAATGGTGTAAAGAATAACTATACATAGTTATTACAACATCATATTGATTCTGATATATTGTATAATCCACTCCAATTCAATTCAATATTTATAGAAATGATATCATCGCTCGTGCGTACGTACGGAATACCGTCTCCACGACGCGATGAGATTCATTCTCCATGTTAACCATTTAAGAATGATTATAATGTATATATAAGAAATAATAATGAAATATATGACATTATAAAGCTACTGGATTTATGTATATATATACATATGTATGTTATCTACTTACTTCAATTTCAAGACAATAAGGAAAGGAAAACAACGTTCATGCGTACGTACGGACTACCGTCTCCATGAACGGTGTTTTTCATTTTATTTATCTACCTATTATATATATATATATATACTGAATATATATGATATATAAATCATATTTTATATTCTGGAAGTAAGTAAATCATGATATAAGTAATAATGATGTCAAGAACAACAAGTCAAAACACCTACGATAAATGAAACGATTTTACCCAAAACGCTTCTTTAACATGGAATTTACAAAAGAACGGGTAATATAATGTCATAAGTGAACCATATATGATATCATAACAATGAATATGATTCTGTAATAAGTCAATAACATGATTTAAATCATTATACAGGAGGTTCGGACACTTACAAAGCAAGTCGGACCTAAGGTAAGGGAAATATCACAATCTCATTTTTATCCGAGATTGTTTATTCGTAAGTATTTACTGGGGTGTATTTTATCATCCACATCCATGTTCCCTCAATATGTAATATTGTTTCCATCCACTTACAATATTTTAAATCCAATTTTACCCTTCGGTGAGTTTTTATTAAAGAATATGAAAGAAATCTTTTGTCGTTTTTTCGTACGAGGTACTTTTTGACTTTTCCGACAAAAGTACGAAGAATGTTTTTTTTAACTTATACGGCACGAACGGATTTCCACTGTTTTATAAAGCCTTATTTTTATGAAGCTTCCTCTAAAAGATTTCATGACTATTTTCAATAAAATCTCTTTCTTTTAAAATGGCATGATGTTTTGTGAAAAGAAATTGATTTTGAAGAAGAAAGGATATTTTCCTCAAGAATTCAATTCAAGTGTTTTATCAAAATTATTTTCCATCTAAGATAATAAAGGGTTCTGTTTCTATCCATATTTTTACATTGATTTGACTATGTTGTGATGGAATTATGTTTATGAATTCCTTTATCTTATATGAATTGATTTATGATGTCATGATGTTTCAAGAATCCCATTTTTGTTACATGTGTTATGCGATGATGTATGTTTTATGATTATGTGGAACACATAAGAAAGGATTCATTATAAGATGGGTGGGACCTATATCTCCCTCCAATGCATTGGGTAAATATTTCATATCTCATGAGATAGACATGGATGGAATGGTAGGTTATACCGGTTCAGTGAAACAGGACTGAAACGAGGATTACTCGATTCAGAAAGTGACTTTGTCCACTAAGATAGTCTTGGCAATGAGTCTTGACTAACAAGAAATGATTCTCTATGATTATGTGTGTATGCCACAATGAGTAATGTTTTAAGTTATGGTTTTATTTTCACTACTATGATTTATCCCATGTTATGAAATTATGCTCTCTTTTGCAGGTTAAGATTTCCAAAAATGTTATGTGATTGATATTTCTTTTGTTTACCCTTACTGAGCATTTGAGCTCACCCTTTTATGTTTTCTTTTCCCCAGGATATAAAGAAAGGTTTTAGGCAAAAAAAGGAAGATCTTTATGGGAGATTTTGAAGATCTTTTACCAGGATTAGAAGATTACGTTCCGAGTTTCCAAAGACACTAAACTATTACGATCCTTGTGTGTGTATTTTTGTTATGTATTAAGTATTCCGCAAAAGTAATGTAATGTTCATGTACGTTAGGCTGCGGGTCTCTACAGTTGGTATCAGAGGAAAGGTTTAGTCAACCTTTGGAAACTAGGACGCGAAAACGTTAGTAAGATCCCTAGAGATATTTCTAAGGTATGTCTAGGGATGCCCCTAAGGATAAGTATACGTGTAGGATATAGTTCTAGAACTATGGTAATGATATTAGATTAAACCAAAGATGATAGATATTTAAGTTACTCCCCCTTTATTACGATTTTTGCATCTAACACTATTCTGTTTGGGTTTTAGAAAATGGCTGGAAACAAGATGATTCACAATAATGGAGGATATGATGGACAATGGAATGATATTCTTCTTGAGCAACCAAATGAAATGGGATTTGGATGTCCAAACATCATTATTATGCCGAATCAGCAATCTCACAACATGATCAATAAAGTAAAATTTGGTAAGTTTCCTGACTCGACTAATAAGAGAAAGATGGAGTTCCATGATGATCATAGAGGAAAGAAAGTTCAATTTCCCCTATGTAAATCATGTGGGAAGAGGCATCAAGGAGAATGTTTCAAGGGAACTGGAAGATGCTTTGGGTGTGGAAAAGAAGGACACAAAGCAAGTAAGTGCAAAGGAAAAGGGTCGGTTAACACCATGGATGAGGATAATGGTATTGCTATGACATCAAAAATGGTTAAGTGTTTTAAATGTGGAATGTATGGGCATTATGCAAACAAATGCCCTAAGGGAAAGACTCATGAAGAGAATCAATATAGTCATATGGGTAGTATTTATGTGGATGATGATGAAGAGACTACAAATGATATGTGAGATGAAAGAATTGTTGAAGCTCGGTCAATGGTTTAAGAATGTTGTGGAATGATTACATGTTTATCATGTGTAATGTTGTATAAGAAATCTCATGGTACTATGGAATAAAGAGACATCTGAGGATTGTTACACTGTTGTCTTTCCTTGAGTTATGAAAGTGTATGATTAATGGTACCACTATCCATGAAAGGTTATTCAGATATTTTTGGAATGTAGATGATATGCGCATAATGAAGGGATAAGGAGAAAATTAAATGTTTGATAGTATTCATGAGCTCATGATTGATATAAGGACTAAGTGATATCATGGTTTGAGTATATAGAATTTTGAGGATTTTGGTATGTGGAAAGTGTTAACTTTTAACTGCAGTCATGTTTTCACTAAGGTATTCAAGAGAATACACGATTAAGGACTTTGAATGTTTGGAATGTGACCAACAAGACATATCTTATGATATGTGGGGATCAACGACAGTATTAAATCTCTGGTAATCGATGTCACTATATTATGAGAGTGGACTGCAGTATTATGTATAAGCCTAAAGATTAGACTGGATTATGTTGGACATAAGTTAGTATTGTTTAAGGATAGAAGATTTTCGATATTATTGATGGGATGTTATAGTAACGTAGTTTTAGAAAAAGGGACAACCTGCAGGACGGGCGACAGCCCATCGCTTCGGACAAGGCTGTAGGAATCGAACCCACAACCGAAGTGCGACTGGCCTTTATCGCCTACCACTGACCTACAGGAAGTCCCTGTTTAGTAGAAACTAGTTTTATTATATTAAGCAGCATGATATATGAAGTATAAGTCCATTTTAGAAACCATATGTGATTAATTTCACTATAGATCGACTTATGTATATAATCTTGCTAACCTTTTGTTTGAAACAGATGGAATGACCCGTCATTCTATCACATGATCTGCTAGCACTTCACGAATAACAAATTCAACTTCATTTATTTAAGAGATGAAGTAGAAATTGTTCAAGGCATGAACAAAAGTGAGATTGTACCAAAATAAAGTAAGTATTTATTCTAAGCAAATTTTCAACTTTAGGGAAATGATCTTGAAAACAAAAAATGTTGTCCTAGTGATCTTATACCTGATGAATCAGATGGTACCTTATATCATCACAAATCTATGGATTTGTGATTACTGGTTTTTCCATAGCCATGTTCTCTACCACTCTCCATCAGAACATGATGGTTAGATTTCCCCTCCATATCCATATTTTCACCTATGTGGAAACCCAGTGATTAGTTTATTTGGGTAATCGTTACATTTCATACTTTAGTTTTTAAAGCCAAGTTTTGGTATTCCCTTTTACGATGTGGGTTTCTATTAAAGAAACTTTCGAATAGTAAACCATTTATAACCCCGACGAATTTCGAGGGCGAAATTCATTTTAAGGGGGGTAGAATGTAACAGCCCGAGATTTTATATTTCACTAATGTCTTGTGTTGTACGCTACACCAAAAGGAGCTTGCACAACACGCATCCTTGACTTGCCTTGCATTACACGCAATCGCAACCTTCCTCGATAGCGTGTGTGGTACGTAATACTGAGTTTCACGAAACAATGATATACTATTAAAATATTATTAAAACTAGCCGTTATGAATAGTAATAACCACTTTTTAAATTTTAGGAATTTTAACTCTCAAAATGGAATTTATTTTTGGATTCGGAGTATCGAATTTAGCCTAAGGTGAAATTTTGGTACTTTTCGGATAACTTTCATATTCTAATGAATAGTGAAAATTACTAAATTATAATTAAAAACAACTATTTTAATCGAAATAATTAATAGTGATAAATCATTAATTTGAGTGGTTTTAAAGTATATTTAGAATATATTTTAACAATTTAATACAATGCTGGTCATTGGATGTAATTTCACATTTAAACTAGACATAAACAAGTGTCAATCTTTTGATAGATATTGTTTCTTAAAAACACGCTATTTGTTTTAACAGCGGGATTTAATTATAAAATTAATTAATGAAACTTTTATGTTATGAATTTGGTAAAATAGACTTCATTTTTGAATTCGGAATATGAAATATAGCTAGGGATGAAATTTTGGCATTGTTCTGAAAAACATCAATTTTTGATGAATAGTGAAACTACTAAGTGGTAGGTTAAAAACTGAATTTTGCATAAAACTTAATTTTACCGCTTCTGTGAATGGAATTTCGAAAATCCGAGAGACACGGTTAATATCAAGGACTAAAATGTGGTTCAATGAGATGAAAATAATTTTTTGGTGAATAGTAACTTTTTACTATTTTTACCGCGGTTAATAGTAAATAGAGTAACTAAGGGTAAATATGATATCAACATTACCCTAACACATGTACTAATTCTATTGGACAAGTTTAATTCGACCAAAAACAAACTTAGGAATAAAATATGACCATTTAGGCCCTCTTGGATTAGATTAGGACATTTATTATTAATTTATTTAAAGAAGGGTTAAAATAGTTAAAATCAAAGTTTAATAAGTAAATCATTTTTAATATGGGGTTATACATAAGATCAATTCGACTATAAATATTCATTAGAAAGCTAAAAAGATTTCCTACATAAGGGTATTTTATTTGTAATTTTTAGACATTAAATAATTTAATTTATTTATGACACAATGATGATGCAGTAAATATCTTATTAATGAAATATTGACATAATTGATGTTATAAACACCAAAATAAATGTAATTTGAGACTTTTTATGAATTCCACTAATTTTCTAGGTTACTATGTTATATTAATGTTGATTTAATCAACTTGGTTCGAACATATAATTCTGTTATGACTTTCACAAAAATCATATATCAAATAGTGTCAAAATTGACACAAAATAGTTTTTAAATCAAATATTATATTATTAATTGTTATTTTATTCCTAAAAATCAAAGGTTCGGCCAAATGACTTAGATAAGGATATATATATTAATAATAAACAATTTGGGGTTCGCTTGGCATGTTATAGTAAGTGTATTAACCATATAGTGAAAGAAAACAAAAAGACACGGTAAAAGTTAAATTAATTAACTTAGAGTTAAATCTAATTGATAAGGTTAAAATAATACCCTAAACTTGTCTAAATCTTATTGGTTTATAGGATTTCGACCCATCCCCACTTTATCTTCGAAATGAGACCCTTTGGACCCATTATAAACCGATTTTGACTTTAATATAAAATAATATTTTGAGATATTCCTAAGGTGCCCCTCTCCTCCCTTATAAAAGGGCACCTCCTCCCTCTCCTCCTCACACCAATTTGAGCACTCAAGCTCGGCCAACCCCTGCCATTTTCTCCTCTCCACTTCCCTAGAATAATCCTAGAGGTCCTGGTCTTCTCCAAAGACCAATCTTAGTTCCTTAGGTGGAGGATTCAAAGAGGCGTTCCAAAGAAGAGGTAATATCCATTACCGATCTTTTTAATTTCTCTCGTCTTCAACTTCTTCTTCTTTAGTTGTTTCATGACAAAGTAATAACATCAGTATTACTTACATACTGATATGTTATTATAAATATGAAACAACCCTAATTCACCTTCTATCCTTCCTACGGAAAAATGAAATCACCGCGCGTGCGTACGTACGGAATACCGTCTCCACGCCGTGGTGTAATCTATTTTCCACCACCACCTTACATGGATGGGTATAATGGTGTAAAGAATAAATATACATAGTTATTACAACATCATATTGATTCTGATATATTGTATAATCCACTCCAATTCAATTCAATATTTATAGAAATGATATAATCGCTCGTGCGTACGTACGGAATACCGTCTCCACGACGCGATGAGATTCATTCTCCATGTTAACCATTTTAGAATGATTATAATGTATATATAAGAAATAATAATGAAATATATGACATTATAAAGCTACTGGATTTATGTATATATATACATATGTATGTTATCTACTTACTTCCATTTCAAGACAATAAGGAAAGGAAAACAGCGTTCATGCGTACGTACGGACTACCGTCTCCATTAACGGTGATTTTCATTTTATTTATCTACCTATTATATATATATATATACTGAATATATATGATATATAAATCATATTTTATATTCTGGAAGTAAGTAAATCATGATATAAGTAATAATGATGTCAAGAACAACAAGTCAAAACACCTACGATAAATGAAACGATTTTACCCAAAACGCTTCTTTAACATGGAATTTACAAAAGAACGGGTAATATAATGTCATAAGTGAACCATATATGATATCATAACAATGAATATGATTCTGTAATAAGTCAATAACATGATTTAAATCATTATACATGAGTTTCGGACACTTACAAAGCAAGTCGGACCTAAGGTAAGGGAAATATCACAATCTCATTTTTATCCGAGATTGTTTATTCGTAAGTATTTACTGGGGTGTATTTTATCATCCACATCCATGTTCCTTCAATATGTAATATTGTTTCCATCCACTTACAATAGTTTAAATCCAATTTTACCCTTCTGTGAGTTTTTATTAAAGAATATGAAAGAAATCTTTTGTCGTTTTTTCGTACGAGGTACTTTTTGACTTTTCCGACAAAAGTACGAAGAATGTTTTTTTTAACTTATACGGCACGAACGGATTTCCACTGTTTTATAAAGCCTTATTTTTATGAAGCTTCCTCTAAAAGATTTCATGACTATTTTCAATAAAATCTCTTTCTTTTAAAATGGCATGATGTTTTGTGAAAAGAAATTGATTTTGAAGAAGAAAGGATATTTTCCTCAAGAATTCAATTCAAGTGTTTTATCAAAATTATTTTCCATCTAAGATAATAAAGGGTTCTGTTTCTATCCATATTTTTACATTGATTTGACTATGTTGTGATGGAATTATGTTTATGAATTCCTTTATCTTATATGAATTGATTTATGATGTCATGATGTTTCAAGAATCCCATTTTTGTTACATGTGTTATGCGATGATGTATGTTTTATGATTATGTGGAACACATAAGAAAGGATTCATTATAAGATGGGTGGGACCTATATCTCCCTCCAATGCATTGGGTAAATATTTCATATCTCATGAGATAGACATGGATGGAATGGTAGGTTATACCGGTTCAGTGAAACAGGACTGAAACGAGGATTACTCGATTCAGAAAGTGACTTTGTCCACTAAGATAGTCTTGGCAATGAGTCTTGACTAACAAGAAATGATTCTCTATGATTATGTGTGTATGCCACAATGAGTAATGTTTTAAGTTATGGTTTTATTTTCACTACTATGATTTATCCCATGTTATGAAATTATGCTCTCTTTTGCAGGTTAAGATTTCCAAAAATGTTATGTGATTGATATTTCTTTTGTTTACCCTTACTGAGCATTTGAGCTCACCCTTTTATGTTTTCTTTTCCCCAGGATATAAAGAAAGGTTTTAGGTAAAAAAAGGAAGATCTTTATGGGAGATTTTGAAGATCTTTTACCAGGATTAGAAGATTACGTTCCGAGTTTCCAAAGACACTAAACTATTACGATCCTTGTGTGTGTATTTTTGTTATGTATTAAGTATTCCGCAAAAGTAATGTAATGTTCATGTACGTTAGGCTGCGGGTCTCTACAGAAAAATTATTGGTGTTCCCAAATCCTTTTGGAGGGATTATAAGGTGATAGGAACATCGTTCTTTGAAATATAATGTGATTATTAATGATCCACTTTCTTCTAGGTAAGTGGATTTCATGTAGTTAATTCTCCATTTCATTCCTCTATCATTCCTAGATCATTTCACGGAATATCTCCACTGATTTCATGGATCTAAACCTATGATTTGTGGTCTAGAACTTGGATTGTGGATCTAGATCTAGTTTTTCATGATCATGATGCATTTATCTTTATTTTGGTCTAGGTATTTATTTTTTGGGCTTGATCTATGATGTTTTGAATATCAAATTTTTGGGATTTCTATTGGGAAAACATTCATCAATAAACTGAGGAAGGAGGTTGAAATCGAGCTCCCATATTCGTGATTTTGATATGTGTATGTGAGATTATTATTTTATAGCTCCCATTGATAATTTATTTCCAAAATTGGAGTAATTATAAATTTTATATTTGAATTATGATTACCTTGGTGATTAATTTATAATAGAATCCTGAAACAAATTAAGGGGGTTTCCCAAATAAATATTTATGGATATTTGTTACAGGTTGAGATATTGTAATTGAGATATTGAATAGGATGTGTTATGATAATTAATTAGGGGTAATTAATTATGAAATGCAATTTGGCTATGTAATATAATTAATCATGAGAAATAATTATGTACCATGATGTTGACCAATGGTAATTAGTTGTGATAATTAATCTTGGTCCATGATTTTTGATCAATGATAATTAATTGTGAGAATTAATTATGAAATGTTGAGATTAGATAGGATTACTAATTGTGAAGAATTAATTATAGAAAGAAAATTGTGTTTATTGATTAATTAATTGATGATTTAATTAATGGGTTATGTTCTTAGTTAACTGTTGAGTTAACTGATGTAATTTTAAATGTTTAACTAATCATTGGATTAGTAGTGGAATGATGTGGATAATTCTAGTGAATTAATGAATTATTAAATGGATGAGATTTTTCCAGTGATAGACATGTATTTCTAGACTGATTAGAAGTTAGGACATGGATATGGAGTTCCTCCCAAATAGCTATCCCTATTTGAGATTATGGGGTGCTAGGCATGAATAACTACACTTTAAGAGATGTAGACTAATATGCATGGGGACCTAAACATAATGAGATTTGGTGTGATAGTAATGGGGAGCTAAACATAATGAGATTTGTGGTTCTAGTCATGATGACCGACACCAAATTATAAAGAATAATGAATGATGACTCAAATATGAAAAATGGACTGCTATTGTACATAATGTGACGATTTAATGATTAAATTACTATATGATGACTATTTAATTATTCATTGTATTTTATAGCTTCATATAACTAAATGTACTATCATTTGACTGGACTTGTTTTAGACATTGTTTGTGGTGGTCTATTGAGTCATAGTCACACCCTATTCGGGCAACCTCATCAGCACCAGAGAAGAAATTGTTATTGGGGGATAGGATAAGGGAAAGGCCATGATATAGTTTTCTATATGGGATTGGATCTTGGTTGAGGTAACTAGAAGTGGTTCCAGACTTCTGGGAGTTTTTTGTATCTTTACTTTGAGTATCATTATAGAAACTTGACACATTCATTATCATATAATGTTTTACCTTCATGTTGAGTATTGTATTTTCTTGTTTCAATATCATATGACATTGTATTTTTGGGTAATTTTTATGCTTCTTCATTAGTTTATTTATGATTACAACCTTTGGTGTTTTCATTCTCATAAAATATGGTATAGTCTCTCCATGACTGACATACCATACCCTTGATGTTGTTCAGTAACCTCTGGAATATGGGGAGGCGTGCCTGAGGGATTGTGGAAAACCGGCATGGGGCACCGTTCAGTGGATCCTAGATTGGGGCATCACAAAGTAGAATCATAGTATTTTTCATCTATTTCTTATTATTTTTTCTTACTATTTTGGGGAATGGTAAATATGAGACTAGGAATAGTTGAGGAATGGTAATGAGCTCATTCATGAGAGTTGAAAACCCATGTATGGGGGAAAATACAAGTACTCAGGGTGGGAATTTTGTGATTGGTTTTTGTTGTTACCGTTGTATATTATTTCAAATTGGGTGATGCCCTAGTGTGGGGATGCAATATTTATTTTTATAGTTATTGAATTTTGATTCTTAGCATAAAGGGGAACGATACCACAGTTTTCATGCATCGTTCAATGACTTATGGCTCTTGTGATATGCATCATTCTGGTCGCTCATGTGAAAACGGGTTATGGGTATGTTGTTGATCTTAAATAGTTTTTCCTTATTGTGATATTAAAATAATGATGAAAATGAGAATAAATGGTTGTCTTATGAGAACATTGATTGTTGGAATGAGTATGATTAATTAATTGATTATTGAATTAATTAATTTCAAATAACATGATTACTTAATTGATTATTTAATTAATGATAATGAATGTACCCTTGTTAACCAAGACCTGGGAGTAGGATAGTTAAGGGTAGTGAAAAGGCCTCGATATTGACCGTGTGGTGAGAAAAATGGAGAAATGAAATATTGAAACATTTTTTGTAAGTTTCACCTCTTATGTAAATATTATAAGGATGTGTTGTGAGACCAAAGACGCATGTTTGGATTTTTAGATATATGCCATCATGAAGCTTGATGACAGAGGGACTGAGGGGTATGGCCCAGAATAAACTTACAGACAGGGAGTATGATGCACCATTAGAGAAAGTTGAGGAGGAAGGGGAGAAGTTCCAAGATAACTTTTCTCATTTCATGCAGTTCATGGAGAAATACCTAGAATGGTTTCTAAAAATCATGTCATAATTAACATACGATTTTTAGCTGCATCACCCTCATACTTTTACTAGAGAGGGGGTACTTGAGGGATATGAATTATGGATTGAATTCATGTAGATGATATTTGACCAATTGGAGAATCAGACTGGGGGAGGGTCATTTTGTCTACATATATTCTATAACGATTGATGAAACAATTGTGGGACATATAGGTACGTTCTTGATAGACCGATGAGATGTTGTGGAAGGACATTCTAGAGAAGTTCTTGCAGCACTTCTATCGCAAGATGCTGACATAAGAGATGTTTTTAGTGTTTATTCATCTAACCCAAGGAAGCATTTCTATAATGGATTACACTAAACATTTCAATGATTTATACCATTTTATCCTACATTGGCAGTTGAAGAGGCTTCTTCGGAAAAACGATTTCAAGATGGACTTATATGTGAAATTACGTCTGAGGTGAATATATTTAGGATAAAAAAAATTATCTAAAGCGGTTAATAAGGATCTCATTTCAAAGGGGAACCTAATGGAGGTTTCACGTACTAGATAGGTAGCTATCACTAGGTGATCAGAAAGTGTTCTTTCTTAAATCAGGAAGTGCTGTTTTGAGATCATTAGTTAGGATATTGGAAATAAAAGTTGAAAGTCAGGAGGAACAGTTGCACATGATCTTTATGATGGGCTTTTTGACAGGTGCAGTAGGTAGGGACATTATCATACACACTATTCACAACCACTACTAGAGTGCCAGTTTTGTGGAATCATGGGGCACATATAGAAGTTCTATTGGAAGTAGAGACCAGATGGTGCTTTGGGAGTAGCTTCTCAAAGTTAGAGTGTGGGAAGAGGGTCTTCTAGACCATATAGGTATGGCAGCTGGGTTTCAACTGGGAGAGGAGGTATAGGTAATGAGTGTGGTGCTTTAGGGAATTTTCACCCATATCAGCAAAGTGGTTCTACACAATGGGTTCAAATAAAACCATAGGGATGAGGGGCATGACCATTATGTTTAGTGCAACCAAAAGTTGTGGAGAGCGAGGTTGATCCATCAACAGTGAGAGGTACTATTCTAGTTGGTTCTACATCAGCTACTTCCTTGTTTGATACTGGTGCGTCTCATTCCTTTATATCTGCAAATTAGGTTAATGGATTGATTGTAGAGGGGGATTCCATATGTGGGGTGATGAATACTAATACACCATTGGAAACACGGTCTAGGGATATCTGTTTGGGCGAGGGGTGTTCTCTAGAGATCGAAGAGTTTCATTTGGATTGGGATATCTAAGTCCTTGATATAACAAGCTATGAATTGATTATGGGTATGGACTGGTTAGTCACATAATGATCTGACATAGACTGTTACTCCATGATAGTGACTTCTGTATAACCTATGGGTGACCAGTATGTTCATCGCGGAGAATAAGATATCCATGTAGGCCGAGATGTGCCAATTACTTAGCAACTGTGAGAGCTAATAGCCCAAGTTTCTATTCTTTTACAGGATAATGGGAGTGGTAGGAAATATTTCCTTCCACCAGTAGTAGAACTATTTCTGGATGTTTGTCCTAAATACCATTCAGGATTTCCACCTAAGAGTGATGTGGAATTAACTATTGAGATCATGTCGGGGCCTTAGCAGATATATATTCCATATTATAGAATGCAATCGAATGAGGTTCAAGAGCTTGAAATGAAGTTGGAGGAGTTGTTTGATAAAGAATTTATCCTTCCATGCACTTCCTTTGGGGATCAACAATTTTTTTGTAATGAATGCCAAAGGGAGCTTACAATTTTGTTTCTATTATTGGATGTTGAATAAAGTGAATATGAATAACTGATTTCCTCTTATGTGTATCAATGATCTATTTGACTAGCTGAAGGGTCCTTGTGTATTCTCAAAGATCGATCTGAGATCATGGTATCATAAGGTTAGAGTTTGGCCTTCAGATATACCAATTACTGAATTCATAATTAGATATGTCCTTTATAAGTTTCTTTAAATGATGTATAGGTTGACAAATTCTCTAGCAGTATTTATGGCCCTGATGAATTAGATCATCCATCCATACATTGATCTGATTGTGGTTCTATTTATAGATTACATCTTGGGGTAAAATAATACTCATGAAGATCATGCTCACATCATGAAATTGTCCCGAGTACACTGAGAGAGCGTCAACTATATGAAAAACTATCAAAATTTCAGTTATGGATTGACCGGGTTCATTTTGATTGTGAATATCATGTCAAAATAAGGTGGGGTAGTGGATCCAAAAAATGTATAGGTAGTGGTTTCATTAGAGCAGCCCAAGAATGTTTTTATATCTGAAGCCTTTCGGTATTTAGTGGTTATTACAGGTGGTTTGTCTCGGACTTTTCCCGATTGGTAGCACAACATTCACGTTTGATAATGAAAGGGGTAAAATTTGATTGGATGGAAGCTCGTGAGAATGCATTCCAGAAGTTGAGGTGTCACATGACATAGTCACCAATTTTGATCTTACCTGAGTCAGCTGAGGAGTACCCTATGTATTATGATGCTGCTGGGATCAGACTTAGAGCTCTTTTGATTCATGGGGATTGAGTCGTTGCTTACGAATCTCTATAGGTGAGGCCACCTGAACAAAATTACCATATGCATGTCCACAAGGTGGAAGCTATGGTTTATGTTCATTGTTTTTTCTGGAACTATCTTTTGGGTGAAATGTTTATTGTTTTTAAGCAACACAAAATCTTTAAGTATATATTTTCACAGCGTGACTTGAATCATCGGCATCAAAGATGGGTAGAGTATATGAAGTTCTTTGATTTTGAACCGGAATGTACAATTAGAAAGGGGAATAGTGTGTATTATGCCTGGAGAAAGAAAACTCAGACTCAGTTGGTACAAATGTCGAGTTCATAGTCGAAGATGATGACTTTGCTGGTAGAAATGCATGTTGTGGTTTAGGAGAGTCAGGAGAGTATGACTATGGATTCAGCATTATTGGATTCTAAAATCTTTAGATGGATCATGGAGAATATTTATAAGGATCTAGAGTGTTTAGAATAATATAAAATAATTGAGGTTGTGGAGGCACCTTCATACTAGATAATTGATGAGGATTGGATCATCTATATGAGAAATTTGGTTGTTGTGCCTACGAGAATCGAAGATGAACTCATTCGAGAATTTCATGCCTCAAAGTGGGAAGTTCATCCTGGGGTGAAAAAAACTTTCCATGACCAATGCCAGCAATTTTGGTGTCCAGACATGAAAATGGATATATCAGGGTTTGTAACGAGATGTTTCACCTAAAGTAGGTGAAGGTAGAGCATCAACGACCTGGAGTCCTATTACAGCCATTGCCTATTTCATAATGGAAGTGGGAAAATTTGACTATGGATTTCATCATAGGTCATCTAAATACTCTTAGAATAAATGATGCGATTTTGGTCATTATGGATCTCCTAATGATGGTAGCACATTTCTTTCTGACCAGGGAAACCATTACAGTAGAATAGTTGGGGAACTATATGTGTGAGAGATAGTTCTTTTTCTTGGGGTGCCATATACTATATTATCAGATCAAAATTTGTTCTTTACTTAAAACTTCATGAAAAGAATACAGAAGTCACTTGGTACATAGATTCTGTTAAGTATGGACTTCCCCCAAAAGTTATATGGGAAGTCATAGCATACTTTACGGGTGATAGAAGATATGATGCATTTATGTGTGATTGAAATTGGTGGTTCTTGGGAGAAGCACATGGAATTAGTGGAGTTTTCATTTAAAAGAGTTATCAGGAAACTATATAGAAGGAAACATTTTATGCACTTTAGGTTAGCCCTTGTAGATCAAAACTATGATGGCTAGATGTGGGTGAGATAGAGCTGTTGGGACCAAGTCTTGTTCAAGAGAAATTAGAGCAGTTGTAGTTGACACTGTGTAACAACCCAAAACATTGATTAACTTTTGTTTCGGGATTTAGTGTGATATTTAATTTGTACTCAACAAAACTATTTCATTTAATAAAATGAGTATAATTAAAATGAGACCTTTGGGTTTTGACTATTATATGACCATTTGTCAGTATAACCATTGGAAACTAAATGTTTAGATTATTGCCTATAAATACAAGTGCTATTGGTTAATTAATATATAAAGAAGATTAGATGGCCTCATCCAGTAGTCTTGGGCCAATCAAAGCCAATCATACAGAACATGGGAAGGAGGTAGCACCACTGGGCTTTGCTCTGGACAAAACCCAAGCTGAACTTCACCGTGTGATGCTAGAATGGAATCCCCTTCGCGAGTAGTTCAAGCTGATAGAAATCACCACTCGGGCAATGTTGGTCAAGCCACCCTCAGATTCTCTCATCTTAGCACACCATGCACTTAGGTCCTATGATGGTGTGATAAGGGGATATGCAATGGGACGATAGCTACTTTATGTAATCCTTTGTTATAAATAAAATTGTGTTTTCTTCTTATGTTGAATCTTGTGAGTTTTCAAATGTTTGAATGAATATAGGATGTGTTTTATTGATAAATTTTGAAAAAAGGTTATTTTAAAATATTTATGTAAACCTTAAATAATTCATGATGTTTAATGATTTTCAAAAAATGGTCTTCTGCAAATGTGTTCAGTATGAAATTGCGAGTCTAATATGATCTACATAATTTTTGATGAATAATAAATTATGAATAGTGATTTTATACTTAGGATTAGTTATGTGACCAATTGGATTAGTAATCTATCTTAAAGAATGTATTAATATAATTTAGGCACCTTGATCAAGTAGTGTGATTCAATAAAATAGGTAAATAGTTGTTTCATTAATTATTAGTAAAGTTTTAGTTTTTTCAGTTGAATAGTGTTTTTTAATTAAAAATTAAATTAAAAATATTTAGAATATTATTCTTATCAAATGGACTTTATTTTTGAACTCAGAAGATAGATATTATCTTAAGGTAATTTTTGGGGATTTTTCTGAAAACAATAAATTTTCGGTGAATAGTGTTTTTATTTAAAAATTAAATTAAAAATATTTAGACAATTATTTTTAGAAAATTTTGTTTATTTTTGAATTCAGAGCATTGATATTATGTTAAGGTAAATTTCTGGAAGTTTTCTGAAAAAGTTGAATTTTCAGTGAATAGTAAAAATACACTTTTAGAGTTTATGTATGTTTAATGACTCCATAACTGCATCATGATGATGTGATGAGATATTGTAAGGGATGTCCGACTAAAGGGGATTAATTCTTGTATGAGGGGTCCCATGTGGATAAAACCATTTGCAAATACCATGGGAAAGCCCATGGTTTTGCCAAAACCACCAATGAGGTGTCCCTTGGCCATTAATGCCTTGTCCCCTCACTTTCCCTATAAATACCCACCCTTTACTCCTTTAGTTTTCACTAACAACTATCCCTCAACGAAACTCTAGTATCATTACCTCCCAAGGAGTCCTCCCAAGGTGCCCCCATTCCCTCATGGTCCCGATCATCGAGTTTTAAGATATACGTTTTAAGGTAAGGGATCCTACCTCTCTTTTTTTCAAGTACGCTCTTTTATGTCATTTATTTTATGCTGCATGTTCTTATGTTGGGGATGTTATTTTATATTCATCCTATTTTCCTTTTCATTTTCATATGATGAGACACCCACCTCTTTCTCTCATCAATTCATTTTAAGAATGTTTAAGTGGAACCGTTAGGCTGCTAAAATTTTAAGGGATTTTTTCACCCTTCTCATTTTCAAGATCTATTTTCATGTCAAGTCTTTCATGTTCCTTTTTATTATTTTGGGGTATGATATCTATATCTATCATACTTATCTTGTATGTTCATATGATGAGAGACCCTATTTGATCTCGTCAATTCATTTTTTTTATGTTTTAAGTGACGTCGTTAGGCTGCTGAATTTTCATAAGAGGAATCTTATTTTTTGTCTTCCTTCCATGTTTTAATTTAATATGGGATGTCTTTAAAATTTCATTACCATGTTCTTATATCCATTATATTCTGTCCCTATAATTTTTCATGGATCATTTATTAGTGGAGACCCATGTCCTCTCTCTTTTCAATGTTTTCTAAAAACCTGTAACATAGCTGTTATGCTGCAGAATTATCATCTCAAAATGTCTCTCTTTTTCTCAAATTATTTTATTTTTAAGTGAATACTCAAAGCTCTTTCTTCTACAGGGGTATTCACATATATATTAAAATTTTCTATTTTAAATTCTTGTATTTACATACACAAAACTCGCTTTCCTTTTTCATGGGTTTAAAGTGACATAAAGATCACGTCTTTAAAGAAGTTTTAAAAATGTGATGACTATGAAATAAAACCCATTTATATTATTCTATATGGGTTTTTTATGAAATGATTGATGATGATATATTTGGCTCACATGATAAAAAAGGAAAATTTAAGGGTGCACCCTAACAGCTCTCCAATGCATTGGGTAAAAACATAATCTATAGAGATGACCATTTTAAACGATATCCTGGTGAATAACCATGGTAATTTTTAATGACACCTTGGGGATAGACCTTGGTGAAACAGAAATGATTGCCTTAGTTAAATGTTGTATCCACATATTCATGTTATGAAATACGTTATTTTTATTATGATATGCCTCATGATTTCTTTCTCATACCTTAATGTTCTTTTCCATTACATTATAGATGTATCTCAAGTTCACATGTTAAATGTTTCCCTTGTTTCCCTTACTGGCCCTTCTGCTCACCCTATATTTTGATGTATGTCCCCAGGTTATGAGATGTAGTAATGAACCTAGGCTAAACATAAGGACAAGCCTTTCATGTTTTTAAGAAGAATGTTTTATGTTTTCATATATTAAGTTCCCGGTTTCCAAGACACTAAACCTTAATGATCCTCAGTTTTGTATTATGTAATGAAAATTAATTTGATTAAAAGGTGGGATGCCATAGTTGGTACAAAGGATGGATTAGTTATTTGTAGAAATTAGGATATGAAAACTTTAGGAAGAAGCCTGTTGAAAAATTTAAATATAGGAAATCTTTCTATTATTCTGGTGAGTATTGAGTAAGTGGTTTATCAAGCAAATAAATCCTTGTCTGGATACGAGCAGGTAGAGGTGGATCTGGCACATATGTACATAGGGGTAAAACCTGAAAAACACATCTCGATCTAGAATCGAACGGGAACTGGTACATGACAACGGGCCATGCTGCACTCTTGTTTACGACACTCCCGGGGGATATACTTTGGTAAATTCATAAGCTTAGTATGAACCATTATTAGAGGAACAAAGATAAAATAAAATAAAGATTCACATAAGAATATATGATCATGGATAACCCAGATTGGAACCTAGGGGATCACAAGTTATGATATAATTTTCTCATACAAGTTTATTATTGTATGATTAATGTTTCCTTTTAATGATTATTTTCTAAGTATTTAATCCCCTAATTATACTTTTTTTCTTAGTTAATGGCGGGAAATAGAAGAACATGTCCCACCAATAAATGTGATAGGAAATGTGAATATTTCTCTGGTAATGGGACATAGATGAAGAGAGATAAAGTTGAACATATTGTGATTATTCCATACCATCTATCAAAAATCACAATTAATAATTGGTACCTAGTTGAATGCCCTAATTCATCAATGAAGAAGAAGACAAAGTCTCTAGAATATTCATCTGATAAAGTTGATAAGGGAATGAAGACCCAATTTCCTTTGTGAAAATATGTGGAAAGAGTCACCAAGTAGAATATCATTAAGTAAACGAGAGATGTTTTAAGTGTGGGTTGATAGGGCATAAAGTAGCCAATTGCATTAAAAAACTGGATAATGTGATGAATAGAGATAATGTTTGATCTAATGTACCTTATACTTTTCAATGTCGTAAATGTGGAGAAGTTGGACATTATCCAAGGAAATGCTCTCTTGGAAGGGATGAGAAGCATGATGGGCATCAAAAATCTTCAAGGACAAGGGAATAATTCAAGTCCTATGCTGAGATGGATAATGATGACTAAAGTACACGTAACTTCTTTGCAATAATTGTCAATGTCATGTTGTATTTTAGTTTGTGCTCTATGAGAATATCCTTAATGTTTTCTAAGAACATCTATTCACTACCTTAGATGGTATTATATCATTAAAGAAAAAATCTATTTCTATGTATCACATGTTGATGTTGTGAAGCTTTTCTTCTTGAAAAATTATGATTAGGGGATTAAAAGATGATTATTATTTTGGAAGACGTTCAATATTTTAGGAACCTTATATGATCAAGGTAAATAGATTACTACGGTATCTTATTTTAGGAATAAATTTTGACTTATATTTTGAAGAATCAACGAATTTAAGGTGAACTTAGAGTAATTTAGGTTACTTATAGAAATAAATAACCTATCTTGGGGGAAATATGTTTAGGTTAGTTACATTTGTTATAAGATGTTAGGAGTGGTTGATGTTGTTTGGAGATGAATGATAATGTTTATCATGGAAGACTATGTTATAAAATCCTTCATGTATTTGGGTTTCAATATTAGTTTGGTTTATTTTAAGGAATTTTAAAGACAACTATTTGTAGAATGGTATATGATAAACTTTTTGCAGTACCATGGAACATTGAATATTTAAAGTAGTTTCCCTTCTTATGGGGTTTATTCTTTTTGAAGAGTTGTTTTATATTACCCTTTCTGTTTTTGGGAAAAATGTTTAAAGACAGATAGTTATTCTTTTGTGGATTACGTGATTCTCTAGAAGATGATTCTTGTGCATTGATGAGACCAAGTAGTTTGGAATGCTCTTTGTTTGGAGAAAAGATTAGTCTTGGTGCGAACATAGTAAGGGATGAAACTCTAATTGAAGGTAAATATATTTCCTTTTGTTTATAGTCTATGTAGTAAATAAAATCCTAAAAATTATGAAAAGGAACATAAAACAAAAAAAAACGTTGTTGGTTTACGTTTCCTACTACGTGATCAAAGACCGTTTGCACATATCATAAGTTTGTTATTTTCTTATTGTTAACTTTCTTCTAATAATGTTTTCCATCACTCTCCCTCAGAATTGGACCCTTTGTTTTCTCTTCTATATCAATATTTTCCAACATAGAACCCCAGTATGGGTTAACTCGGGTGACCTTTGTACTTCCTTTTCTTTATTCTAAAGTAATAGTGTTACTGACTCTTTTTTCCGATGTGGGACATTTTAATGAAATTTACAAGACTAATTTTAAAAATTGCGAGGATGCTATTTCTTAAGGGGGGAAGAATGTAACGACCCAAAATTTTGAATAAATTTTGTTTCCTAATTTAGTGTGATATTTAATTTTATACTCAAAAAAACTATTTCATTTAATAAAATGAGTATAATTAAAATGAGACCATTGGGTTTTGACTATTATATGATTTATGGTCAGTATGACCGTTGGGAACTAAATGCTGAGATTATTGTTTATAAATACAAGCGATATTGGTTAATTAATATAGAAAGAAGATTCAATGGCCTCATCCAGTAGTCTCGGGCCAATCAAAGCCCATATAACAGAACATGGGAAGGAGGTAGCACCATTGGGCTTTGCTCTGGACCAAAACCAAGCCGAACTTCATTGCATGAAGCTAGAACGGAATCACCTTCGTGAGAAGTTCAAGCTGATAGAAATCACCTGTAGAGTCCCGAAGCTTAACGTACATGGAAATTACATTACTTTAGCGGAATACATAATACATAGTAAAAACCAACACTCATGGACCGTAATAGTTTAGTGTCTTTGGAAACTCTAAACATAATCTTCTAATCGTGGTGAAAGATCTTCAACATCTCCCATAAAAATCTTCCCTTTTTTTCTTACCTAAAACCCATTCTTTATATCATGGGGAAAAGAAAACATAAAAAGCATGAGCTCAAATGATCAGTAAGGGTAAGCATGGATAAATTAAAACATACCATACACATTTGAAGTTAAAAACATGAACAAAATGTTTAAACATCAAAATCTTGAGCAATGACATAAAACATGGAAGTATGTAAGGCATAGATCATAAAGAAACATTGATATTGATAAAATATCATGGGAATAAAACATGTAATTATGGAAACCATTAAGAACATGATATGATTTCCATAGTATCCAAGGCATTACTGCCAAGACCATCTTAGTGGACAAAGTCCCTTTCTGAATCAAGTTCACTCCTTGTTCCAGTCCTGTATTACTGAACCAGTTTAACTTTCTGTTCTAGCCGTGTCTATCTCATGAGATATAAATCTTTACCCAATGCATTGGAGGGAGATATATGTCCCACCCATCTTATAATGAAATCATTCTTACTTGTTCCACAACATAAACATATATCATTCATCATAACCCAAAGAATAAAATGGGTATCATAAACATCATCCCATCTAAACATAATCCATAACAAAAATGGATATCATTTCATAATAAGAACAGTGAAACCATGTAGATCATAGAGACATTATATTTGAAGTAGACACATATGAAATAATTTCATCTTAGATGGAAAATGCTTTTGATAAAACACTTGAAATGAATTCTTGAGGAAAATATCCTTTCTTCTTCAAAATCAATTTCATTTCAAAAATCATCATGCAATTTTAAAAGAAAAGGATTTTGTTGAAAATAGTCATGAAATATTTTGGAGGATTCTTCATGAAAATAAGGCTTTATAAAACTGTAAAAATTCGTTCGTGCCGTATAAGTTAAGAAAAACATTCTTCTCGTACTTTTGTCGGAAAAGCCAAACAAGTACCTCGTAACATAATCAAAAGAATGATTCCATACATACCATGTAGTAAAAGTTAAAAATGAGTAAAGAGGAATTTAAACATTCATGAAAACTCTTTTATAAAACATGGACATGGATGATATAAATAACCCCAGTAAATACTTACGAATAAGCAATCCCGGATAAAAATGAGATTTGCAAAATTATCCCTTACCTTAGGACTGATATGCTTCGTACCTATCTGAACCTCTTGTATAATGATTTAAATAATGTCATTGACTTATTACAGAATCATATTCATTGTTATGATATCATATATGTTTCCCTTATTACATTATATTACCCATTCTTTTGTAAATTCCATGTTAAAACAACGTTTTGTGTAAAATCATTTAATTTATCGTATGTGTTTCGACTTTTCGTTCTTCGTATTATTACATATATCCCGATTTACATAATTCCAGAATGTAAAACATGATTTACATATAATATATATTCATCATATACATATATATATTATAGATCGATAAAAGGAATGAAATACACAGTTCATGCAGACGGTAGGTCGTACGTACACATGAATGCTGTTTCGTTTCCTTATTGAATTGAATGAAACTAAATGGATGACATACAATTATATATATATAGATAATTCTGTAGAATTATTATTTCATATATTTCATTATTATTCATTAAATAAACTTTATGATCATTCATGTATGGTTAACATGGAGAATGAATCTCATCGCGTCGTGGAAACGGTAGTCTGTACGTACGAACGAGCGATGATATCGTTTCCATAATTAATGAATAGAATTATAGTGGATGTTATAATATATCATAATTAGTATGATGTTATAATAACCATATATAGTTATTCTTTACACCATTATACCCATCCATGTAAGGTGTTGGTGGAAAAACAGATTTCACCACGGCGTGGAGACGGAATTCCGTACGTACGCACGCGTGGTGATTTTGTTTTCCGTAGGATGGATAGATGGTGAAATAGGTTTGTTTCATACATATAATAAAATTTAATTATATGACTGATACTGATTTTATTACTTCATAATGAAACAACTAAATATGAAGAAGTGGAAGAGGATATAAAGATGAAAGAATTGGTAACAGACATTACCTCTTCTTTGAAGCGCCTCTTTGAGACCTCCTTTTAGGGAATTGAAATTGGTCTTTGAAGAATACCAGGACCTCTAGGATGTTTCTATGGAAGTGGAGAACAGAATTTGTCAGGGGTTGTCTGAGCTTCAAGGCTCAAAGTGGTGTGAGGAAGAGAGGGAGGAGGTGCCCTTTTATAAGGGAGGAGAGGGGCACCTTTGGAATAACAAAAAATATTATTTTATTATAATGCCAAATTTAGTTTTAAATAGCTCCAAATTGATTTATTTTGAAACTAATGTGGGGATGGGTCGAAAGCCTCTCATCCAATAGAATTTAGACAAGTTTAGGTTCCTATTTTAACCTTATCATTTAGATTTAACATTAAGTTAAATAATTTTAGTTTTACCGTGTCTTCTTGTGTTCTTATATTATAAGGTTAATAAACATACAATAAGTAGCCAAAAGAAACCCAAGATGTTTATTATTAAAATATATAACATTATCTAAGTCATTTGGCTGATCCTTAAATTTTTATGAATAATATAACAATTAATAATATAATATTTGTTTTAAAAACTATTTTATATCAATTTTTACACTATTTAGTAATTGATTTTTGTGAAAATCATAATAGAATGATTAGTTCGCAAAAAGTTAATTAAATCAATACTAACATGTCATATTAACCTAGAAAATTATTTGAATTCATAAAAAGTCTCAAATTACATTTATTTTTTATTTATAACATCAATTATGTAAATATTTAATTAATAAGATAATTACTGCATCATCTTTGTGTCATAAATCGATTAACATATATAAAGTCTAAAAATTACAAATAAAATATCATTATGTAGGAAATATTTTTAGCGTTATAATGAATATTTATAGTCGAATTTATCTTATGTATAAACCTATATTAAAAATTATTTTCTTATTAATTTTTCATTTTAACTATTTTAACCCTTCTTTAAATAAATTTATAATAAATGTTCTAATCTAATCCAAGTAGGCCTAAATGGTCATATTTTTTTCCTAAGGTTGTTTTGGGTCGAATTAAACTTATCCAATAGAATTAGGACATGTTTTAGGGTAATAATAATATCATTTTTACCCTTAATTACCCTATTTACTTTTAACCGTGGTAAAAAAAAAGTAAAAAGTAACTATTCACCAAAAATTATATTCATTTCATTGAACCACATTTTACTTACTGACATCAACCATGTCTCCTGGATTTTTGAAAATCCACTCACAGAAGCGGAAGAATTATTTTTTTGACAAATTCATATTTTTACTACCACTTAGTGGATTCACTATTCATCAAAAAATGAAAGTTTCCATAAAAATTCCAAAAATTAGGCCTAAGCTATATTTGATATTAGGAACTCAAAAAAGATGTATATTTTACCAAATTCAAAATATATCAGTTTCATTAATTAATTTAAAAATAAATTCTCGTCGTCAAAACAAATAGCGTGTTCTTAAGAGATAATAACTATCAAAAGATTGACACTTGTTTATGTCTGGTTTAAATGTGAAATTACATCCAATGAACAACATTGTATTAAATTGAAAAAATATATTCTAAATATACTTTAAAACCACTCAGGTTAATAATTTATTTCTATGAAATTTTTTTGATTAAAAAGGTTGTTTTTCATTAAAATTTAGTAATTTTCACTATTCATCAGAAAATGAAAGTTATCCGAAAAGTACCAAAATTTCACCCTAAGCTAATTTCGATATTCCGAATCCAAAAATGATGTCCATTTTGAAAAATAAAATTTCAAAAGGTGGTTATTACTATTCATAAAGGCTAGTTTGAATAATATTTTAATAGCAAATTGTTGTGTAGTGAAACTCGTTATTACGTACTACACACACTATCGAGGAAGGTCGCGATTGCGTGTAATGCCAGGCAAGTCAAGTATGCGTGTTGTGAAAGCTCCATTTGGTGTATCATGCAACACAAGAAATTAATGAAATTAAAAAGAAAATTTTTCATAAAATCTCGGGGTGTTACATTCTACCCCCCTTAAAATGAATTTCTCCCTAAAAATTCATCGGGGTGATAAATGGTTTACTACTCGAAAGTTTTTTTTAATAGAAACCCACATCGTAAAAAGGAATTCAAAAACCAATCTTTAAAAAAAAGTATGAAACATAACGGTTACCCAAATAAACTAATCAATGGGTTTCCACATAGGTGAAAATATGGATATGGAAGAGAAATCAAACCATCATGTTCTGATGGAGAGTGGTAGAGAACATGGCTATGGAAAATCCAAAAATCACAAAGCCATAAATTTGTGACGATCTAAGGTACCATCTGATTCATCAGATATAAGAGCTCTATGACAACATTTTTGGTTTTCAAGATCATTTCCCTAAAGTTGATGAAATTGGAATTAGAAGAAATACTTTCATGATTTTGGTATAGTCTCATCGTTGGTCTTTCTTTGGAAAATTTCCACTTCATCTCTTAAATAAATGAAGTTGAATTTGTCATTCGTGATGTGTTAGTAGATCATGTGATAGAATGATGGGCCATTCCATCTGTTTCAAATAAAAGGTTAGAAATGTTATCAAAAAATACGTAAGTCCATCTATAGTGAGATTAATCATATATGGTTCCTAAAATGGACTTATACTTCTTATATTATACTGCTTAAAATAATAAAACTAGTTTCTACTAAACAAGGACTTCCTGTAGGCCAGTGGTAGGCGATAAAGGCCAGTCACACTTCGGTTGTGGGTTCGATTCCCACAGCCTTGTCCAATGCGATGAGCTGTCACTCATCCTGCAGGTTTTCCATTTTCTAAAGCTATATTACTATAACATCTAATCAATAATATCGAAAAAAGTTCTATCCTCACTTATGTCCAACATAATCCATTCTAATCTTTACGCTTATCTAAAATACTTTGGTCCAAGCTCATAGTATAATGAAAATGATTACTTGAAATGTCATCAACCAAGCATTTGAATACCATCATTTATCCCCCATATATCCTGTTGGTCACATTCCAGTCATGTGAATACCTTAATCATGTATTCTCTGGAAAAATGAATACCCATTAAACCTTAGTAAAAACATGAATGCTGTCAAAAGTTAACTCTTTCCACATACCAAAATCCAAAAATTCTATATACTCAAACCATGATATAACCTTCTCCTTATATCAGTAATGAGATCATGAATACTATCAAACATTTAATTTTCTCCTTATCCCTTCATTATGCACATATCATCTATATTACAAAATTATATGAATAACCTTTAATGGATACTGGTACCATTAATCAAACACTTTCAAATCTCAAGGAAAGACAATGGTGTAACAATCCTTAGATGCCTCTTTATTCCATAGTACCATGAGATTACTTATACAACATTACACTTGATAAACATGTAATCATTCCACTACCTTCTTAAACCATTGACCGAGCTTCAATTCTTTAATCCCACATATCATTTGTAGTCTCTTCATCATCATCAACATAAATACTACCCATACGGCCGTACTGATTTTCTTCATGAGACTTTCCCTTAGGGCTTTGGTTTTCATAATTCCCGTACATTCAACATTTAAAACATTTAACCATTGTTGATGTCGTAGCAATACCATTATCCTCATCCATGGTGTTAATTGAACCTTTTCCTTTGCACTTACTGGCTTTGTTTCCTTCTTTTCCACACCCAAATCATCTTCCAGTTCCCTTGAAACAATCTCCTCGATGCCTCTTACCACATGATTTACATGAGGGAAATTGAACTTTCTTTCCTCTATAATCATCATGAAACTCCAACTTTCTCTTATTATCTGAGTTGGGAAACTTACCAAAGTTGAGATTATTGATCATATTATGAGATTGATAATTATGCATAATAACTACATTTGAACTTCCAAATCCAGTTTCATTTGGTTTCTCATGAATAATATGATTCCATTGTCCGTCATATCCACCATTATCATGAATCTTCCTGTTTCTAGCCATTTTCTAAAACCCAAAAAGAATAGTGTGAGAGGCAAAAATCATGCAAGGGAAAACAACATAGTAAATTGGGATCACCCTCAATATCTAACATCATAGGTTAAATTCTAATATCATTATTGTAGTTCTAGGACTATATCCTATACGTATACTTATCCTTAGGGACATCCCTAGACACACCTTAGAAATATCTCTAGGGATCTCACTAAAGTTCTCGCATCCTAGTTTCCAAAGGTTGACTAAACCTTTCCACTGATACCAACTGTAGAGTCCTGAAGATTAACGTACATGGACATTACATTACTTTAGCAGAATACTTAATACATAGTAAAAACCAACACTCAAGTACCGTAATAGTTTAGTGTCTTTGGAATCTAGGAACATAATCATCTAATCGTGGTGAAAGATCTTCAACATCTCCCATAAAGATCTTCCCTTTTTTTATTTCATAAAAACCTTTATTTATATCCTGGGGAAAAGAAAACATAAAAAGGGTGAGCTCAAATGTTCAGTAAGGGTAAGCATGGATAAAATAAAACATACCATACACATTTGAACTTAAAAACATGAACATAATGTTTAAACATCAAAAGCCTGAGCAATGACATAAAACATGGAAGTACGTAAGGCATAGATCATAAAGAAACATTAAGAATGATAAAATAGCATGGGAATAAAACATGTAATTGTGGAAACCATTAAGAACATGATATGATTTCCATAGTATCCAAGCCATTGCTTCCAGGGCCATCTTAGTGGACAAAGTCCCTCTCTGAATCGAGTTCTCTCCTCGTTCGAGTCCTGTATTACTAAACCGGTTTAACTTTCCATTCCAGCCGTGTCTATCTATTGAGATATAAATCTTTACCCAATGCATTGGAGGGAGATATAGGTCCCACCCATCTCATAATGAAATCATTCTTACTTGTGCCACAACATAAACATAAATCATTCATCATAACCCAAAGAATAAAATGGGTATCATAAACATCATCCCATCATAACATAATCTATATAAAAAAATGTATATCATTTCATCATAAGAATAGTGAAACCATGTAGATTATAGAGACATTATACTTGAAACATACACATATGAAATAATTTCATCTTAGATGGAAAATGATTTTGAGAAAACAATTGAAATGAAGTCTTGAGGAAAATATCCTTTCTACTTCAAAATCAATTTCATTTCACAAAACATCATGAAATTTTAAAAGAAAAGGATTCTGTTGAAAATAGTCATGAAATATTTTGGAGGAAGCTTCATGAAAATTAGGCTTTATAAAACTGTAAAAATCCGTTCATGTCGTATAAGTTAAAAAAACATTCTTCTCGTACTTTTGCCATAAAATTCAAAAATGTACCTCGTAACGTAAACAAAAGAAAGATTCCTTACATACCATGTAGTAAAAGTCAAAAATGGGTCAAAAGGAATTTAAAAATACATGAAAACACTTTTATAAAACATGACATGGATGATAAAAATAACCCCAGTAAATACTTATGAATAAGCAATCTCGGATAAAAATGAGATTTTCAAAATTATCCCTTACCTTAGGTTCGATATGCTTCGTACGAATCTAAACCTCCTATATAATGATTTAAATAATGTCATTGAATTATTACAGAATCATATTCATTTTTATGATATCATATATGTTTCACTTATGACTTTATATTACTCGTTCTTTTGTAAATTCCATGTTAAAGCAGTGTTTTGGGTAAAATCATTTAATTTATCGTATGTGTTTCGACTTGTCGTTCTTGATATTATTACATATATATTGATTTAAATAATTCCAGAATTTAAAACATGATTTAAATATAATATATATTCATCATATACATATATATATTATAGATCGATAAAAGAAATGAAATACACCGTTCATGGAGACGGTAGGCCGTACATACGCATGAACGCTGTTTTCGTTTCCTTATTGAATTGAATGAAACTAAATAGATGACATACATATATATATATATATACATAAATACAGTAGAATTATTATTTCATATATTTAATTATTATTCATTAAATAAACTTTATGATCATTCATGTATGGTTAAAATGGAGAATGAATCTCATCGCGTCGTGGAGAAGGTAGTCTGTACGTACGCAAGAGCGATGATATCATTCTCATAATTATTGAATAGAATTGGAGTGGATGGTATAATATATCAGAATTGGTATGATTTTATAATAACCATATATAGTAATTCTTTACACCATTAAACCCATCCATGTACGGTGTTGGTGGAAAAACAGATTTCACCACGGCGTGGAGACGGTATTCCGTACGTACGCACGCGTGGTGATTTTTTTTCCGTAGGATGGATAGATGGTGAAATAGGGTTGTTTCATACATATAAAAACATTTCATTATATGAGTGATACTGATGTTATTACTTCTTAATGAAACAACTAAATAAGAAGAAGTGGAAGAATAAATAAAGATGAAAGAATTGGTAACGGACATTACCTCTTCTTTGAAGCGCCTCTTTGAGACCTCCTTTTAGGGCACTGAGATTGGTCTTTGAAGAAGACCAAGACCACTAGGATGTTTCTAGGGAAGTGGAGAAGAGAATTTGGCAGGGGTTGGATGATCTTGAAGGCTCAAAGTGGTGTGAGGAAGAGAGGGAGGTGGTGCCCTTTTATAAGGGAGGAGAGGGGCACCTTTAGAATAACTAAAAATATTATTTTATTATAAATCCAAATTCGGTTTTAAATAGCTCCAAATTAATTTATTTAGAAGATAAGGTGGGTATGGGTCGAAATAATATCATCCAATATAATTTAGACAAGTTTAGTTCCTATTTTAACCTTATCATTTAGATTTAACATTAAGTTAAATATTTCAAATTTTACCGTGTCTTCTTGTGTTCTTATACTATAAGGTTAATAAACTTACTATAAGAAGCCAAAAGAACCACAAGTTGTTTATTATTAATATGTATAACCTTTTCTAAGTCATTTGTCTGAACCTTATATTTTTAGGAATAAAATAACAATTAATAATATAATATTTGTTTTAAAAACTATTTTATGTCAATTTTCACACTATTTTGTAATTGATTTTTGTGAAAATAATAACAGAATGATTAGTAAATTTTTTTTTAATTAAATCAATACTAACATGTCATATTAACCTATAAAATTAGTTTAATTCATAAAAAGTCTCAAATTACATTAATTTTGGTATTTATAACAGAATTATGTAAATATTTAATTATAAAGATAATTACTGCATCATCTTTGTGTCATAAATAAATTATCATATTTAAAGTCTAAAAATTACAAATAAAAAATCTTTATGTAGGAAATATTTTTAGATTTTTATGGAATATTTATAGTCGAATTTATCTTTTGTATAACCCTATATTAAAAATTATTTTCTTATTAAACTTTGATTTTAACTATTTTAACCATTCTTTAAATAATTTAATAATAAATGCCCTAATCTAATCCACGTGGGCCTAAATGGTCATATTTTGTTCCTAAGGTTGTTTTTGGTCGAATTACACTTATCAAATAGAATTAGGACATGTTTTAGAGTAATAATAATATCATTTTTACCCTTAATTACCATATTTACTTTTAACCGTGGTAAAAAAAGTAAATAGTTACTATTCACCAAAAATTATTTTCATCTCATTGAACCATATTTTACTTACTGACATCAACTGTGTCTCTCGGATTTTTGAAATTCCACTCACAGAAGCGATAAAATTAAGTTTATGACAAATTCATTTTTTTAACTACCACTTAGTGGTTTCACTATTCATCAAAAAATGAAAGTTTCTAGAAAAATACCAAAAATTAGGCCTAAGATATATTTGATATTATGAACTCAAAAATGATTTCTATTTTACCAAATTCAAAATATATCAGTTGCATTAATTAATTTAAAAATTAATTCCCATCGTCAAAACAAATAGCGTGTTCTTAAGAGATAATAACTATCAAAAGATTGACAGTTGTTTATGTCTGGTTTAAATGTGAAATTACATCCATTGAACAACATTGTATTAAATTGTAAAAATATATTCTAAATATACTTTAAAACCACTCAAGTTAATAATTTATCACTATTAATTATTTCAATTAAAAAGGTTGTTTTTAATTAAAATTTAGTAATTTTCACTATTCATCGGAAAATGAAAGTTATCCGAAAAGTACCAAAATTTTACCCTAAGCTAATTTCGATATTTCGAATCCAAAAACAAAGCCCATTTTGAAAAATAAAATTTCAAAAAGTGGTTATTACTATTCATAATGGCTAGTTTTAATAATATTTTAATAGCATATTATTGTTTAGTGAAACTCGTTATTGCGTACTACACACGCTATCGAGGAAGATCGTGATTGCCTGTAATGAAAGGCAAGTCAATGATGCGTGTTGTGCAAGCTCCTTTTGGTGTAGCATACAACATAAGACATTAATGAAATTAAAAAGAATATTTTTCATAAAATCTCGGGGTGTTACATCACCACTCGACCAATGTTGGTCGAGCCACCCTAAAGTTCTCTGACCTTAGCACACCTTACACTTAGGTCCTGTGCTGTTGTGATAAGGGGATATGTAAAGAGACCATAAATACTTTGTGTAATAATTTGTTATAAATAATATTGTGTTTTCTTCTTATGGTGAAGTTTGTGAGTTTTCAAATGTTCGAATTAATGTAGGATTTATTTTATTGATGAATTTTAAAAAATGGATATTTTAAAATATTTATGTAATCCCTAAATAATTTATGATGTGTATTGATTTTAAAAAAATGGTATTCTGCAAATGTGTTCAGCAAGAAATTTAGAGTCTAATATGATCAAATTAATTTTTGATGAATTGTAAATTATGAATAGTTATTTTATGCTTAGGATTAGAAATGTGACCAATTGGATTAGTAATCCCACTTAAAGAAAGTATTAATATAATTTAGGCACCTTGATTAAGTAGTGTGATATAATAAAATAGGTAAATAACTGTTTTATTAATTATAAGTCAAGAATTATTTTTTTCTGGTGAATTTTGTTTTTTAGTTAAAATGAAATTAAAAAAATTTAGAAATTTTTTTTATAAAATTGACTTTATTTTTGAACTCAGAGCATCGATATCATGTTAATGTAATTTTTAGGGATTTTTCTGAAAAAAATAAATTTTTGGTGAATAGTGTTTTTATTTAAAAATTAAATTAAAAACATTTAGAAAATCATTTTTGTAAAATGGAGTTTATTTTTGAATTCAGAGAATTGATATTATGTTAAGGTAAATTTTTGGCAGTTTTCTGAAAATGTTGAATTTTTTGTGAATAGTAAAAATACAGTTTTAGGGTTTTAGTATGTTTAATGACCTCATACCTCCATCATTATTATGTGATGAGATATTTTAAAGGATGGCCAACTAAAGGGGATGAATTATTGTATGAGGGGTCCCATGTGGATAAAACCATGTGCAAATACCATGGGAAAGTCCATGGTTTTGCCAAAACCACCAATGAGGTGTCCCCTGGCCATTAATGCCTTGTCCCCTCACTTTCCCTATAAATACCCACCATTTCCTCCTTTAAATTTTACTCCCAACTCTCCCCAAACAAAACTATGGTCTTATTACCTCCCAAGGAGTCCTCCCAAGGTTCTCCCAAGCCCTCAAGTTCCCGAACATTGAGTTTTAGGAGATACATTTTAAGGTAAAAGATCCTACCTCTCTCTTTCTTTTCATGTACTCTCTTTTATGTCATTTCTTTTATGCTCTATGTTCTTATTTTGGCGATGTTCTTTTATATTAATACTACTATCCTTTTCATGTTCATATAATGTTACACCCCCCTCTTTCTCTCATCAATTCGTTTTAATAATGTTTAAGTGGCGCCGTTAGGCTGCCAAAATTATAAGGGATTCTTTCACCCTTCTCGTTTTCAAGATCCATTTTCATGTCATGTATTTCATGTTTCTTTTTTATTTAGTTGGGGTATTATATCTATATATATCATAATGATCTTTTATGTTCATATGATTAGAGACCCTATTTGATCCCATCAATTCATTTTTTTGATGTTTTAAGTGACGTCGTTAGGCTGCCGAATTTTAATAAGAGGAATCTTATTTTTTTGTCTTCCTTCCATGTTTTCATTTCATATGGTATGTCCTTAAAATTTCATTACCTTGTTCTTATATTCTTTATATTATGTCCCTCTACTGTTTTATGTATCATTTATGAGTGGATGACCCATGTCCCCTCTCTTTTCAATGTTTTCTAAAACTCTGTAACATAGCCATTATGCTGCAGAATTTTCGTCTCAAAATGTCTCTCTCTTTTTCTCAAATTATTTTATTTTATTAAGTGAATACTCAAATAAATTTCTTATAGAGGGTTATTCACATATATATTAATATTTTCTATTTTAAATTCTGGGATTTACATACACGAAACCCACTTTACATATTCGTTGGTTTAAAGTGACCTAAATATCACGTCATTAAAGAAGTATTTTAAATGTGATGACTATGAAATGAAACACATTACTTTTATGCTATATGGGTTGTTTATGAAATCATTGATGATTATATATGTGGCTCACATGATAACCAAGTAAAATTTAAGGGTGTGCCCAGATAGCACTCCAATACATTGGGTAAGACTTAATCTCTAGAGATGACCATTTTTAACGATATATTGGTGAATAACCTTGGTAATCTTTAATGACACCTTGGGGATGGACCTTGGTCAAACGGAAATGATTGTCTAATTAAATTTTGTAGAAACATCTTCTTGTTATGAAATACGTTATTTTTATTATTATATGCCTCATGATTTCTTTCTCATGCCTTAAAGTTCTTTTTCATGACTTTATTTAAATATCTCAAGTTCACATGTTAAATGCTTCCCTTGTTTCCCTTACGGGGCCTTCTGCTCACCCGTTCTTTTGATGTATGTCCCCAAGTTATGAGATGCAGTAATGAACGTTGGATGAACATATATAGAAGCCTTTCAAGTGTTTAAGAAGAATGTTTTATGTTTTCATGTATTAAGTTCCTCGTTTCCAAGACACTAAACCTTAAGGATCCTCAATTTTGTATTTTGTAATGATAGTTAATGTGATAAAAAGGTGGGATGCTATACGCCGAAACATATGGATATAGATCAATGTAGGTAGAAGTCATATTCTTATAGGTAGTGATGAACCCTAGAGTTTACAGAGGGTGATCGTGTATTCCTTCTAGTGTTTCCTAGATAGGGTAACCATGAGATACGGAGTAAGTGAATTATAAAAACCCTTCTATTTATTTCACACATAAACGTGATTTATTACATTAAATTTTGAATTTATAAAAAATAGAAGTTATAGAAATGTAGTGTCTTTTGGGACTAATAACAATACATAACAACACAGACCATAAAACACAACATCTTTATTGAGAACATCTTTTACATGACCACCACATTTCTTTGTACTTAGTATTGCATGGGATAACCTGAGGACATGAATAAGTGAAGGGTGAGATATAGAGAAGAGGAAAGGAGTAAACAATGAATAACATGATGAAAATAGAATATGCTAGGCAGTAATCATATCAATGGAGCAGAAGAGAAACATAAACATAATGAAATGACATAGAATTATTATCATAACATGGAAATGTGGTAACAACATTTAACATCATATTAGCATGAGACAAGGATCATTTCACTTGGTGCGTGAGTAAAACCTATTTCTATTTTAATTATCACGAATAAAACCTTGTTTCACATGTATTATCAGGATACTAATCCTTACCCAATGCATTGGAGTGCAATCACGTCGCACCCTTTATATACATTTCATTTCATGCAAATGGTTGACACCTGGATCATACGTCATTAATTCTATAAACATCATAATATATTACACGAAATAGAGATGTGGAATACAAAAATGTAATTTCTCAATCCAAAATTACTTATGCATAAAGGATATTACCCTTGATAGATAAATGGGTATGTTATTCTCTTACATGATGATTGGGCCTGGGAAATTTTTGTGTAACTTCAACAGCATTATGACGTCAAATAGAAATCAAAATATTGGTTTATGAGAGAGAAAATGGTCTCCCATAATCTATACATGAAATGGACAGTAAGGGGATCATATATTATAATATCCCAACATATGTAATATAATTTTGATACATAATATAAAATAATTTCATGAATGTAAATGAGAGGAGAGAAATTCCTTATAGAATTTCGGTTTGGTAAAGAGTGTACATGGGGGAATTAATGAGAGAGAACGAGGTCTTTCATCATTCCAAAATATGGAGGGATGTATGGTGAGGATCAAAATTATACCCCAACATTTTTAATTGATAATAATCAGGTATAACAATATAATAAATTTTGGAAAAAAATGAATAAGGAAGAAATCTCTTAATTGGACGTTTGATCCAAAGGCTTGGGAGAGGTTTGAGAGCGGCTTAATGGGAGATTGAGGTTCCTTGGGAGGATTTTACAGAGAAAAGGGAAGAGGTTGGTTTATCTCCAAATGGTTTGTGTGAATAGGAATGGGAGATGGATTGGGTTTATATTGGAAAGTGGAGGGAATTAATTATTATTTAGGTTTCAGACACCACACATTAAACTAATCTAAACCAAAAACCAAAACATGGGTTTATCGCATGGTTTTTTCCAAAGGGTAGTGGAAAATATTATTTTATAAATCCAATTTCCTAACTTATTAAAATATTTGGATTTCTTATGTGGAGGTGAGTCACACCGTCAAGGAAATCAATGTTAAATCATAAAATGTTTAAATAGTCTTGGATGGTTCAGTAAGGCTTTTTAAAATAAATAAAACAAAAATAAACTCACATTATATGAAAGTTAAAACATATAATTTCCGAACGTAAGATTTATAGTGTTTTATTACTTCACTATTGGGTCATTATGATGTCATAAAACACATTATATATTTAATGTTTTTTAATTTTTACCCAAAAAATCGACAATGTTATGAAATTATGAAACATACAGTATTTGATAATTTCAAACACCTGAAAAAAAATAATATTAATTTTATCAAAATTTATTTCAAAATATGTGAAATTTTTAACATTTAAAATAAAAACTGACATTTATTGAAAATTCGTGGGTTTTGAAAAAAAATAGCTTCCAATCCTTAATAAAAATTTCAATTGTATTCAAAAAAACATATATGAACATTTATATTTAATAAAAAGTGATTTAGTGGCAATAATTTATTAAAATATTATTATATTCAAAAAACCATTAATTCAAAGATTGAAAATTAACAAAAAAATATTATTAGTGCTTTAATAACCATTTCAAAAGCCACATTATATTAAATGTATATTATTTATACAAAAAAATAATTCACACAATCATGGTGCTATGGTCTCATTACATATTCCCTTATAACAACCAAATAAAACCTAGGGGTAAGGTGTGCGATGTTGACAGACTCTTGGCTGGCTTAGATAACCTTGATCGGGTGGTAATATTTATTAACATGCAATTATCCTATAGGTGGTTCCATTAAATCATAAAATGTTGTTGCTTAGCTTGGGATTTTTCAAGAGTTAAGCCCAATGCTGCGACCTCTATTACGAGCTCCGAAAAATGGACTTCGTATGGAGCTATTCGAGTGGATGAGGCCATCGCTTCATTTTTCTGAGTAAATTCGATTTGATAACGCCCTATATTAATACTAATCTTGTTATCATAGTACAAAATCAATATTATCAATGGTAACAATTCTTAACTTTATTTTAAAATCCATCAACACAAAACCAAAGAAGTAAATTATTTATATATAACCATTTCACATAATTATTCATTTAATCAGATCAAGAAAATTTTCATTAGTAAAAGTTTGGGTCATTAAAATCATCCCCCCCTTAAGAAATTCTTCCCTTGAAATTTTCTTTTCCCACACTAAAATAGTTGAGGATAAATCTACTTCATCACATCCTCTAATTCCCACATTGGTTCATCAAACATTTTGTTTTGCCACAACACCTTGATGAGGGGAATTATCTTATTTCGTATAAATTCATCCCTATGATCAAAGATGTTCACTAGATAATATTCATAGGAGAGTTCATTCTCTAATGTTACCACCACTGGATTGGGTACTTGTCATTATTTAGGTATGTACATCCTCATAAGTGATAAATGAAATACATCAAGTACTTGAGATAGGTTTGGTGGGAATGCTAGTCAATATGACACTAATTCAATGTGATCAATGATATCAAAAGGGTCAATGTACCTTGGAATAATATTTCCCTTTATCCCAAATATCATAACTTTCTTCCATTGTGATATGTGTAGGATTACCATGTCTCTAAAATCAAACTCTAGGTCTCTTAAATGATTACTAAAATATAACATTTGTCGACTCTGAGTAGCATTAATGTGTTGTTGGATGGTCTTAACCATCTCAACCATTTGTCTGACCATTTCTGAACCAATGAGTTTTTGATCCCCAGCTTCATCCAAACATTCCAGTGTAATGGACCTATTCCTATAAGGGTATTCATATGGTGCCATTTGGGTGCTTTATTGGACGTTGTTATTGTAAAATAACTCAACCAGTGGGAGATGTTGATCCCATCAACCTTCGAAGACAATTGACCATGCTCCCGACATTTCCTCAAGTGTTTGGATAGTCCACTCAAGTTTTCAGTCAGTTTTAGGATGATATTCCATATTGAATTTTAGCTCAGTATTCAGAGCATGTTGAAGATTCTTCCAAAACATAGAGGCGAATCGTTGTTCTCAATCGGATATAATAGATAGTGGTACTCCATGTAGCCTTACCATATCTCTGATATAATATATGTGCATCTTGATCCAATGAGAAATCCCATAACCATTCAATGAAGTGTGTATTTATTGTAAGATGATCCAAAACAACCCAGATAGCATTGTTGTCTTTGGATGTCTTCATATTTCTGGTGACAATTTCCATGGTGATGTTCTCACATTTTAATGTTAGTATGGGTAATGGTTGCTTCATCCCCTTATATATATACCTCTCATCCTTCACTTGTAGACATACAAGAAACTTTGATATGTAGTCATCGATGTCCCTCTACTTGTTATCCCACCAATATTGCTCTCAAAGATCTCTATACATCACTGAGTTTCCTTGGGGAATTGTGAAGATTGAACAATGTGAATCAAACAAATGTCATATTATTAACTCAGAATTTGATTGAATACATTGTATTATCCCAAATATAATAATTCCTTATTCAATAACATTGAACATTGAGGATTTCCCTTTTTTGAGAGTTTCAACCTTCTTCTGAATTCCCACAACATCCTTTTGAGCATCCTTTAACCATTCCAAAAGAGACGGTTGAGCAATAATTTGTGAAAGGGTTGATGATGTTCCCTTTTTTATTATTTTGTTTCCATCATCATCTAATCTATGAAGATTGGATCCTTTACAATTATCATCAATGAATGATTTGTTAGATCTTTATACATAGATCATTTTCTACCATGTTCACTTTCTTATCGAGTTAATGGATTGAACAAGCATAGAATTTTATCAACTCTAACCATATTCATTGAATTATATTCAACTCTTTCTATATGATTATATATTTGAGGATTTTTTAGATCCCTATATATTTCACACATCTCCCCAATGAGGTAATATCGATAAATATTTATGTTAAAGGTTACTGCTACCAAATCCGGATCATGTATTGGATTGTTTTTATCATGAACATTCAATTTCGTAAAATCATAGGCAATAAATTAGTTATTTTTCATCAACTCACAGCCCAATCCCTTCTTCAAATCATCACTAAATACCACAATAAGATCTCCACTTTTGGGTAGTGTGATCATAAGCCTAGTGATAATCCACTTTTTTAACTCCATGATTATATCTTTTCATTCATCACTCCATGAAATCTTCAACTCCTTCTAAGTTATCTTGGTAAGAGGGTTTGATAATATTGAGGAATTTCTCACAAATCTGGGATAATACCTAGCTAACCCCATGAAGATATGGATATATATCAATTATGTAGGGCTCCAGCATCTGTCAATTATAGATGTCTTAAAGAGATCCATGAATATCGCAATGCTTGTAATGATATGTCCCGTGAATTAGAATTCCTTAAACTATAACTCACAGTTTCTGTACTATGAATAGAGATTCTACATTTGCAAGGACTCTTGTATAGTCAATAGTGAGAAACAAATATTTTTTATATCGGTGATTTTTCATTTTTTACATCTATTTTTTGCCAATTTTATTTCAAGGTACATTATAAATATTGTTTTTTTACGTCGGGTAAAAAATATAAATCCGAAGCCATTTTTACTTCGGTTCTTAAGAAACCGACATGGAAAATGGTTCGTAGTCGTGAATTATTATGCTTGTTCTTAAAAAACCGCCGACATATGTTGTTTATTTTGTCCGTTATTAAATAAATGATGTAATAAGCAACCCCTCAGAAGCATTTTTCACATTGGTTATTAGAAATCCAACGTCAAGCACATGGTTATCACGTCGGTTATTTTCATAACCGATGTGAAAGACTAGTTTGCGAACTGGTTTTTCATGTCCATTAAAAAATATCTGACGTGAAAACATATATACTGCATCGGTTATTAAATAAATGAAAAAAACCAATTTTTTTAATAATACAGTTCAACAATTAAAATGTGCTACCAAAGAGGACCTAAAACAAGTATAAAGCTGACCAAAACTAGTCCAAACCTACGGGACAACCCCCCTGGACACCACCTACCCCCTTGGACAGCCCACACCCCCCTTGGACAGCCCCCACCCCCTCGACAATCCCGATTCCCATGGAAATCCCCAACCCCCCTAGACACTCCATCCCCCTGGACAACCCCTACCACCCCTGGAAACCACAACCCATTGGAAACCCCCACCCCCTGGACACCCTCCCACCCACACCACTGGAAAGCCCCCACCCCATAGACATCATTGACCCCATTGGACAACCCCACCCTTGGACACCCCCACACAACTTGACCAGCCCATCCCACGCACCTGGACGACCCCCTCCCCCTGTACACAACCCCACCCCACTATACAGCCCCCAACCCCCTAGACACCCGCCCACCCCCTAGACAGCCCCCACCCACTAGAAACCACCCCTTAACACTAGACAACCCCACCCCTAGACCCCATAACCCCCGTGGACAACCCCCCTGGACTCCCCCACCCACCTAGACAGCCCCTCCCACCCCCTGGACACCCCACCCCATTGAACACCCCCACCCCCTAGACACCCTCCCACCCACTAGAAACCACCCCACCCCACTAGACATCCCCCACCCCCAGGACAGCCCTCCACCCCCCTGGACACCACTGAGCCCCTTGGACAGCACCCACTGTAAGGACACCCCCACCCCACTGGACAACCCCTCCCACCCCTAAACAACCGACAACCTAGAACCCCCCGGACACACTCCCACCCACTAGACACCCCCACCCTTAGACCCTTCCACCCCCAATGGACAGCCACTGACCCCCCTTGGAAACCCCCACATCGTGGACACCCCTAGCCCTTGAACAAACCCCCATAAGCACCCCACCCCCATGAAACCATTACTATGCTTTACAAATTAATGAAACAAGCAGAATACAGACTAAAAGAAGACCAAACGCAGACTAGAATCCAAACCATAAAAACAGAAAAACTAGACCAAAACAAGAAGAACCAGAGAAAAATTACATATTCACTTATATAACATTCAAAACATAAAAATTCAACTTAAAAAACATAAATCCAAAAAAAAATACCAAATACCCTATTATAATTATAATATTAAAAATTACATTACACACTACAAACAAACTAAAATCCAATCAAACCTATAAAATAATTTGACCGTTCCCCTTGTAAGTGTTTGACCACTAGAGCATTGTAGGGTTTAGGGTCATCAAATAGATACAAATTAAAAGGATAATAGTAGACATGTATAATGAATAAATCAAATGAAATATTATGTCAATGTTTAAAAAAATTTCTAGGTAAAACTTCACAAGTGTTCTAGTTGTAATTATTTCATACATAAATCGTAACATAAAATATCTGCATTCGATGATGCTTTTTTGTTCCTAAAAATTCCATATAAATGAGTGTCAACTCAAAAATATCATTTTTATGTAATACATCAAAAATTAGAAATTTTAAAAAGATAATTGACATTACTTTTAAATATTTGATCTACACAGCCTTTTTCTTTGTTTTTTTTCGAAATTATACCCATCCCATGTTAGAAAAAATATGAATGGGATAAATTTAAAATTCTTTATAATATAAAAACTATTAAAAAAAATATAATATTACTATTAAAACATATTTTGAAAACATTCCTACACATTTCCATGGAAAAAGAATATCCAATATTTTTTTTTCTCCCTTGGACAAAAATCACCTAACATCCAATGATCACTAATATAAAAAAATTAATGTTAGTGGGTTTTTATGTTAAAAGATCATGAAAACATTTCTATATATATGATTTATACCCCTCACAAAAAATAATCATCCAATACTATGTGATTATATTCTACTCAAATCATTCAGCAATATAAATTGTTCTTTGTTCCTCATCCATGCATGTCTTTTAGGGGAAATCAATTGCGAGTCCATGAATCCATATACATCTGCCTGCTTGCTCTTATGACACATGTTATAAAGATACCTAATACAAAACACATAATTAATTTTTTTTAATAAATATAACACAGGGAATGGTTTTAAGACATACATGGAAAAAATATTCCCCACGTTGATGCCCAACATATCTCCAGTAACAAGCTCCAGGATATAATTTTTCACAATCCCCACATTGATTTTACATCCACAAACATGAGCTTCAATTGGGAACTCATAATGATCTGCCAAAAAATTTGAATATCATGAAAATCGGTCAAGAATACAAGAATATGTATCTAATGTCATAACTATTTTTCTTTGTTGTTGTCTATACAATATTTATTTACGTTTAAAGTATTACATTAAAGGTAAATAGAAAAATATAGTAGTTTTTAAATGTTAAAATGTTAATAAAAAATAAAATAAAAGATATGATATACATACCTCTTTAGTAATTTGCCACATATTTTTGTATGGGAAAACTAAAAAGTGGCTGATACTATGTCCAAATATAGTCACCCTATCTGTAGGTTAGGTTAGTTGAGCCGATCTATCTATAATATCATGTACAATGACCCTATTATGCCTTAACACTTACTGTTGATGACTAAATGTATCTCCTACAATATGTATCATCCAATATGAAACTATACGATGGTTAGGATCATCAACATACAACTCACAATAAGTAGGAAGCTGTGGTGGAGGAGTAGGATAAAAAATGGGGTCCCCGAGCGGAGGTGGGTGAGTGGGAGCTACTGGCATAGGTGGAGGATAAATAATGTGGTCTGTAGGTGGAGGTGGAGGATTGGGAGCTGCACCCCGAAATTGTATTACCATATGCGCAAACATAGTCTTTACAAATGGTATAATCCTTTCCTCCACAATATCTTTAATATTATGAACATCATCCTCTAAGGATTCTATTTTTTTATATACACCATCAATGTAAGATGTTAAAGAACATGGAAACACTTTTCTTACCGATACACAAATCAGATATCCTCGTACATGACCGGGTTGTTCGGGCATCCCAATACTAAATATAAAATATCAGGACTCCCAGTAGGTTCAAATACCCCCTGTGAGCTCTGCTCCTCAATATAATCCTGGATTAATTAATTGAACATTTCTGTATTGATCCAAATTATATAAAATTCATAATTGACTTAAATAAATAAAATAAATATCTTACAACCCTCTCACCTACGATTCTCAATTATTCTGAAAGATATTGTCTATTTTTTCCCATCTGAGCTCCCTTAAATTTTTCATGTTTATAAAGAGGGGATGGATGGGAAACATCTCCAGAGCTTGAAGACTCAACTCCAATTTTTTTAATTTTTCTTCCATCATTTTTTCTTCAAATAATGTATACCCTCTTTGAGATATACTATAAGGGTATACATTTTTAGATTGGATATGCTGATGAGATGTCCTTATTCTCTTTAAATTAAAAATAAGAAATCATTAACCAAACATTAATAAGATCATTTTAATATGAAATATTATGAAAGTTTACATTTCCCTTACCATGAATGATTATTTAATTCTACATTCAACAAATTTCTTTCATGTGTGTTCATCTATGGAAGGATATATATTTCAAGGATTGTCATGATTCCTATGACCAAAAAATATATTAGAAGTGAGGGTTGATTTGAAACCCCTCTACCTCTTGGCAGCCATCAATAAACATTTATTCTTAACTCATCTAGTGTCAAGAATATCAAATTTCATCTGATAAAGAAGAGGTAAAACATATTATACAAGAAAAATTTATTTATTGGTCAATCTATAGAAAAAGATATTAGCAAAATTGTCTCCCACATCTGAAATATTATTACATTGTCAGCACTTCTCCAATCATCATACAAAATTAAGACTTTTCTATTACCCCGAGTTGAATCAAAACTCAGAAAATTGTTCACATTTATACTTCTAGGAATATAATTTTCATTAATCTCAACCAATATCCTCTCGTCCTAGCTATAAGCAGGTGTTAATTTTGGTAAATGTATGCATCCACGTTTACCAACTCTTGAACTCTTCTTTGTCATTATAGGAGTACATGAGGAATATTGGGGAATGTCAAGAAGCGCATATGAATATTCTTCCTTATAGGTATGATCATGAAGCTAATCACTAGAATCATGTGGTTGATCAACTGATTCATTTGTCATTATCCTTCAAATAATAAAATAAGACATTAGTTCAAAAATATGAAACTTTATTTTTTTAAATACTAATGTAAAAAAGAAATAGAAAATTGTACTAAGTTACTTAATAGTAAACTTAGTAAATTTGGTATGCATGTTAAAAAATGGTATATATTGTAATCACGGTAAACCTGGAACAATAATTATAATTCATCAAAATCAATAAATATATATGTTATCTAATGGTAAAAAATATTAAACTATGGTAGACATGGTAAACATGGTAAAGTAATTTCCATTGAAAAAAATTAAAATATATATATATATATAAGTTACTTAATGGTAAACTTGATAAACTAAACATAACAATACTAAAATAAACCAAAATTTCTATTTATTTTTTTAATACATTTTTTATTAAAAAATTACAATATATAATTTTTTTTGAAAATAATAAGTTTAATTAAAAAAAATATGATACCTGTAAAATTATGAATGTAAAAATGGATTGTTTTCCCGAATAATTTTTTCATGATCGTTCCTTATGGAACAAACCATGTATTCAACATGATCATCAATGTTTTCTACAAATCATTCGATGGAAGTAAGGATCTCACATTAATCTGCATCTTCATCAATTTTATCCTCACGAACATATTGTTTTTCCCTTGTAAAACAATAGACCACTGCATATCTGATTGATCAAATACATTGAAAATCTATTTTTGCATGTGTTTCCTTTAAAAAAGAATCGGTTGTGTCTTCCAGTCTCTTCAGATTGACAATTTTCATTCCAAATTCATCGTGTCTGGCACTGATGTTACAGATAACCCATTTGCAGTTAATAACAAGAACATTAATTTTAATGTAATCAACCACCCATATTTCTTAAATGAATCTATATTATGAACATGATGTATAAATTTGGTTTTAGTCTTTAGAAATTGAAATTTTCCTTGCTTCTGCAAACCCTAATACACCCCTACTCTCAATTGAAATTATGTTGTTCAGAGATTTTATATGAAATGTAAAGACATTAATGTCATACCTAGACCGTGTTATCACATTTAAACTTGAAGCACCCACTAACCATCTTTACGTCTCTAATAAATCTGATCTACTGACCAAGGTCTTTTTAAAAAATGGAAAAAATGATTTGTTGTGCTCATTAAAAATCCTCATTTATTTCATCTTTGGATGAAATTATTTCAACACATTATTATGAAATATGATATATAGTTCAGCATCACCTATGTTATTCAAAATTTATAATTCTACCTTCTTCATATGTTCAGCTGACAACGATCTGACATTCATGGCACAAATCCCCCTACCCTGATTATTAACTCATTCATGGTGAGATGGAGGAAAACCTATGTGCTCTTCCATAGCCATGTAGCTTGTACAAAACTCTGTAACCTCCTCAGAGATATACTTTTCCATAATGGAGGCTTTAGGTCGATATGGATTCTTATCATACCCCTTCAATATTTTCATATACCATTCAGAAGGATACATCCAATGAAGATAAAATGGTCCACAAAGCATTATTTATCTATCCAAATGAAACATTAAATGGACCATTATATCAAAAAAATACGGAGGAAATTACATTTTCAATTGTCAATGTATAGAAATTGCATCCTTTTGTAAAATTTTCAAAGCATTCACATCAATCATCCTATTACAAATTGTATTGAAAAAATAACACAACTTTGGTATAGTCTTTCTGAAATGGATAAGAATTATTCCATACAATTCTATTGGTAGAAGTTGTAGCATAATGATGTGACAATTGTATGATTTCATACCTATCAACTTCAAATCATTCAAAGAGAATTTTTTTTTACATTTCATGAATAAACATGAGGAACATTGATAACATGAAGACACTAAAAAAAGATAAATTTTCCCCATTGGATAATATATGACAAGCCGATGGAAGAAATGTTCATCTTCCATTAAATGTGGGAGCTAACTCCAAACATATTCCCATTGATAGTAAGTCTAATCTTTCATTCAACCCATCTTTAGTCTTTCCATTAATATCTAATAATGTTCCAATCAAACTGTTACATATATTATTTTCCATGTGCATGAAATCAATATTATGTTTCACTTCATGATATATCCAATATGGTAGCTAAAAAATATTGACTTTTTCTTCCAAATATGCCTATTATTAGCATATTTATGTGTCTTTCTGAATGAAACATCATGGTTTTTTACCCTCTCAAAATACACATTAGGGGACAATGGTTTTAGAGCAATATCAATGTCTTGTGATCCATTGAATTCCTTTCGTAGTCTTCTACAAGAGTGATCCTTATGCAAAAACTTTCGATGACCCATGTATACTGTTTTCCTCCCATGATGCTATTTACAATATGAAGTATGTTCTTCACAAATTGGACATGCTTTATGCTCCATAACACTGTATCCAGACAAATTTCCATATGCTGGGATGTAATTTATAGTGAACATAAGCACTTTATGCAGTTGAAAATATTCCATTTCATAAGAATCATAAACCCTAATACTGTCCTCCCCTAAATGTTTCAAATCATAAATCAATAGTGAAAACAAAATATAAATATAATTTTCGAGTTTCTACATAATGATGATCATTATACTCAACATGGAATATTTTCACTTCATACAAACTTTTGGATAGAGGTGGGAAATTAACAATAAAATAGGCCATGAACTATTTGTGCTACTAAGGGTTCGGTATGGAATTATTCCATCTGTGTGCAACCCATTTTATAGATGTCTAATTTCATTTGCTAATGTATGATACTGCTCATCAATTTTCTTCCATTGTGAATAGTCTGATGGATATCGTATTTTACCCTCACATATCTGCTCATAAGCATTCCATGTTTACATTTTTGCATCATGTGAAATAGAAAATAAATGTTTCAAATGATAAAATATAGATAGATACCAAAATAACTAGTCATGTATCTTTTTAATCTCCACATCATCTTATGATTTTTATTTCAACTTATACCATGATGTCCCACATTTAGGAAAATATGACAGAAATTCATATTCCTACCTATATATCATACATTCCTTCAGAGAGGCATGTATTTTCCTGTATCCCAATCCAATTGGAAATAATATTTTTTGGCCTTGTAATGTGAATCTAGATAATCATTGTCTTTTGGATGAATTTATTTCAACAATTGAAGCATCTCTGTAAAACCATTGTCACTACATCTATGTTTTGGCTTCAGGTTAATCAATCTTAACATCACCCAAAAACTATAAAATCTATACAGCCAAGATATAATGGTTTTTCATCATCACCATATAAATGAACAATGGTTGGTTCTTTCTCAAATTGAACTGATGAAAAATCTTGAATCATTTCTTCAATTCCATCAGAGTTACCATATTTCAAGTCATCTTCATTAGTAGATTTGACATTGAGTCTAGTGTCACCATGCCAAATCCTAGGACTGAAGCTCATTTTAAATCCATGAAAATCAGATGATCTTTGATGTCTCTATTTTTCAACTTATTAATATTCAAATATTTCAGGCATGGAAATAAAAACATGTCATTTCTTCGAACATTTTGTTTTGAAAATTCCAAAATGGCATCAACACCTTCATCATATTCATTACTCAGTGGATGCACTGTAACCTAACATCAAGTCATAATTTCCTATAAAAAATATGAAATTTATACAACTTGTTAAGATAATCCAATTTAATATTTCTTTGAAAATATCATAATTTTCAAGAATATTTTTTTGAAATATAAAACAAATTTATGGGTATTTTTAAAATATATGCATGAAAATGATTTTAAAAAGAAAATATAGTTACATATAACAGTTTTAAATTTATTTTGGATCATTTATTCTTATGGTATGAAATAATAAATCAAGGTAAAACTACATACCAAATTCACCCTTCCATAAATATGAAATATGAAGTGTAAAAATTAAAATATGTATACCTTCAAATCTGAAAATTACACCTATCCCAACTATTTGAAACCATTGGGATATCCCATGAAACTGTTGGGATAGAATATCCCAATAGTTTCACACAACGTTGTCATGATGGTCATTGCAATATCCCTATACAAATGAGGGGTTTGGGGGTAGGGTCTAGGGGGTGAGTGGGAAATCTAAGGGTGTTGGGGGTGTCTACAGGGTTTAGGGTGTACTGGGGGTGCGGGCTTTCCAGAGGGGTGCGGGCTATCCCGAGGGGTGGGGGTTTTCCAGGGGGTAGGGGATGTTCATGGGTGGTGGTGGGAGATGTTCAAGGGGGTAGGGGCTATTCAGGGGGTAGGGGGCTATCCAGGGTGTCAAAGGGGGTATCGGATGTCCAGGGGTGGGGGCAGTCCAAGGGCTGGGGGTGTCCATGGGGTTGGGGGTGTCCAGTGGGTGGGGGAGTGGTGTTCATGGGGTGAGGGGGTTATCAAACCCCCTACCCCATTTGAAACAACCACATCCTGGTGGACACCCCCCCCCCAGACACCACCACCACCTAGATAGCCCCCCACCCCATAAACAACACCCCCACCCATTGGAAACCCCCACCCCTGGATACCCCATACCCCCTTGGAAAGCCTACTCACCCCCTTGACAACACCCCACCCCCTTGATACCCCCTTCCCCCATTGACAGCCCACTCACCCCCCTAACACCACCCACACCCACCTGGACACACCCAACCCCTTGACACCACCCCCACCCCTACCCCATTGGAGACACCTAGGCAACCCACCCCCCTGGACATCACCCTCAACCCTTGGACAACACCCCCACCCATGGACAGTCTTACCCCCTTGGAAAGCCCCCTCACCCCTGGACACCCCCCCTCTGAACACCCCCACCCCTGGACACCCCACCCCCATGGACACCCCGACCCCCTTGGACAACCCACTCACCCACATGGACACCACCCCCAACCCCGGGACACCCCTATCCACTAAACAGCCCCACCCCATAAACAACCCCCACCCCTTAGGACACCCCACCACTTGGACTCCCCCCACCCTGCATACCCCTAGCCCCTTGGACAACCCACTCACCCCCTGGACACCACCCCCACCCCTGGACACCCCCACCCCTGGAAACCACCCCCACCCCCTACCACCTTGGTCACCCCTGTGGACACCCCTCACCCACGGACACTCCCCCACCCTCCTAGACAGCCCCCTAACCCTAGGACACCCCCACCCCCTGGACACCCGCTGGAAATCACCACCCCCATGAACAACCCCCCCCCCCCCCCCGACACACTAAAATACCGCCCCCCCCACCCTCGGACACCCCCCAACCACCTGGACACCCCAACCCCCATGGACAACCCACTCACCCCCTAGACACCCCCCGAACACCCCTACCCCATTGGACAACCCCCTAACCCCTGGACAACCCCACCCCCATGGACACCCCAACCCCCTTGGACATCCCCTACACCGACATAGAAACCCCCATCACCCCCTGGACACCCACATCACCCCCCCCCCCAGACACCCCCACCCTCTTGGACAGAACCCCCCCCCCCCCCCATGGACACACCCTGTATTCACACACACACACACATGATATAACACACAAAAATCGTAAAACATAATGATATTAGTTCCATGGATTATTTTACCATTATATAATTTAGCATGGTACAACAGAACACTATGAAACATATCATCAAAGCAAGAACAAGGATAGAAAAATAACATCTCAACATATTAAATTAGGCCATCATAAAGAATAAAAAATAAAACCAACCTGTGTGAGGCTTAGATGAGTGTTGAGAGTCAACCTGATAGATATGGTGATAGTATAGATGATGAATGATGTTGAAAAAATGAGGCCAGAGGGAACGAATTCAAATAACCCTCTCTATTTTTCTTCATGAGAGAGATGAGTCATAGGTCGCCCGATAGAAGAAAAAAGAATGACTGAATATGAGGCGCGATAAATCATTTAAAATATTTATCAATTTGGTTATTTAATAACCAACATGATATACTATTTTTTTTTATAATTTCAGTTATTTAATAATTGACGTGATAAATGGCACTTTTTCACATTAGTTCTTTTGATATCCGACATGATAAATTTACAATATTTTCTTTATTACATTGGTTATAAAATAACTGATGTGATAAAGCACTCAGGATCGATATTTCACATCGGTTTTTTTAAAACTGATGTGATAAATCTATTCTCAATATTTTTTACGCCAGTTATTTTATTACCGACATAAAAAATTTATTCTCATCGATTTATCATCTCGGTTATTGTATAAATGACGTGATAAATCGATTTTTACAACTTTAGATGTCGGTTATATAGAACTGACGTGAAAAATGATGATGTGGTATATGTGTTTTCTACTTGTGAGCGCTTAGATGCTTCTTATGCTCCTCCATGGATTGAGAGAATATTATAATATCATCTAAAAGACTACAAAAAATTTGTTGAGGTAATATATATTGACTATATTCACTATGTCCATGAAGATTGATGGAGAATTATTAAGTCTTAAAGGAATCATTATGAATTCATAGTGCCAGTACCTTTTAAGAAAAGCAGTCATGTAGATATCCTCCTTCTTCACCATTACTTGGTAATATAACAACCGAAAATGCTCCTCAGATAAGTATTGTGCTTCACCTAGCTGATCGAACATGTCATCATTTCAGGGCAGAGGATACTAGATATTAATCAAGATTTTTTTGAGCTCACGATAATCAATAAAATGGTGCATTGACCCATCTTTCTTCCTGATGAAGAGGACTGCTGCCACCCATAGTGAAGCACCTTGGCTTATAATCCCTTTATACAGATTATCCTATATTTTTTTCTTTATCTCCTCAAGCCCTACAATAGCCATTCTATACTGAATATGTGATATTAGAAACACCATATGTATAAGATCAATTGAGAATTCAACATATCTTCTATAAGGAAGACCATGCAATTCCTTGGGAAACATTTAAGTGACTTCCCTCACAATAGAAATATCATCAAATATGTTTTCTACCATAGAATCAATCATCTGAGCAAGACACATGTTCTCATAGGGAATTAATATCCATGATTCATATGATGGTTCTAAAGAGTTTTCATCCACCTCCTTACACTTGAAAGGAATAGGGAGTTGATTTTCTATATGGACAATGATTTCCCTTGCATGGTAATTTATGTTGGCTCCCGTTGGATAAATCCAATCCATACAAATAATTTCATCAAATTCCACCAGATGTTGTATGATGAGGTTCACCGAGATGTTCAATCCATAAATTTTGACAAGGGGGGAAATATATTCATGGGATGCAATGATTTTTCCATATTTTGTTCTCAAAAACATATTTACATCCTTGAGTTATGGGGGTGTTGAGAATGACCTGCTAATATTTAAGGATATGAAAGAATTTGTTGAACCTAAATAAAAAATTATAATCATTATTCATTAATTAATAACTAGTTTACCATTCACAATTTTTTTTCAGGGTTTTCTTCGGTAGTAGTGGTGGGAAAAGGTCACCCTTTCTGCCTTGGATGTTTTTGTTTGCCTCTAAATACCCTTGTATTATAGAACTATTTTAAATTGTGCCCTAGTTCATTGCAGTTGAAGAAATGAACAATGTTTTGATGGTCGAATAGAGTTTTCCTCTCATGTGTTGTAGTATCTAGTTTTCATGCCAACAGTTAATGGCCATGTGCCCTTCTATTCCACAACAAAATCATTTCCTCATTCCCTTTAGTAAATTTATACGGTTCTTATTTACACACCATTGGAATGTGGAGTGATGGATTTTCTTATCACCATTGGATTTATCCATTAGGCCGCCAAAATTAAGGTACACCTTATTCGTTTTATCCCCATGATATCCCTTATATTCGACGATATCCAATTTGGCTTTGAGGTCACATCAGTCAATTTCTTCATAGCTCTCAAATTCACGGAACAATTGGGATTTCAATATGATAGGATTTAGCCTATAAAAGTAGCGGTAAACCTTTCATATAGGGTTAATGAAAAAGCCACAGTCATATTATGCAAGCCTTGTGAAATTTTTCCCAAATTCTTTGACGGATTATTCATATTATTTCATAATGGAATGTAAGTACACTTCGATATTAAGTCAGAGATTGTGAGGAAAATATTTATCGATTTTTTTATTGGAAATCCTTCCATTCGATCATCTTGATATCCTCCTCAGGATTCATATTTTTGATGAATTTCTATCATGGATCAGCTTCACCCTCAATGAGATAAACAACTTGAAAAGATTCTCTTATTCAGAACATTGAAGGATGGAGAAGATATTTTCAATGGGCTTAAACCATCTTTCAACAATTGAGGGATTAGATAATACATTAAATGTATGAGTCCTTTGTCTCATGCTACAATTTATTGTGACTTGTTCTTTTTTACAGGGGGTTAACATTTGTCATGGCCCATTTTTCTATTGAAACCATGAGTTAACTGAGAGAGTATGATGACATATTATGTGATTCCCACTCCTATTGAATTGGGAATATCATTTTAACAACCATCACATTGATCTTCTCTTCAGTTTTTTACATGAGTCATCCTATTGCAAGCCATTGGATGGAATAAAATTAATGTTACAGGTAACATATAAAGGTGAATCCAATGGAAAAGGGTAAACTTATAAATTAATTTTATTTCCTTAACTTATTAATTTTATTTGCTTCAATTTATTTTATGCATGGTATACTTATCAAAATATATTCATAAGGGAAATTTTTTTACTTCCTTAATAATGGTTCATAATATGTTAATGAATTTACAAAATCATATCCCCTAGGATTGTCGTAAGCCATAGTGTAACATGGCCCATTTTCATGCTCCAGTTCCCATTCGAGTCTAGATAAAAGCGGTGTTTTGGGATTGACCCCTACTATAATATGTGCTAGATCCACCTCTACTTGATCATATCAATACAGGGATGTATTTTATTTATAAACCACTTACTAAATACTCACCAAAATCTAGGGATTTTATTATTATACTTAGTCTTATCCCTAAGGCTTTCTCTATGGGTTTCTAATCCAAATCCCTAAAATAACTAAACATATGATCTGATACAAACAATAACAACCCTTCTCTTTATTTCATACATAAAAAAAATTTATTACATATAAATTTCAGTTGATATAACATAGATGATTGAGAGTCCTAGATTCTTTGGGACTTAATAACAATACATAATAACATAGAAGATAAAACACAAGATCTTTATTGAGAACTTCTTTTACATGGCCACTACATGTCATTGTACTTTGCATTGCATGGTATAACCTGAGGGATTGTATAAGAAAAAGGTGAGATATAAATCCTAGTAAGAGATTGAAAAAATAAAAACATGAAGAATTTAAAAAAATATTTGAAATAGGCATTGTAATGGGCCACAAGGGAAACATGAACATAAAGGCATGATATAGCATGATTATCATAACATGGAAATTTGGACACATCACTAAACATGCTATTAGAATGATACAAGGATCATGGTACAGTGAGTATGAGTTAACCCTCATTAAACATGAATTATCATGTGTAAAACCCCATTGGACATTAATTATCTTGATACTAATCATTACCCAATGCATTGGAGTGCCATTAGGGTGAATGATTTATAAAAATTTCATTTAATGCAAAACTATGCCACATGGTTCATACATCATGAAATCATTAAAAATCATAAATTATTCTAGGAATAAGATATGTTTAATATATAAATTAATTTCTTAAATCAATAAATACATTTTCATAATGGTGAATACTATTTTTGAAAAAAGTTCATGGTATTCACTTACACAATGACATGGCATGAGAAAATTTGGTGTATAATGGATAGCATATCGACGTTAAATAGAAATAATAAAATTGGATTAGGAGACAAAAATGAGTATCTCATCATTTATAAATGAAATAGAATGTAATGGGGTCATGGAACATAATATCCCCACATATTTAATGTAATATAGATTCATAATATAAAATAATTTCTTGAATAGAAATGAGAAGAGAGAAATTCCTTACAATTTTTATGTATGGCAACGAGTGTATTTGAGTGAAATTAATGACAGTGAAAGAGGTCTCTCATCAATAAAACAAAATAAGGGATGAATGGGTGACGTGAGAAATCATATCCCTAAATTTTAATTGAATATAAAATGGTGTAACAATATAAAGAAACGTGGACAAAAATAGGTAAAGAATAAATCCATTACATGGAAGTGTGATCCAAAGTCTTTGGAGAGGCTTCTTGGGAGAATGGGGTACCTTTGGAGGATACTAGAGAGAGTAAAGAAGTGGTTGTTAATGATAAAAATTGTTTGAGTGATGTGGAATGGGATATTGAGTGGGTTTATATTTGAAATGAGAGGGAATTGTTTATTATTTAGGTTTTGGACCGGACAAATTAAACTACTCAAAACCAGAAACCAACCAATTTATTTTCCCATGTTTTTTTTTCAAAGGGGACTGGAAAAAATTATTTTTATAAGTCCAATGTATGATCATCTTAATATAATAGTATTTCTTATATGTATATTATTCACACTCACAAGAAAATTATTTGAAAATGTTTTAATGATTTATATGTAATGGAGTGTCCATTAAGGCTTTGTTAAAAAAATAAAACAAACCGAAAATCACAATATTTTAAAGGTAAAAAAATATCATAGGGAAAAAAAATTTATATTATTTTATTACGTCACCATTGGATCATTATCATGTCATGAAACACATTATATATTTAATGCTATTTAATATTTACCAAAAAAATTGTCTATCTTAGAAAATTATGAAAAATTCACCATTAGATAATTTTAACATCATGAACCAAAAGATAATATTTATTTTATATAAATAATTTTCTAAATATGTGAATGTTAACTTCTAAAATAAAAACAGATATTTAACAAAAATTCACGGGTTGATAAAAACTGCTTTAAAACCTTAATAAAAATTATAATTATATTCATAAAAATTATAAGATCATTTAAATTTAATAAAAAGTTACTTAGTAAAAATATTTTAATAAAATATTATTTAATTTAAAAATTAAATAATTTATAGATTGAAACTTCTTTGAAAATATTATTTGTGATTTTAAAACAACACACAATATAGCAACGATATAAATGTATATTATTTTTTCAAAAAAATAAAACACAAAATCATGGTGATATGGTCTTGTGACATATCCCTTTATAACACTAGTATAAGACTTAAGGATAAGGTGTGCAATGATGACACACACTTTTGCGGGCTAGGATAACACTTCTCGGATGGTAATCTCTATTAACGTCCACTTCTCACGTAGGCGGTTCTGTTCAAGCTTAATGAGCGGAATCTCAACTTGGTCATGGTAAAGAGTGAAGCCCAATGATGCCACCTCCTTTCTGAGCTCCAAAAATTGGACTTTGTAGGGGAGAATTTTACTGTATGATTCCATTTCTTCAATTTTTTGTAAATTGGATTTGTTAAAACCCTATATTTATACTAATCATGTGATCACTATTCAACAAATATATTAGCAACAGTTAACAATTCATAATGGTATTTAAAAACCCAATTCATATAACCAATGAAGTGATATGTTTTATATAAATATTTCTCATAATAATACATTTAATTAGATCCAAAAATATTTTCATTAGTAAATTTGTATGTTGTTACAGGAATGTTGGTGCCCAGGTTCGAAGGACTGTTTGAGGTGTTGGGGAGAATCAGGCCAGCAACGCACCGATTATCCCTTCCATAGAAATTCAGTTCAATTAATGATGTTTATAATGTTTCACAACTACTATAGTATCACCCAGAACCTTATCACATGATTGATGTGGAAGAGGTTGACCTTGATATAGATGTTTCTTTTGAGGATCATTCAATACATTTGTTGGGTCACGGTGAGAAAGTGTAATGGAAAAATTATGTGTCATTATTTAATATGTCATGGAAACATGAATGTGGTCAAAAGAAAACATGGGAATGGATAGCTGGAATGAGGGATCAATGGACCAATATTTTTGGATTAGAATCTTAGAGATAATTGTTAGTACAACTCTATGATGAGTTGTTATAAGGCGGGGGGATTGTAAGATCCCAAATTTCTAGAGTAATATCCGGTGCATTTTCAGGTACTTTTGGAAGCATTAATGTACCTTTTATTTGAATTAGTTTCTTTGGGAGAGTTTGGGTGATTTTTGAGAAACAATAATGGAGAATGGGATATTCGTGGTTTTCGCATGATTTTTCCAAGCTGTGCAGATAAACTGTGCAAAGAGAGAGTTCTGCATAGTCTGTGCACGATATGAAAACCCGTGCGACTAAACCCTTCCAAGTGTGAAAAAATGGATTGTGGCCTCTACATGATTGGTTAATTTTTGTCCCTAACCATACGCATCTTCCCAAGAAACCTTTCATGTGGAATTTAATTATCCAAAAAATTGGTTTTAAAAACACCCGAACCCCTGAAACTCCTCTATTTCGACCTTGGCTCAGAATTAAAAAAATCTAGGTGTTCCTAAAGCCTTATAGAGGGATTTCAAGGTGAGACATACACCATTAATTGAGATGTAAATCTCATATTGAAGATGATCTTTCTCCCCAATATTTGGATTTCATCCTGTTACTTATCCTAATTATTCCATCATCTCTCCTTAATATTTTCATTGAAGATCTACTCCGTTCCCCCAGATATAAACCTATGATTTTTTATATATATCTGAGATTGTGGATCTATATATAGATTTTCTTGATCTTGATGACATTGATCATAATTTTAGATTAGGGATTTAGATTCTAAGCTTGATCGATGAAGTGGTGCCGCTCAGATTTTAGGGATTTCCATTGGGCTATCTTTCGACAATAAACTATGGTAGGTTGCCTAAATAAAACTCTCATAGTTGTGATTTTGATATCTACATGTGGTTTTATTATTTCCTAGATTGCCTGGATAATTGATTTCTTAAATTATAGTAATTAGTTATGGAGAATTATCTTGCGATTTCCATGGTGATTAATTAAAAAAATAATCATGGAACAAAATATGGGGGTTTCCCAAATAGATATTTTGAATATTTTTTATGGATCGAGATATTATAATTGAGATGTTTAATTGGTTGTGTAAGATAATAAATTTGGGGGAATTAATTATAAAATAATGTTTGGGTATGTAAGATAATTAATTGTGAGATTTAATTATGTGTCATGATATTGACCGAAGATAATTAATTGCGAAAATTATTTATGTTCCATGATGTTTTTCAAATATAATTATTTTGGGATAATTAATTATGAAAATTTATTATTTGATATGGATAATTAATTTTGATCAATTAATTTTGGAATCCAAATTGTGTTGATTGATTGATTAATTAATTAATTCATTAATGGGTTATGTGCTTAGTTAATTGTTGTTTTAACTAATGAAATTTTAAATTTTTAACTAATCATTGGATTAGTAATTTAATGATATGGATAATTCCACTGAATTAATGAACGATTAAATTGATGAGATTCTTGTGGTGAAAAATATGGAATTCTAGACCGATTAGAAGTTTCAAATTGGACATGGTGTTCCTCCAAAATTGTTATCCATACTTGATATTATGGGGTTCTAGACATGAATATCTACACTGAATGAGATATAGAGTAATAGTCATGGTTACCTACACTTAATGATATTTGTGGTTATAGGATTGGTGACCTAGAGTAATTGAGACTTGGGGTGGTAGGCATGATGACCAACACCTAATGATTAATAATAATGACTTATGTTTCAAATGGGAACCACAGAATGAAACAGAACCTAATATGATGATTTAAAGATTAGATGAAAATGTGGAAATTGTTTAATTATGAATTTTATTTTATTACTTCATTGAAAATCATGCATAATATTTTCACTGGTCTTGTTTTAGAAATCGTTGGTGGTGGTCTATTGAGTCATACTCACACCCTATTCAGGCCGCATGATCACAACCAAAGCAGACATTTTTTGTATAAGGACAACACAATGTGATGGTCCTGCGATATATTGTTTTTTGGTATTGGATCATGGGAGAGGGAATTAGATTTTGTTCGTGTAACACCCCGACCCTAGAATCCTAGATTCAGTTCATTATTACATAACATTGGTATGATCATAAAAGATCACGTCTCGAAAGACCGATTATTTTAGTAGCCTTGGAAGTACTAGATATATTCATTAAGAATACATTACATCATAAAATGGAAAACTAAAACAACTATATTTCTATATAAAACACTAAGATCCCATATACTATCCCTGCAGGTCATTCATAATATACTTCTTCACATCCTTGGAAAAATAAAACATAAAAAGGGGCGATCTCATATGCTCAGTAAGGATAACAATATAATAGAAACTTTCGTAAATAATCATAACAATTTAAGGAAATGTACAAGAATAAAACATAAGCCTTTTAAAATAGAACATAAGCATAATATGGAAAAGTTAAAATCAAAATAATTCCATTTACTTACTTACATGGACATTCAACTTGTCTAATAATCACATGCAATATCAATAGCCACTTTGATAATGGTGGAATGCATAATGGAGACTTCATTTCCACATTATCAAGGCCTTGTTCCAAGACTGCAAATAATATTTTGTCCAGGACTTGTTCCAAGACACTAGTTTGTTTCATGAGACCTACCAATGCATTTAGGATCTATAGAGGGCTCCTCCCGTCACTTACTATGTCCAATTCATTCCACATATGAAAAGGTTTATACAAAAATAAATACATTCATATTAAATCTAGAATATGAAATTCCAATACTTTATCCATAAACCATGAATGTTATAAATATAAAACATCTACAGTCAAACATATCACAAAACTATGAATACAATTTAGATGATTTGTATCATAATAAATCAACTTCAAATATGTTTAAAATCCATCAATGGATGTGGACATAGATTAAAATGAATTGTAAAACTCTTTGAGAGAAATATCTCTTTTTAATGAAAGCATTTAAAAGTCACACAATTTAAAAAGGAAGAAATTTAAAGAATTTTTTTAATAAAAGTGTCCCATACCACTTTGAAACTTTTTAATGGAATTAACATTTTAAAAACATTCATGTCTATCTATATAATTCCTTAAAACCATTTTGAAAACATTAACATTAATGAGAACAATTTAGAAGAATAAATATTTAAAACATTTAAAATGATGTTTTAGTAAAAAATACCTTAAAATAATCCCTTTTAAAACTCTTTTATGAAACATGGACATGGATAATAAATATGTCCCAGTAGATACTTTTGTAAAAATAAACTTAGATAATAAAGTGATTGTGAAATTAACCCTTACCTTGCTGTTTCCTTTAGTCGAGGGTAACATTAACATCAGGTATGAAGATTGTAGTATGTTATTAAATTATACCAGAACCATATTAATATTTATGATATCATAAATTATTCATTTATGTCAATATAATACCCACTTAATAAAAATTTCCATTTTAAATTTCCATTTAGGTCAATAATCGCGGTCTTTATCATACACGTTGTAACTAGTTACTCTTGATTGTATCACTTAGATCATGTTTTAAATACCTCCATAATATAAAACATGATTTATATATTATATATATTTTGAATATAAATATGTATAATAGACATATTTATGAAATAGAAAACATCGTTTATGGAGACGGTAGTCTGTACGTACGCATAAATGCAGATTCCGTTTTCATATCATATTGAACAGAACAAAATGAATAAGATATATGTATGTAAACATATATATATATATATATCCAGTAGAATTATTATTTCATATATTCCATACTTATTAATTATATATATTTTATAATAATCATTGAAAGGTGAATGTGGAAATGAATCTAATCACGTCATGGAGACGATAATCCGTACGTACGTACGTTGAATAATATCATTATATTGATAGAAAAATCATAATTAATTAGATGTTATATCATATATAAATTATCATTAACATGTTATTTTTATTATTTTAATCAGTTATACTCAATATTATACCCATCCAAATAATGAAGTGTTTGAAAAACAAACTACACCACGACATGGAGACGGTAATCTGAACGTACATACGTATAGTGAATTTGTCATTTATAGGATGGATACAAAAATGAATATGGTTTTAAAATTTCCATAATAAAATAAAATTATATATAATATACTGGAGTTATTGTTTTATAATGGAAACAACAAATAAAGAGGAACTGGAAAGAAAAAATAACATGAAAGATGTGATGAAATATTACCTCTTTTTCGGGTTCTTCATTTTGATTTGGTCAAAAGGGCTCTATATGTTGGATTTCTGAACAATGTAAGGCCTCTAATATTAAGTTTTTAATGTTGTTAGGATATTTTGGTAGTGGTTGGCCGAGCCAAATGGATTTGGGGGTGTGAAATTAAGAGAAGGGGAATTTTCCTTTTATAAGAGAGGTGAGGATCACTTTAGGGAAAGATTGAAATATTATTTTATAATAAAATTATTTTCAGTTTATAATGGATAAAAAATGAATTATTTAAAGTTTATGGTGGGGATGGGTCTAAAAAATATCAAAAAATAGGTTTTATACATGTTTAGGTTACCATTGTAACCATATCTTATATATTTAACTCTAAGTTAAATAGTTTATCTTTTACTTTTTCTTCTTCTATTCTATCAATATATGGTTAATAAACACACAATAAACGTCCAAGAGATCTTAAAGTGGTTCATTAATTAAGTATTTAATATTATTTAAGCCTTTTGGATGAACATTATATTTTTAGGAATATTATATCAACCAATAATATAGTATTTGTTTTTAAAACAATTTTATGTCAATTTTGACATTATTTGGTATTTGTTTTTTATAGAAATAATAACCCAATTATTACTTAGAAAAAATGATTGAATCAACACTAAAATTTAATATTAAACTATAAAATTATTTTAATTCATCAACAGTCTCAAATAACATTTATTTGTGTATTTATAATATAAATTATTTTAATATTTCATTAATATTGTAATTACGACATCATCGTTGTGTCATAAATAACTTTAATTATATAAGGTCTAAAAATTATAAATAAATTATAATTATATAGGAAATATTTTTATATTTCCAATAAATATTTATAGTCTAATTTATATTGTTTCTAACCCTAAATTAAAAATGGTTTTTTATTAAACATTGAATTTAACTATTTTAACTCTTCATTAAGTAAAATAATAATAAATGTCCTAATCTAACCCAAGTAAACCTAAAGGATCATATTTTATTCCTAAGGTTGTTTTTGGTCAAATTACACTCATCCAATATAATTATGACATGTGTTAGTGTAATAATAATTTAATTTTTACCCTTAATTACCCTATTTACTTTTAACCTTGATAAAAAAAAGTAAAAAGTTTCTTTTCACCAAAATATATTTTCATCTTATTGAACCAAATTTTATTTACCAATATCAACTGTTTCTCCCAGAGTTTTGAAATTAAACTCATAGAAGTGGTAAAATTATGTTTTATGTAAATTTTCAAAAGCACCTAGGATGTGGGTACAGAGGGTAAAAAGTACAATAAAATTTTTATATATCTAAAATTATTTTAAAATGACTCCAATAAATTACATTGAACTGATATATGTATTATGTATCTATTTTTACCTATAATAAATTTTTAAAAAAATAAATAATTATTTAAATAAAAAGTCTGTTTTGAACAATAAATTAGTGTTTTTAACTATTCATCAGAAATTGAAAGTTTTCTGAAAAATACCAAAATTTCACTCAAAGATAATTTTGATATTCTGAATTTAGAAATAAATTCTATATTACCATATTCAAAACTTATAAGTTTAATTTATCAATTTAAAATTAATTCTTGTTGTCAAAACCAAAAAAGCATGTTTTTACGAATTAATAACAAACAAAAGATTGATACTTATTTATGTTCAATTTCAAAGTGAAATTACTTCCAATGAATAACGTTGGATTAAATGGTAAAAATATAATCTATTTATACTTCTAAACTATTAAAATGTATAATTTAACACTACAAATTATTTTGATTAAAAAAGTTATTTTCAGTTGAAATATAGTATTTTTCCCTATTCACCCAAATATGAAATTTATCATAAAAATAAGAAACATTATCTAAACTAAATTCTTAAGTCCTGATTCTAAAGGAGATGTTTATTTTTTTAAATTGAAGATATAATATTTTCAAATATTTTATTTAAAAAGGGTTTTGAATTAAAAGGCTGCAAAATATCATTTTTAAAAAAATATTTCTTTTATCAGAATGAAATAAACTTGTTTTTTCATTATGTTTAAAAAAACTCATAATGTGGATCGAAAAATTATAAGGATTATATAATGTTCAAAATTTATTTAATATTATTCATAAACTCTTTTGAACGGCTAGTTTGGTAAGTCATAGTGTGCTTAAACTCGGTGTTGCATGTAGTGCAAGTTATTGAAATACATTGAAGAAATAACGTACTATGAAATCATTGGGTGTTACATTATTCATTCCTTCAATAAATTTTTTCATTGCAATTTCAAATTATTCTTTGAAAATAAATGGTTGAAAATAGAAAATAGTTTTTTGGGAAAACCCACATCGGAAATTGTGTTAATAAAATTTAGTGCTAACAAGAGGAAAAGGGGAATGATAAATTCACCACCAAATTATGATTTCAATTAGGATAAAATTGGTGGAAATTAGATACATATAGTTAGAGGAAAAACGTAAATATTTATAGGGAGTGATTGAGTTCATCAGTCACAAACAATTGTAGAATTGAGGGCCTCAAAGCCATCCATATATGATGATTTAAAATATCATTGGTTCAACAAAACATACGGTATTAGGATAACACGTTTTAAGGTTTAAGATCACTTAACTAAAGTTTAATAATTAATTTCATCATAGAATAAGAGACAAATAAAATATATACTTGACAAGTAGAGTCCCATCCTTTAACTAATTTCTACAAAAAATTCATATTTCACTCTAAAATACAATAGAACATAAAAAATATATTCTATTTATCCTATTCATAAATGGTTCCAAAAAAATGAATTTATAACTCATCTACCTAGCCATTAAAAAACAACATTATTCAATTTAGGACATCACATGGGCCAGTGGTAGGTGATATACTCTTGTCACCATTTGGTTGCAGGTACAAATCTCGCGGCCTTTCCGGATGCGATGGGTTCCCGCCCGACCTCCGGGTTGTCATTTTTATTGAAATCCAAAAATATTCTCAAACTAAACATATCAACAATACTTCTATCCAAAAACATTGTCCAAAATTTATAAGTAAGGTAATAACAATGAAGATCCTTTTTTCCACATAATAATATGTGAACACCTTCATCGTGTATTCTTTTAAAACACTGCAACATCCTGATTATCATAAAACCTTATTTATTATATTCATGCTCCCTTATTCCTTATAGAATAATGGATATACTCCTTCTATCCAAATTTTTTTTAAACTCCAACAACGATGGATTATACAAATCATTAATCAGTTGCAAGGTTGTCAAGAATATATAATATAATATATCCAAATAAAACATGTATTATTCCAAAATCACTACCTCAATATCAGAACCATATTATGGTTTATCTTTCTCTCAACGATATATTTTCCTAAAATTTAACCGTCTATTGTGTCATTTTTCATGGCTCTACACAATCTAATGTCCTTAATAAAATAGTACTATAGTACAATCCTTATATACTCTATAATTCGTATAACATGTACATAATTAATACAATAATCAAATGACACAATACTTTAATAACAACGTATGAAATATAATCATTCCTCTTCATCTTCGATAGTATAATAACTTTATTATTATCCAATGGCAGCATTTGGGGTATACTCTGATTATTTGGAAATTGATACACGTAGTGTCCCAACGCCTTGAAGATAAAGCATTTTACATTTGAAACCTTTTTATTACCCTTGAAATCATGTACTTGTTGTCCTTTATTCTCCACACTTATAACAAACTCTCATTTCCTTCAAAAATTTACCATGGTTATTCTTTCTAAATTTATCACATATGGTAAAATCCTTATTTCCCCTCTTCTCTTTAACCATATTTCTCTCTAACATCATTTTCATCTCTTACTTCCCTTCAAATCCATTAGACTCAGAGAATTATATAATTATCTTATTAACACATGATATTATTTCTTCATATGTTGAGAATACATGGGAGACTATTTCCCATCTCAATTTTGGCTTAATACCATGACATATATGATCCTTCTTACTCTTTGGATCATATGTATTACTGGAGTTCACATTCCATCAACTGGGCACCATTTTTATACAATGGAATACACTAGGTTAGTTTATGAATAACAATGAATAATTCCAAACTTGTAAAATACCTAACGTAAATTGAACTGTTTATGGACATAATCCTTAATCATAAAAAAATGTTTTCCTTGAGGGTGTATATAATCATAAACCCTTGAAAATGGTTTTTAATGAAAATGAAAATTATCCTAATCATATCCCCCGTGAGTGTCATAACCAAGAGTGAAGCAAGGCCTGTTGTCATGCACCAGTTAACATTTGAGTATATCTCAAAGCACTGTTTTCAGGTTTTACCTCTATGTATATCTGTGCCAGATCTGCCTCTACCTGCTCATATCCAGACATGGATTTATTGCTTGGAAAACTCACAAAATATCTACATTACCAAAATTCTAGCATGTTCTTATATAATAATCATCAATGGCTATCTTAGGATAATGTGCTTTAATCATAGTTTATCTAAATTTAGTATCCAATGTTTATACTAAACTTCCTCTAATACCAAATGTAATGCCCCGAACCTAGAAGCCTAGAGTCGGTGAATTAATACATAACATTGGCATGATCACAAATGATGATGTCTCAAAATACTGATTAGTTTAGTAGTCTTGGATGTACTAGATACATTCATATGATTCACATTAAATTATAAAATGGAAATCTACAAAAACATTGTTTCCATAGACAATACTAAGATCCCATAGACTATCCCTACAGTTCAGTCATAATATGCTTCTTCACATCCTGGTAAAATTAAAACAAGGAACGGGGTGAGCTTAGATGCTCTATAAAGATAACAATATAGCGAAAACATTAATAAATAAGCATAAACATTTTTGGCTATGTATAAGACTAAAACAAAAGCCTTTTAAAACTGAAATTAATCTTAATATGGCAATGAAAAAATCAATATGATTCCATTTACTTACTCACATGGATATTCTACTAGTTGAATAATCACATGAAAAATCAATAGCCACATTTATAATGATGGAATGCATAATGCCAGTTATCATAGCCACATAGTCAAGGCCTTGTTCCAAGACACTAGTTTGTCTCATGAGACCTACTGATGCATAGAGAAGCTATAGCGGGCTCCACCCATCACTTACTAAGTCCAATGCATTCCTCAAATAAAAAGGTTAAGCATAACATAAATATTCGTACTAAAACTAGCATATGAAAGGTCAATAATTTATAAATAAACCAGGAATGGTATAAAAATATCACATCCACAGTCAAACATATAACCAAACCATAAATACAATATGGATTATTTGAATCATAATAAATAAACATCAAACAAGTTTAAAATCCATCAAAATATATTGACATAGATGAAAATGATTTGTAAAACTCTTTTAGAAAAAATATCTCATTTACATGAAAACATTTAAAAGTCACACAATTTAGAAAGGAAGACATTTAAAGACATTTTTGAATCATTTTGTCCCATACCACTTTGAAACTTTTCAAATGAATTAATATTTTAAAAATATTCACGTCCATATAAATAAATCCTTAAAACCCATTTTGAAAACATTAAAATTAATGAGAATGATTTTGAAGAATAAATATTTATAACATTTAAAAATATTTTTTAATAAAAATTCCCTTAAAATAATCCCTTTGAAAAATCTTTTATGAAACATGTACATGGATAACATATATGTCTTAGTAGATACATATGTAAAAACAACCTCAGATAATAAAGAGATTTTGAAATTAACCCTTACCTTGCACTTTCCTTTAGACGAGGGTGCGTCTAAACTCTTTTATGAAGATCGTAGTATGTTATTAAATTATACCAGAACCATATTAATTTTTATGATATCATACATTATTCATTTATTTCTTTATACTTCCCATTTAATAATAACATCCATGTTAAATTAACATTTCGGGTAATAATTGCTTTTTTTATCGTACGTGTTTTAACTTGTCACTCTCGATTGTATCACTTAGATCATGATTTAAATACTTAAAGAATATAAAACAACATTTATATATCATATATATTTAGAATATAAATATTTATGATAGAAATATATAAGAAATGGAAAAAATCATTTATGGAGATGGTAGTCCGTACATACGCATAAACGATGTTTCTTTTTTCATATTATATTGAACAAAACTAAGTGAATATGATATATTTAAGTACACACACACACAGAGAAATATATATATATATCTCCATTATCATTATTATCTCATATATTTAATACTTATTAATTATATATAGTTTATAATCATCGTTGAATGGTGAACGTGGAAATAAATCTCATCACGTCATGGCGACGGTAATCTGTACGTACGTACGAGAAAAAATATCCTTATATTGATGGAGAAATCGTATGTAATTGGATGGTATATCATATATAGAAAATAATTAACATGTTATAATTATTATTTACATCAGTTATACTCATTTTTATACCCATCCAAAACATGAAGTGTTTGAATAAAAAACTACACCACGATGTGGAGACGGTAATCCGTACGTACACATGTATAGTGACTTTTTCATTTATAGGATGGATAGAATAATTACTATGTTTTTACCATTTCATTAATAACATCATATTATATAGAAGATACTAGAGTTATTATTTTATAATTGAAACATCAAATAAAGAGGATGTGGAAGGAGAAAAGAACTTGAAAGAATCGATGAAATATGTACCTCATTTTCTGGGTTTTCCTTTTAATTTGAAAAAAGGGCTCCTTTTGTAGGTTTTCAGAATAAAGGAAGGCCTCTAGGATGAAGGGAGGATTTTTGGGAGGATATTTGGGCTGGGTTTGGCCATGCAAAATGTTTTTAGAGGTGAGAAATTAAGAGAAGGAAAAGTTCCCTTTATAAGAGAGGCGAGGGTCACATTACGAAAAGTTTGAAATATTATTTTATAATAAAACAATTTTCGGTTTCTAATGGCTTCAAAATAAACTATTTAAAAGAAAATGGGGGTATGGGTCGAAAACCTCTCAACCAATAAGTTTTATACAAGTTTAGGTTACCATATTAACCACATCTTTTAGATATAACTCTTAGTTAAATAGTTTAACTTTTACCGTGTCTTCTTGTATTTTTACATTATATATTTAATAATCTTACTCTAAACTTTTAAATGAACCTCAAGTGGTTCATTAATGACATATATAATATTTTTTAAGCCTTTTGGAAGAACCTTATATTTTTATGAATATTATATCAAAAAATATTATAGTATTTGTTTTAAAAACTATTTATGTAAATTTTGACATTATTGGGTTTTTGATTTTTTGTAAAAATCATAAAAGCGTGATTACTTTGAAAAAAATTGATTTAATAAAACCTAAAATGTCATAATAAACTATTAAATTAGTGTAATTCATCAAAAGTCTCGAATTACATTTATTTGGGTAATAATAATATCAATTATTTTAAACATTCTTTAATACAGTAATTACTGCATCATCATTGTGTCATAAATAAATTTAATTTTTTAATATCTAAAAATTATAAATAAAATACAATTATGTAGGAAATCTTTGTATCTTTCTAGTTAATATTTATATATGAATTTTTATTGTGTGTATCCCTATATTAAAAATGGTTTAGTTATTAAACATTGAATTTATCTTTTTAACTCTTATTTAAGTAAAATAATAATAAATGTATAATCCATGTGGAACTAAAGGATCATATTTTATTTCTAAGTTTGTTTCTGGTTGAATTAAACTTATCCAATATTATTAGTAAATGTGTCAGGTTAATAATAATATCATTTTTACCCTTAATTACCCTATTTAAATTTAACTGTGGTAAATAAAAGTAAAATGTTACTATTCACCAAAAAAATTTCATCTTATTGAACCACATTTTAGTTACTGATATTAATTGTGACTCTCGGAATTTTAAAATTCAACCCACATAAGTGGTAAAATTCTGTTTTATGTTAGTTTACAAATTCTCCTAGGAGGTGGGTAAAAGACGGTAAAACGTTCAATAAAATTTTAATATATAAAAAATTATTATAAATTGACTCCAATTAATAACATTGAACTTATATAGGTATTATTTATCTATTTTGAAATAAATAAATTTAAATATAATAAATATTTATTTAAATAAAATGTCGGTTTTTAACAATAACTCACTGTTTTTCACTATTCATCGAAATTGAAGGTTTTCATAAAAATACCAAATTTCACCCTAAGATAATTTTTGATACTCTGAATTCAAAAATTATGTCTATTTTTCCAAATTATAATCATAGAATATACATTTATTAATTTAAAATTAATTCCCTTTGTCAAAACAAAAAAGCATGTTTTCAAGAAATAATAACAAAAAACAGATTGATTCTTGTTTATGTTCAATTTCAAAGTGAAATTATTTCCAATGAATAACATTAGATTAAATGATAAAAATATAATCTATTTATTCTTAGAAACCATTAAAATTTATAATTTATCACTACAAATTATTTTGATTAAAAGAGTTGTTTTCAATTGAAATATAGTTTTTTTCACTATTCACCCTAATATGAAAGTTATCAGAGAAACACCAAAAATTTATTGAAACTAAATTATTATGTCCCGATTATAAAGAATAAATTTATATTGTAAAATTGAATATATAAAAGTTTAAAATATTGGATTTAAAAAGGGTTTTCCATTAAAAGGTGGTAAACTTTTATTGTAAAAAAATACTTAATTTATCTGAAAAAAATGAATTTGTTTTTTATTATACTTATGAAACTCATAATATTGATTCTAAAACTACAAGGATTATATAAAGTTCCAAATTTCGTTAATACTATTCATAACATTTTTTTAATTTCTAGGTTGGTAAGTCATGGCGCGCTTGAACACGGTGTTGCATGTTGTGCAAGTTATTGAATTACTTTTAAGAAATAACGTACTATGAAATCTTGGGGTGTTACTATTCGAGACCTTCTAGGTGTGGTTGTGTATTTGAATTGAGATGCATTGTAGACCCTACACACATTCATTGTCATAGAATGGTTTACCTTCCTGTTGAGTGTTTTATTTTCTTGTTTGACTATCATATGATATGGTATTAATTTGGATATTTATTCTCTTCCACAAGTAGTTATTTTTGTTTGATTTTTTTGTGTATTCATTCTTGTAAAATAGGGTATAGTCTCCCAAAGACTGACATAAATGACCCTCATTTCTAGTCAGCATCCTCAAGAGTATGGGGAGGTGCGGTTGAGGGCATGTGGCCAACCAGCCTAGGGCACCGTTGAGTGGATCCTGAGTCAGGGTATCATACACTACCTCTTTGAACATTAGTTTACAATTTAATATCATAATAAAACCATAAAATATATTTTTACTCAGAGAAATATTAATTTTCAAGGAAGACAATGGGTAGATAATCATAGGACTTTTGACTCTAATATTTCTTATACCTAGGGAAATGGAATGTGGTTGTCATTCTGTAAATAAATCATCAAAAAATAACATGAATGAGTTAGTTAGGGAGTGATCACTGATGAGTGTGATTGGTGATATGAAATAGTAAGAGGAAGAGTTTTGTGGACATGTGTTCTTGGCATTAATAAAATATGGATCATCATTTGATGAGAAATTAAGGCTTGACCTGTTTGATGAAACAGAATGGAAATTAACAATTGAAATCCTTTATTGTGGGAAGTCCTCAGGTGAGTGGTCAAGATCTCCCATTGGATAATTTTGTTATCATAGTAGGTTGGTTGTTCCATTGTTTCTATTGTAGGAGTTGTTGGATGAAGATAATATGACCCATATCATATAAGAATATAAATTGGATAATTTAACAGACCCTTGTCCTTGAAAAATACAAAAATGTTATTTAACTCAGAGGGAGTGAACGAAGGTCACGAACATAATTTTAATATGCATAATATTTTTTATATAGAGTAAAATATAAGATAAGAGAAACCATATATATTCTTATGTAATATAAAGGATTTATATGAATCCTAGGAATTTATTTTCTATTTTTAGTAAAGAAATAATGATCATAAATATTGACTAAATGATGATTCAATAACTACTCTATTAACGAGAAAACGAATTATATGATATTAGAAATATTAAACTAAATATAATATGAATCAATTATGGCGATACAATAATTTCACAAGTACAAATGACATATTATGTGTATAAAAAATTAATTTACTCAATTTAATTTTTTTGATTGATTTTACTAAAGTCATTGCTATTAATAGTGTGAGAATTTACACATATGATATATTATGAAAATAATATTTTTTAAAATTTTTAAAAAATAATAAAAATATTAAATAAAAATATTTTATGATATAACTTCCAAGATAACATATATTTTATATTTAGGGTCTAATTGACACTTTATTAGTATAAATTACATCTCTTTAATAATAAAAACAATGTTACCGTATTTAAACTTAAAATGGGTTAACTAAGGTTTAATGAAATTGAAAAGAATTACCATAACATCAAAACATGTCAAAAATTTAATCTTTATGATAATACAACATTATTACATATATAATTCTAATAAATGGATTTTTATTGAGGTATGTGGATTAATATTTACTTTATTATAAATTAATATTTTGAGAAACTCCAAAAGTTTTTATCCCATCTCTTGTAAAAGTGAACATCTCCTTATCTTATATTAATGCAATAAAACCTATTCAAATATGGTATAATCTAACTAAATATTCTAAAAATGTATCTCAATTCTCCCTATAAGACATTCTCTTCACATAAATTCAACCAATGAAATCCCTTAATGATATAAATGTGATACCTAAAGAAGATTTAGTATTCATCAACAAATGTTTTCATTTTATTTATTCATTCAACCCACTAAATTCATCTTATTCCATGCATATAGAAAACATAAATATACTAAATATACTAATATGTTTTTTATATATTGTTTTGACCTACACTTACTCACAATTCCATCTAAGGGGTAACAAACGTATCCTTCTTATGTATGGTTAACTACCTCACCATGAAATGATATTATTCAGCTATCCTTTACCACATCTTAAAGTTGGAAATAATGATGGATAATAAAATTTTATTTTATATATGGTATTTATTATATATTTATTATTCTAAAATATTTATATATATCACACCTTTAGGATTTACATTTTTTTTGAAATATGTATACTTCATTTGTGGATGTGTAGACTACCGCCTCCTCAAAGCAATGTGATTAGTTCCCAAATTACATGGAATGTATTAAGTACGGTTTTAGTGAATTTATATGATATATATGTCATAATTATTATATTTGTATAATATATATATATATATATATATATATATCAATTTATGGAAACATAATTTTTATTACATAAACATTTCATTTATATGGTACAAACTGGGGATGTTTTAATGTTTAGATTCCTGGAAAAAAGGTACATAATACATGAAAACAAAAATAATTATTCTAATTCTTTTTAAATTATTATTCAATGATTATTACTTATTACATTTAATAAAATCTCATAAACTGGGGATATAAATCAATGAAAAGGGTGAGAAAAAGGCCCAGTATGGGAAAATAAGGTAAACAGTTTACATATGACCATGATAGATATCAATAAGAACATGAATAATAGCATAATAGAATGAGAAAATGAGAAATATGGAATATAATAATAAAAATAATATGAATCACACCATTGAAAAATGGTTACAAAATTTAAATGAGACATTTATAAGAATATCAAAAAGGGTTGTCATCGAGGTTTCATAAAACATTTATGAAGGCTATTGATAAGCTGAAATCAAATAAAATTTTTTGAATCATTTAATTAATAATTTTGAATGATTTACTAAATAATTCACCTGTTATGTTTTTTTATTCCCTGAATTATGCATTTATGGTTTGAAAGGAAAAAATGAATAAAAGAATTTTTTTGGCTATTACATGCCATGAAACTAAATTACAAAATGAATAGTAGCATATCACCACATGTTGGAAGCCATGAAGCTAAGCGTGAAATTTTTTTGGCCATAATGCTCTTTACACGATGTGAATCTACATTAAATGTTGTGAACATTCCTAATAAGATTTGGATCTCCAATCCATGACTTTTAGCATTGAAATTACATTTCCCTCTAAAAATAATATAGTCGAAGAATGTTTCATGGAGTGACATATGAATCTCAGATGACATTCACACTAGATATGTGCATATTCAAAATTCGTATATAAAACCATAAATTTCTGTTAAATGAAGTGAATTCCTATTAAACATCATGCAATATTTTGTAAATATACAGAAAAAGGGAACCTTATTTTAGAGATTAAGAGTGGAAAGAACTCAGTTTTTTTATTATTATCTCATTCCATTATACTCACTCTTCCTAAATATTAATTATTTCATGTATATTTTGTAGTTTTAATTTATAAAATCATTATTGATAGTTTTCAATGGGTTGATAATACCTTTTTTCACATCCATTGTTTTGAGTACCAATAATAAACGAACCATTTATATGATCATTCTCATTCGTATTTCAAGAAAGTAGTTCACTCAGTTTTTTTATTCAAGGTTTTTATTATTTTATCCTAATGAAATTCTAAATCTAAATTATTTCAGGTTTTTCAATTATTTAATATTACTCTTATTTTTCAGGTGAAGCATGATTTTAATTCTTTATCTATCTAAAGTAAATTTTTCCATGAGTGCCTAAACCAAATATGTTATGGTTAAAATGTATGGATATATGATTATAATAAATATATAAGTCTCATACTATAAATCCTATGAATATTAATTTTTTTTTGAAAAAACTATCTTTCCAATTTGTTCGAGCAACCCGGATAACAGGTAGTTCAGATGAATGAACCTGGTATGATTGTTGTAGATAACTCTATAACCAATATTATATGACACATTATTCCTTAAGATATAAGATGAACTCACTTATGTTGCAATTATTTCCAGTCTAAGGAATTTTCACCTCATAGATAAAATTAGTTCGTATGACAATAGTCAACTAGCAACCCCCACATCCTATATAGCATTGATCTTAAGACTATAGTAGGTTAAGATAGATATTATTTTTTACAAAACCCCTAAAATTTTACATTAAACCTTTATTATCTCTTATTCTAAACCATAATTATTAAAAGTGATACATTTTCAAACCTCAACAAGACTATTGAGGACTCCAACATATAGGGTTTTATGCCATATGTTCTTGAATCCACATAAATTCTCTGTTGGATCGACCGCACATTATCAATATACTCAATCTCATTTGAAAGTGTATGTTGTGAGACAATAAAATTCTATTTTGACTACAAATCATGTGAATTAAATGATATGTGCTGGAACATCAAATTTATACACTGCTGTTGGGGACACTTTTAGTGATTCGCCCAGTAGCCAAGGAACAACGAAACTGGGATTACATCTATATTTCCACAATCTCTTTTAATTTATATTTTTTATTCTTTCTGAAATCTCAACATCCCAAATTATTGTAGAATAGTGAATTCATTAGATCTATTTATCACATTCATGGAAATTTGACACGCATGAACATCATATATTCAGGATTGGAATTGGGCGGTATACCTCTGCACACCTCCTGCTAAACATGGTAGGCCACATAAATCCAGCATTTCAAATTCATACCAATATTCCAAACATGCTATAACATCTACAAAAATAAGAATTCACCATAATATACTATGGGTCCTCATCAATACATTGTGCAACACGAAGGGTTGTGCACTAACCTATTCATACAAAAAACATTAAGATAAAACATGGACTCATTCACATGATCTAGAACAAGGTCCAATTAAGGGGGATTTTAAGTGGTGATTCCAATAAACACATTTCAAACATAATACTAGTGTTTATTACCTTTTGAAAATAGGGAGTATCTTCTGATGCAATCATGTAATGAAAACATTCCTTCTCCCCATAGGGTATAGTTGAATATTGTTTCAAAATTCAAGATCCCAAGTAAATAATGACTTGGGATGATATATCCAATAAGATACTATAAAAATAATTTCCACCCATCAGAAAATAGAAATTGCATAATGAAATTTAAAACATTTCATGGATTTATGGAGAATCATCATGGGAAGCTTGGGATATATTTTATGAGCTGATGAGAATGTTCTATCTTCAGGGATTAGAGATGTGGATCTAGGTCCAGAAAATCTACTAAAGCCCCTATCCATATGCAAACATAGTTTTCAATGGTGTAATTAATGGAGGGATTATGTTCAAGATAAAATAAGAAAAAAAGACATATTAAATGAATTATCTCACATTTGAATCCTGTGGAAGTGTGATCATGGACCACCAAGGCATGGTATCCTTCAAGTTAAAGAGAATACTCGACATGATGCAAATGTTGAAGCCTGAACTATGATGTTGGAATATTTTCATGTACCTATAGCATCACCATGCCCACAATCTCCTATAATTTAAATAAAATCATCAGAAATGTGTGGTGGAACACATCTCTCCAAATGAAGTGTTTCCAAATATTGTTCAAAAAATACCACAAATAAATGATATTCCCTTGGTGATTTTCGATTCAATGCACAAAAAAGTAAATGAATATATATAAGAGACATTCTTGACTTAGGATAATGTATTAAAATTATGACGATAACTATATTACACTTGCTGGGTCTCAAAGATAAAACCCCACAAAATTAGAAATCTAGTTAGCTGACTGATTAGTAATGTATTCATGATGTCTTATTGAGGGTGTCTTAGTTAAAATCAAAAAATCAATCTTTGTGGTGGACTTCCTAACTTTAGAAATGAAAGAAGAAGGATATGTTATAATAATCTTAGGCAAACCATTATTACCCAATAAAAATGCATATATTGAAATGAATCATGGAAGAATCATTTTTTGAGTTGGATAAGAACTTTTCATTTTTGGTATACTGAAGTCACCAAAACCAATAGATGATTCCATTGATTTCCAAGTGACCTATCTTAGTGACTAAAGTGAATGTTAGTTGAACATTAACTAATAAAGTGAGAAAATACTCCCAAATGATGATTATGAATATAAAATCAAAGATGTAAACTACATGGAACCTCTTAAATGGAAAATCATCCCACCTTTCTTACCCATAGTCATTTAGCCTTCAAAAATTAGATTGACACCCCTCCCCAGTATATTCAAGTACTCATTTTAAGAGATTGTGCATACACTACTTGTATGCATCAACTCTAAACTATCTTTTTTCTTGGATGAAAAATTGGTTAACATTTATAAAATGAATAACAAATAAATATCTTGTGGAATGGCTTATATCAAATGAATTAGTGCTACATAATTCACCCACAAAGTTTTTCATGAGGAAGGTGAAAAGATCAAATGAAAACCTCATAGGAGAATCACACCACCAATGAAGGAGGGTGTTAAAAAATTACTGAATGTTATGGATTCTGAATTAATCTTTTTAGTATCTTATATTGAGTGGGTTAACAATTTATAATGGTTCATAATTAAGGTGGTATGATATTTGGAAATGACGATGATGATAAATTGATCTCAACTCACACCATCACTGGATGGTGAGTATGAATAAATGACCATAATATAATTGAGGAAGCTAGAAATGATAATTTTCCATTTCCTTTTATGGATCAAATATCGAAAAAAACATGATATGAATTCAATTGTTTTTTTGGATGGATATTCATCATGTAATCAAATTATAGTCAACCAATAAGATTATTCAAAGACAACATTCACATGTCCATTTGGAACTTTCACCAACATGTGAGTGTCCTTCGGTATGAGAAATTCACCAGAAACCATTCAATGTTTCATGGAAAATATATTCCCCAATATGATAAAGGAATTCATAAAATTTTTCAATGGAAAAAATTTGGTTTATAGAAGATCTTTTGAGTTATGCCCAAGTAATCTAAAGCTAGTCCATCAGTGTTGTGAAGAGAAGTTTCTAGTGTTAAACTAGAATGAATTTCACTTTATAGTATAAGGAGGCATAATAATTAGGCATAAAATTTCCATGAGTGGCATGGATGTTTATCCCTCTAAGATTAATGTCATCTACGATCTACATGAGACTTTGACTGTCAAATTTATAAGGTGATTTCTGGGCCATGTAGAATTAAATATGAGATTTATGGAATACATTGAAAAATTTTATAACAAATAACACACTTATTATCAAAAGAAACTTGATATGAATTCAATGAAGAATGTATGATTGAATTCAATGCCTTAATGAATAGTCTAATAGCTGCTTATGTGAACATTTCACATGATTGGGATAAAGAATTTGATTTTTTTGTAATGCTAGAGACATCATTGTTGGTGCTATTTTGGGATAATGAGTAGGTCACAACTTATGTCTTCTGTACAGTGCCAGTGATATACTGAATGAATATCATGTTAACAACACAACTATTGAAATAGATCTCATAGTAGTTGTGTATGATTTCAAAAAATTTCATTCATATTTTATTTTATCTATGGTGTTTATACACATCGATCCTATTTCTCAGAGATATTTGATGAATAAAAAGTAATCCATTAACAAACTGATAAGGTGGATCCTTTTTCTTTCATTGTTTTATATCTTCATCACAGATATTAGTGGAACCAAAAATCTGGTCACTACCATCTATCCAGACACCCCCTTAATCTAAAAAAGGATTATGAAAAAATATACATCGAAGCCGAAGTTGCAAATGAAATCATTTTTATATTAAAGGTGATACCATAATTTTTATAACTTGATAACTATCATTCCATTGAATTCATACAAAAATATATCTCCTTAAAAAAATATGAATATTTAAATCTAAATCATTACATTATTACTGGGATGAACCTCTCATATTTGAGCACTGCACTAATGCCTTGTAGAGACAATGAATTCCAGATAAGGAAATCCCAATTGTAAAAGAAATGTGTTATATTCCACAAACTAGAGGACAACATCGACCAAAAGTCATGATATCAAATATCATAAAAAGTTGAATTTTTATGCCAACAATATACTAATAATCAATGGATTTCTATCAAAGATATGATAGGTTTCAACGTACCGGAACCATTGGAAAATGAAATGAAATGACACAAAACATAATCACGGAAAGAGAAATCCTCAATGCAAGTGGAATAATTTTCATGGGACAATTTCCCAATTCACATGGGAAGTTATTTATTTTGGTTGACATCATCTACATCTCTAAATGGGTATAAGTTGAGTCTATAGTACATGACATGGAAAAAGTGGCCATGAATTTTTGGAAAATGATTTTGTTCTCACAATTTTGGATTTCTTAGATTCTATAATAGTTATCAAGGAACACACATTAAAAATATATTAGTTAATGTATGGAGTCTAAAATTGGATGATTCTCTATGGATATACCACACCGAATAAAAAACACCAATTGGTACCACTGTTTTCATGATGGTTTATGGATCTGTGTGAAATTTCAAGTAAAATTTGAGCGTTTCCCATATTGGGAAATTAATAAGATCCATTGGGATTCTCAAAAATGTGGAGAATCATGAAAGCTGCAATTGGATGATTTGGATGAAATCTGAAAATATGTTGAAACAAATGCAATGATCTACAATGAAAACAAAGTGTAATAATTTAGACACTGAAAGATTCATTTTATTTCATTGAAATATGGCTCTTTTAATCAACTAACGATTAATATTCTTCCATAAGAAAATAATATCTAGATTGTATAAACCATTTAAAGTCATTAATGTTTTCCCATATGGTACCATTAAAATTCTAAAGGAAGCAGGTCCATCAATCAAATTCACTGGCCAATGATTAAAAATATTACATTGAAACTTCATTTAAGGATGTTTTATCAACCTAAAATTCTTTTGATCCTCATAGAATCGTTCTCTTAAAGATAAAATATGCATTGACTGGGAGGAAACCAATGATTGGTCACCATTGGTTAGATTAGGATAGAATAATTCACAGGAAATATTAGGACATGCGAGGAGAAAATGATCAGGTTTTGGACCCAAACTAAAACAAAAATGTAAATTACTCATTTGGTAATCCTGCTTGATGACATGTATTTTTTCTACAATTTTTTTAAAACCCCTACATTACACCACATGAAACATCATTACACATTTTTTATTATAGAAAACCTATTTTTTTAAATGGTTAAAACCTATGGTTGAATACATGACTATTTGTATTCCTCTAGTGACCCCCCCCCCTCATACCCTTCCTCTTAGCCATGGAACCCACCCCATCCTTTTTTCTTCTCCCTAATCCCCCCAATATCTGGGATGCACACACAGACCCACCACATTCATGACCTATAGCCCCCCTCCCTTCACAAACTAACCCTTATCTTCTGGCTGTGAATCCCAACCCCAACCTTCCCACCCTCTCACATATACCCATCCCCATTACCTCTTTCCCTTCAAACAAAAACTAATACCCCTCATAGTTCTACTCATCCTCACCCCTTCACCCAATTCCTAGAATATAGTTAACAGAAATAGTTCACACTGTACATGCAAAATTGACATCAGACCAGGATGATCAACTTACAATGAATTGTCTATGAGGATCTAGACCACCCTCAAACTCACAACCTCTTATGGAGTCTCCCCTAACACCGACTACATCCCATTAAAATCCCATATCTCATGATGAATCTGATACTAACTCTATTGAATCATCTGGTGATGATAACAAACATTGGAACCCCAAAATTCATTTCTCTAACCCTATGAATCATTTATCCTTCAACTAGATTTAAGAAAAACCAATGAGGAAATAAAAAATTCTTAACCTACCCATTCTGGCATGCATTCACATTAGTGACTAGATCCTCCTGCTCATCGACCGAATCCATATTTCATACATTATGGTGGTATATGATGAGACATACAGAGATATATTCTTGTAGATTATATGTAACTTTTATGTCGTGGTGGAAAGACTCCACTTAATTCTTAGTGGCTGACCTCATGAGATCTCATTTTCTGAATATGGCATCGATCATAGGGTCTACATAGATGAGTTTTCTTTTTTGATAATAATTCCTACCTAGTAGCTCGAGTATCCCAATACTGTTGTGAAATGAATTTGGTAGATGATAACATGGAATTGTCACACATAGCATGATCCTTAGATCACCAAGCTAGCACAACTACACATCCCAGCATTTCTGATCCTTCATTGAGACTTGATCCATGATTTTTTTACCAGGGAAAACACTCATTGGAGTTTGAGAGAGGTACACAACACTATCTTAGCCGATACCATGGGCATATCTACAATCAATGTGGTTTCTCAATTTTCCTATTACTACTAGGTTCACTTTTGGATGACTAGAGGATCATTGAATGGAGGCTCTTTCATCACTCATCGGTACCACAATCATGAAGTTTTTGATCCATCCCCTCCACTCACATCCCTCATACCGATGGAGTCCATTGATTTTATGATACTTTATATGATACAACTATTGTTTAGGGATTATACCTCTTACTAATGGGATCCAATAGTTTATGTGGTAGTAGATGAGCCCCCATATTACCATGAAGCAGACCCTACATCTCACCCACCCACAACTTCACCTCCAGCACATCCAACCCATATACCTACATCTACCACCACCTCAGAAACTATTACCCCACCCATCCATCCCACCTTGAAATTATAATAGGCCATTCATATTTTCATCCTATACAATCTTTTATGGATCTCCCCCCATTTGCACCTCCCCATTAAAGAGTGTTCCCATTACACCACCCATCCACAACCCTCATATCCCATAGGCTCTCAACCATCGATACTTGTTGGCCCCTCATCTCCTACCACTCCCACCCCACCCACATCATTGTCTGAAATTCTATAAGTGTTTTCATACCCTACATAACAATAGATGTACATTGCTGTAGAGACCCGAAGCTTATCGTACATGGACATTACATTACTTTTGCGGAATACTTATTACATAATGAAAACACACACACAAGGATCGTAATAGTTTAGTGTCTTTGGAAACTCGGAATGTAATCTTCTAATCGTGGTGAAAGATCTTCAATATCTCCCATAAAGATCTTCCTTTTTTTTACCTAAAAACCTTTCTTTATATCCTGGGGAAAAGAAAACATAAAAGGGTGAGCTCAAATGCTCAGTAAGGGTAAACAAAAGAAATATCAATCACATCATATACATAAGAACATAGCCTTTGGAAATCTTAACCTGCAAAAGAGCTCATAATATCATAACATGGGATAAATCATAGAAGTGAAAATGAGATCCCCATAATCATAACATAAAACTTGAAACTTTGTGGCATGCACACATAATCATGGAAAATCATTTCTTGTTAGTCAAGACTCATTTCCAAGACTATCTTAGTGGACAAAGTCCCTTTCTGAATCGAGTAACCCTTGTTTCAGTCCTGTTTCACTGAACCGGTATAACCTACCGTTCCAGCCCTGTCTATCTCATGAGATATAAAATCATTACCCAATGCATTGGAGGGAGATATAGGTCCCACCCATCTTATAATGAATCCATTCTTATGTGTGCCACATAATCATCATAGCATAACCCATGTAATAAAAATGGGATTCTTAAACGACATGACATCATAAAACAACTCATATAAGATAAAGGAATTCATAAAAATAATTCCATCACAACATGATCAAATCAATTTAATAATAGGGATAAAAACAGAACCCTTTATTATCTTAGATGGAAAATAATTTTGATAAAACACTTGAACTCCATTCTTGAGGAAAACATCCTTTCTTCTTCAAAATTTTTTTTCATTTCATAACATGCCATACAACTTTAAAATAAAAGAAGTTGATTAAAAATAAACTTGAAAACTTGTAAAGGAAGCTTCTTGGAAATAATGTTTTAAAAATCCATTCATGCCGTATAAGTTAAAAAAAACATTCTTCGTACTTTTGTCGGAAAAGTCAAAAAGTACCTCGTACGAAAAACATCAAAAGATTCCTTTCATTTCTTTTACTAAAAACTCACCGAAGGGTAAAAATGGATTTAAAAAATTGTAGGTGGATGGAAATAATATTACATATTGATGAAACATGGATGTGGATGATAAAATACACCCCAGTAAATACCTACGAATAAACAATCTCGGATAAAAATGAGATTGTGACATTTCCCTTACCTTAGGTCCGATTTGCTTTGTTCGTGTCCGAAGCTCCTGTATAATGGTTTAAATAATGTTATTGACTTATTACAGAATCATACATATTGATATGATTTCATATATGGTCATATTATTAGCTTCTTGTTAGTAATATTTCATTGTTACCTGTTACTCGGGTCTTTATAACTTTTTGTTCTTATGCTTGTTTTGTCGAATAAATTCTTATTCTTATCTTTAGGTTATAGATAATTCATTTCCAGAATGGTATTAGTGTAGTATATACCATATTCATTCATTCAATTCATTTATATAATCATTATGAAATGAAGATCATGTAGAACGAGTCGCATCACATCGTGGAGACGGTATTCCGTACGTACGCACGAGTGATGATATCGTTCCTATGATCGTGGAATTGTATTGGAGTATATATATATTATTTCAGTATCAATATTACTTCATAATAATCATATATAGTTACTCATTACACCATTATACCCATCCTTGTAAGGTGATGGTGGAAAATAGATTACACCACGGCGTGGAGACGGTATTCCGTACGTACGCACGCGCGGTGATTTCATTTTTCCGTAGGATGGATAGAAGGTGAATTAGGGTTGTTTCATATTTATAATAACATATCAGTATGTAAGTAATACTGATGTTATTACTTTATCATGAAACAACTAAAGAAGAAGAAGTTGAAGAAGAAATAAATTGAAAAGATCGGTAATGGATATTACCTCTTCTTTGGAACGCCTCTTTGAATCCTCCACTTAAGGAACTAAGATTGGTCTTTGGAGAAGACCAGGACCTCTAGGATTATTCTAGGGAAGTGGAGAAGGGAAAATGGCAGGGGTTGGCCGAGATTGAGTGCTCAAATTGGTGTGAGGAGGAGGGGAAGGAGGTGCCCTTTTATAAGGGAGGAGAGGGGCACCTTAGGAATATCTCAAAATATTATTTTATATTAAAGTCAAAATCGGTTTATAATGGTTCCAAAGGGTCTTATTTCGAAGATAAGGTGGGGATGGGTCGAAATCCTATCAAAAAATAGGATTTAGACAAGTTTAGGTTATTATTTTAACCTTATCAATTAGATTTAACTCTAAGTTAAATAATTTAACTTTTACCGTGTCTTTTTGTTTTCTTTAACTATATGGTTAATACACTTACTATAACATGCCAAACGAACCCCAAATTGTTTATTATTAAAATATATATCCTTATATAAGTCATTTGGCCGAACCTTAGATTTTTAGGAATAAAATAAAAATTAATAATATAATATTTGATTTAAAAACTATTTTGTGTCAATTTTGACACTATTTGATATATGATTTTTGTGAAAGTCATAACAGAATTATATGTTCGAACCAAGTTGATTAAATCAACACTAATATATCATAGTAACCTATAAATTTAGTGGAATTTATAAAAAGTCTCAAATTATATTTATTTTGGTGTTTATAACATCAATTATGTCAATATTTCATTAATAAGATAATTACTGCATCATCATTGTGTCATAAATAAATTAAATTATTTGATGTCTAAAAATTAAAATTAAAATACCATAATGTATTAAATCTTTTTATCTTTCTAATTAATATTTACAATCGAATTTATCTTATGTATAACCCCATATTAAAAATGATTTACTTATTAAACTTTGATTTTAACTATTTTAACCCTTCTTTAAATAAATTAATAATAAATGTCCTAATCTAATCCAAGTGGGCCTAAATGGTCATATTTTATTCCTAAGTTTGTTTTTGGTCGAATTACACTTGTCCAATAGAATTAGGACATGTGTTAGGGTAATATTAATATCATATTTACCCTTAGTTACCCTATTTACTATTAACCGCGGTAAAAAAAAGTAAAAAGTTACTATTCACCAAAAATTATTTTCATCTCATTGAACCACATTTTACTTACTGACATCAACCGTGTCTCTCGGATTTTGGAAATTCCATTCACAGAAGCGGTAAAATTATGTTTTATGAAAAATTCAGTTTTTTAACTACCACTTAGTAGTTTCACTATTCATCAAAAATTGATGTTTTTCAGAACAGTGCCAAAATTTCATCCCAAGCTATATTTCATATTCCGAATTCAAAAATGAAGTCTATTTTACCAAATTCATTACATAAAAGTTGCATTAATTAATTTTATAATTAAATCCCGCTGTTAAAACAAATAGCATGTTTTTAAGAAACAATATCTATCAAAAGATTGACACTTGTTTATGTCTAGTTTAAATGTGAAATTACATCCAATGACCAACATTGTATTAAATTGTAAAAATATATTATAAATATACTTTAAAACCACTCAAATTAATGATTTATCAATATTAATTATTTCGATTAAAAAAGTTGTTTTTAATTATAATTTATTAATTTTCACTATTCATCAGAATATGAAAGTTATCCGAAAAGTACCAAAATTTAACCTTAGGCTAAATTCGATACTCCGAATCCAAAAATGAAGTCCATTTTAAAATTTATAAAATTTAAAAAGTGGTTATTACTATTCATAACGGCTAGTTTTAATAATATTTTAATAGCATATCATTGTTTCGTGAAACTCAGTATTACGTACCACACACGCTATCGAGGAAGGTTGCGATTGCGTGTAATGCAAGGCAAGTCAAGGATGAGTGTTGTGCAAGATCCTTTTGGTGTAACGTACAACACAAGACATTAGTGAAATAAAAAAGAATATTTTTCATAAAATCTCAGGCTGTTACATTCTACCCCCCTTAAAATGAATTTCGCCCTCGAAATTCGTCGGGGTTATAAATGGTTTACTATTCGAAAGTTTCTTTAATAGAAACCCACATCGTAAAAAGGAATACCAAAACTTGGCTTTAAAAACTAAAGTATGAAATGTAACGATTACCCAAATAACCTAATCACTGGGGTTCCACATAGGTGAAAATATGGATATGGAAGAGAAACTTAACCATCATGTTCTGATGGCGAGTGGTAGAGAACATGGCTATGGAAAAGCCAGTAATCACAAATCCATAAATTTGTGATGATCTAAGGTACCATCTGATTCATCAGGTATAAGATCACTAGGACAACATTTTTGGTTTTCAAGATCGTTTCCCTAAAGTTGAAAATTTGAATTAGAATAAATACTTTCTTTATTTTGGTACAATCTCACTGTTGTTCATGCCTTGAACAATTTCCACTTCATCTCTTAAATAAATGAAGTTGAATTTGTTATTCGTGAAGTGTTAGCAGATCATGTGATAGAATGACGGGTCATTCCATCTGTCTCAAAAGGTTAGCAAAATTTATATACCTAAGTCGATCTATATTGGGATTAATCATATATGGTTCTTAAAATGGGCTTATACCTCATATATCATACTGCTTAATAGAATAACACTAGTTTCTACTAAACAGGGACTTCCTGTAGGTCAGTGGTAGGCGATAAAGGCCAGTCGCACTTCGGTTGTGGGTTCGATTCCTACAACCTTGTCCGAAGCGATGGGCTGTCGCCCGTCCTGCAGGTTGTCCTTTTTCTAAAACTACGTTACTATAACATCCCATCAATAATATCGAAAATCTTCTATCCTTAAACAATACTAACTTATGTCCAACATAATCCAGTCTAATATTTAGGCTTATACATAATACTGCAGTCCACTCTCATAATATAGTGACAACGATTACCAGAGATTTAACACCATCGTCGATCCCCATATATCATAAGATATGTTTTGTTGGTCACATTCCAAACATTCAAAGTCCTTAATCATGTATTCTCTTAAATACCTTAGTGAAAACATGAATTCAGTTAAATGTTAACACTTTCCACATACCAAAATCCTCAAAATTCTATATACTCAAATCATGATATCACTTAGTCCTTATATCAATCATGAGCTCATGAATACTGTTAAACATTTAATTTTCTCCTTATCCCTTCATTATGCCCATATCTGCATTCTAAAAATATCTGAATAACCTTTCCTTGATACTGGTAACATTAATAAAACACTTTTAAAACTCAAGAAAAGACAATAATGTAACAATCCTTAGATGTCTCTTTATTCCATAGTACCATGAGATTTCTTATACAACATTACACGTGATAAACATGTAATCATTTCACTACATTCTTAAACCATTAACCGAGCTTCAACAATTCTTTCACATCACATATCATTTGTAGTTTATTCATCATCATCCACATAAATACTACCCATACGACCATACTGATTCTCGTCATGCGTCTTTCCCTTAGGGCATTGGTTTGCATAATGCCCATACATTCCACATTTAAAACACTTAACCATTTTTGATGTCGTAGCAATACCATTATCCTCATCCATGGTGTTAACTGAACCTTTTCCTTTGCACTTACTTGCTTTGTGTCCTTCTTTTCCACACCCAAAGCATCTTCCAGTTCCCTTGAAACATTCTCCTTGATGCCTCTTCCCACATGATTTACATAGGGGAAATTGAACTTTCTTTCCTCTATGGTCATCATGAAACTCCATCTTTCTCTTATTAGCCGAGTCAGGAAACTTACCAAATTTTACTTTATTGATCATATTATGAGATTGCTGATTCGGCAAAATAATGATGTTTGGACTTCCAAATCCCATTTCATTTGGTTGCTCATAAAGAATATCATTCCATTGTCCATCATATCCTCCATTATCGTGAATCATCTTGTTTCCAGCCATTTTCTAAAACCCAAAAAGAATAGTGTGAGAGGCAAAAATCATAATAAAGGGAGAGTAACTTCAATATCTAACATCTTAGGTTAAATTCTATGATCGTTACCATAGTTCTAGTACTATATCCTATACGTATACTTATCCTTAGGGACATCCCTAGACATACCTTAGAAATATCTCTAGGGATCTCACTAACGTTCTGACATCCTAGTTTCCAAAGGTTGACTAAACCTTTCCTCTGATACCAACTGTAGAGACCCAAAGCTTATCGTACATGGACATTACTTTACTTTTGAGGAATACTTAGTACATAACAAAAACACACACACAAGGATCGTAATAGTTTAGTGTCTTTGGAAACTCGGAACGTAATCTTCTAATCGTGGTGAATGATCTTCAATATCTCCCATAAAGATCGTTCTTTTTTTTCCTAAAAACCTTTCTTTATATCCTGGGGAAAAGAAAACATAAAAGGGTGAGCTCAAATGCTCAGTAAGGGTAAACAAAAGAAATATCAATCACATCATATACATAAGAACATAGCCTTTGGAAATCATAACCTGCAAAAGAGCTCATAATATCATAACATGGGATAAATCATAGAAGTGAAAATGAGATCCCCATAATCATAACATAAAACTTGAAACTTTGTGTCATGCACACATAATCATGGAAAATCATTTCTTGTTAGTCAAGACTCATTGCCAAGACTATCTTAGTGGACAAAGTCCCTTTCTGAATCGAGTAACCCTCGTTTCAGTCCTGTTTCACTGAACCGGTATAACCTACCGTTCCAGCCCTGTCTATCTCATGAGATATAAAATCATTACCCAATGCATTGGAGGGAGATATAGGTCCCACCCATCTTATAATGAATCCATTCTTATGTGTGCCACATAATCATCATAGCATAACCCATGTAATAAAAATGGGATTCTTAAACGACATGACATCATAAAACAACTCATATAAGATAAAGGAATTCATATAAATAATTCCATCACAACATGATCAAATCAATTTAATAATAGGGATAAAAACAGAACCCTTTATTATCTTAGATGGAAAATAATATTGATAAAACACTTGAACTCCATTCTTGAGGAAAATATCCTTTCTTCTTCAAAAACATTTTTCATTTCATAACATGCCATACAACTTTAAAATAAAAGAAGTTGATTAAAAATAAAATTGAAAACTTGTAAAGGAAGCTTCTTGGAAATAATTTTTTAAAAATCCATTCATGCCGTATAAGTTAAAAAAAACATTCTTCGTACTTTTTTCGGAAAAGTAAAAAAGTACCTCGTACGAAAAACATCAAAAGATTCCTTTCATTTCTTTTACTAAAAACTCACCGAAGGGTAAAAATGGATTTAAAAAATTGTAGGTGGATGGAAATAATATTACATATTGATGAAACATGGATGTGGATGATAAAATACACCCCAGTAAATACTTACGAATAAACAATCTCGGATAAAAATGAGATTGTGATATTTCCCTTACCTTAGGTCCGATTTGCTTTGTTCGTGTCCGATGCTCCTGTATAATGGTTTAAATAATGTTATTGACTTATTCCAGAATCATACATATTGATATGATTTCATATATGGTCATATTATTAGCTTCTTGTTAGTAATATTTCATTGTTACCTGTTACTCGGGTTTTTATAACTTTTTGTTCTTATGCGTGTTTTGTCAAATAAATTCTTATTATTATCTTTAGGTTATAGATAATTCATTTCCAGAATGGTATTAGTGTAGTATATAACATATTCATTCATTCAATTCATTTATATAATCATTATGAAATGAAGATCATGTAGAACGAGTCGCATCACATCGTGGAGACGGTATTCCGTACGTACGCACGAGTGATGATATCGTTCCTATGATCGTGGAATTGTATTGGAGTATATATATATTATTTCAGTATCAATATTAATTCATAATAATCATATATAGTTACTCATTACACCATTATACCCATCCTTGTAAGGTGATGGTGGAAAATAGATTACACCACGGCGTGGAGACGGTATTCCGTACGTACGCACGCGCGGTGATTTCATTTTTCCGTAGGATGGATAGAAGGTGAATTAGGGTTGTTTCATATTTATAATAACATATCAGTATGTATGTAATACTGATGTTATTACTTTATCATGAAACAACTAAATAAGAAGAAGTTGAAGAAGAAAGAAATTGAAAAGATCGGTAATGGATATTACCTCTTCTTTGGAACGCCTCTTTGAATCCTCCACTTAAGGAACTAAGATTGGTCTTTGGAGAAGACCAGGACCTCTAGGATTATTCTAGGGAAGTGGAGAAGGGAAAATGGCAGGGGTTGGCCGAGCTTGAGTGCTCAAATTGGTGTGAGGAGGAGGGGAAGGAGGTGCCCTTTTATGAGGGAGGAGAGGGGCACCTTAGGAATATCTCAAAATATTATTTTATATTAAAGTCAAAATCGGTTTATAATGGTTCCAAAGGGTCTTATTTAGAAGATAAGGTGGGGATGGGTCGAAATACTATCAACAAATAGGATTTAGACAAGTTTAGGTTAATATTTTAACCTTATCAATTAGATTTAACTCTAAGTTAAATAATTTAACTTTTACCGTGTCTTTTTGTTTTCTTTCACTATATGGTTAATACACTTACTATAACATGCCAAACGAACCCCAAATTGTTTATTATTAACATATATATCCTTATATAAGTCATTTGTACGAACCTTAGATTTTTATGAATAAAATAACAATTAATAATATAATATTTGATTTAAAAACTATTTTGTGTCAATTTTGACACTATTTGATATATGATTTTTGTGAAAGTCATAACAGAATTATATGTTCGAACCAAGTTGATTAAATCAACACTAATATATCATACTAACCTAGAAATTTAGTGGAATTCATAAAAAGTCTCAAATTATATTTATTTTGGTGTTTATAACATCAATTATGTCAATATTTCATTAATAAGATAATTACTCCATCATCATTGTGTCATAAATAAATTAAATTATTTGATGTATAAAAATTAAAAATAAAATACCATCATGTAGTAAATCTTTTTAGATTTCTAATTAATATTTACAATAGAATTTATCTTATGTATAACCCCATATTAAAAATGATTTACTTATTAAACATTGATTTTAACTATTTTAACCCTTCTTTAAATAAATTAATAATAAATGTCCTAATCTAATCCAAGTGGGCCTAAATGGTCATATTTTATTCCTAAGTTTGTTTTTGGTCGAATTACACATGTCCAATAGAATTAGGACATGTGTTAGGGTAATATTAATATCATATTTACCCTTAGTTACCCTATTTACTATTAACCGCGGTAAAAAAAAGTAAAAAGTTACTATTCACCAAAAATTATTTTCATCTCATTGAACCACATTTTACTTACTGACATCAACCGTGTCTCTCGGATTTTGGAAATTCCATTCACAGAAGCGGTAAAATTAAGTTTTATGAAAAATTCAGTTTTTTAACTACCACTTAGTAGTTTCACTATTCATCAAAAATTGATGTTTTTCAGAACAGTGCCAAAATTTCATCCCAAGCTATATTTCATATTCCGAATTCAAAAATGAAGTCTATTTTACCAAATTCATTACATAAAAGTTGCATTTATTAATTTTATAATTAAATCCCGCTGTTAAAACAAATAGCATGTTTTTAAGAAACAATATCTATCAAAAGATTGACACTTGTTTATGTCTAGTTTAAATGTGAAATTACATCCAATGACCAACATTGTATTAAATTGCAAAAATATATTCTAAATATTCTTTAAAACCACTCAAATTAATGACTTATCACTATTAATTATTTCGATTAAAAAAGTTGTTTTTAATTATAATTTAGTAATTTTCACTATTCATCAGAATATGAAAGTTATCCGAAAAGTACCAAAATTTCACCTTAGGCTAAATTCGATACTCCGAATCCAAAAATGAAGTCCATTTTAAAATTTATAAAAATTAAAAAGTGGTTATTACTATTCATAACGGCTAGTTTTAATAATATTTTAATAGCATATCATTGTTTCGTGAAACTCAGTATTACGTACCACACACGCTATCGAGGAAGGTTGCGATTGCGTGTAATGCAAGGTAAGTCAAGGATGCGTGTTGTGCAAGCTCCTTTTGGTGTAGCGTACAACACAAGACATTAGTGAAATAAAAGAGAATATTTTTCATAAAATCTCGGGCTGTTACAATTGCTGATTGGGCCTAATGAGGCATGGGGTTGACCAATACTTCATCCACCATTGTGATGTTTATTGATCCAGCTACAAAACACTAGACCCCAATGAGGATTGTAATCACCCCACCACCTAACCCATCCCAAATTTATATAACCATGACTCCACCCTCCACAGTTGACCCACATACCGCGACTCCCATCACTTCCACTGACAAAGAATGATTTCTACCGTGACAACATGATCAAGAGTGGAAATTGGGGGTGATTTTTTATTCCTCTAGCTTGTCTTAGTTGGACAACATTCTCAACTTGGTTTTGGACATATTTATTAGTGATGAATGTTTTTTAATCAATGTATCCCATAATTTAATAATTATACATTAATCTCTATATATTGTAATTTAATTTTCTATATTATTACATGGCCCACATTTCAAATGATTATAATTTTATAGTACCCATGAAATGATCCCTTATTTCTTCTATGTTTTTTGATGTACCTATAGCACCATCATTTCAGGTTCAATGAGTAACAAAACATGTGGATGATATTGAACATTAGATTCAGGAGACTTCATAAGAGATTCATGCTTAGAATCTCCTAGTATAAGAACTGATACGCTTCCTTCTAGTCAAATTTACACTCAATATTCTCCCGAAGTCGTCAATCCTACCAAAAGTCCCCAAGAGCAAGAGGATACAACCATGAGTATCTTCCAATGAAAGAGGATACATTGAGGTGATGGATGAAACTGCATAACACATTGGGATATCCATCTGGATGATTATATGATTTGTTATCACTTTATTACAGAAAACACATATTTAATCAATTTTCTCATCTTATTCTGTATTCTAATAGTAATTGTAGATTATGTTTAATTTTTTCCTTAGTAAATATCTACTTTTTGTACCATACTTAAATAATTTAAAATATGATTTGTTTATTATTTCTCATCATAATATACACATGACTTTGTTTATGCTTATAAAATGTTTCAAACCTGTGAACTAATGTTTTTTCAAGTGTCTAATTTGTAATTATAATTAAATTTTTAGGTATCCTAAATTCAAAATCAGGACATCCCATATTCCCTTATTGAATGAAACTTATTATATGGAGTTATTGATTCCATAGGTCTCTAATTTTTCAATTTACATTTCGTTTATCTTAGACTTATTTTTCCATAACCCTCCCATTGTAATTACACAGATAGTGATTAAAAAATATTCTTCTATCTATGGGGGTTGTTTTCAGGATTTCACTATAGATACACTTGAGTTTTTTCATGTTATCAACTTTCTTGGATAATTTTTTTAAATTAAGAGCATTCTTTAAACCTAAAAATAATTATACCCATTTAAATAAAAAAAATTGTTAGAAATTGTTGGAAATACATATTTATCTATATTTAGATTTTTAGAATGATTGTGGAGATTAATAATTTAATTAAATGTCATCATTTTGGAAATTAATGTTAATTGAATTATTACTTGGTTTTATAGCCATAGTGATTTGAAGTCCTTTATTTACTTATATTTCCAAATGGACCCTAAGCCTATAATTTGATTTTATTTTATAAGATTATTTATTGAGTTAAACAAGGGAAATGTAAACCTATTAGAGCATGCATTTTGATAATACTGAGGCTAAAACAAAAAAATAATATTTTAAAAAGGAATGATTAAATATTTTTTGTGCTAAATTTTCATAAGACCCACCTTACGTAATTCCCAAATTAAGCCCATTTTTTCCATGAATTACCATATCAGACACTACTTTTCCATGATGATTATCCCTTCATTGCAAAATATTTGTAAAATGGATGATTTTTTTGAACAAGTGTTGGGAATTTTTTCGACTGGAAATGGATGATCCCACTATATATATGTATTATGCTGCTTATCAAAACATTTTAAAGTGATCCATACATAAATTGTATTATTTAACATCTATCATGTTCTATTTAAAAATAAAAAATAAAAGGAAAAAATAACATGGGTTGTATATTAGCAAGGTCAAAATCACTATTTCCAGATCGATGAATCCCTTAAAGGATCATATGGGGTTAGGGGAAAGATGTGATATCTATCGTAGATATGAAATTAAAAAACTAAAATAAAAAATAAAAATAATGATATATGATATCAATGTTGCACTAACAAGATATATATACATGGATCTAACATCACCTACTGGGTGTATGAACTTTTATATCTATAGAGGCGTTATTTCATTACACTTTTCATGACATTGATTCATTATACTCTAAATCATATCCTATATTTCAAGATTGTTTTTTCATTATTATCCTATATATATGTTGGCTTAGAGTAATTTTAACCTAGTTTCCAAATCCCTCATTATTACATTTGTATTTGTTTTTACAATTTAGGGATTTTAGAAAAAATGAAAGCCTATAGTTTAGATCATGTACATAGGGTATGAGTATAAGTCCAGTTTCATTTCACCCTATGTGTTTAGAAAAAATTCATTTTAAGGTAAATTAAAAATGGTCAAAGAGTTCAATGAAGAGTTAACAAATTGTGATTAAAGGATATGAGTTTTTTTAAAGAACTGGGCTATGAGACATGACTTTTTTTTCTATATAGGGATGATTCTGGAGAAAGGATTTTTATGCTTACACTAAGTTTCATTTTATTGTATATAATTAATGTTTAATTTTTTTTAAATATCTTAACCCTTTGAAACACCTTTTGAGTACTTTTTTCTTGAGGAAAATAAATAGTTGAAGTGTATGGGAATTTCATAACATGAAATCATATACATATTTTATTATCTTTTCATTAAGTATTTTCAATTATTTACTGGATAATGCACATGGTATGTTTTTTTATTATAGGAATTATGATTTCAGGGTTTTAGAGGGGAAAATAAAGAAACGTATGAAATTTGGTGACTACATGCTATGAAACTACATTAATGAATGTGTAATAGAATTTCACCACAGGATGCAATCCATGTAGTATTTCATGAAAAATTTAAAGAAATAAATCTCATTACACAATGTGAATTATCATTAAACAATGTGAACCATACATCCAAGATTTGAATCTTCAATCCGAGATGTGTAGAATTTAAATAATTTTTCAATCTCAAAATGATCCTGTTGAATGAAGTTTCATGACATGACATATCAGTACACGTCATTGATGGAGTCAATATTATGAATCTCATATGAGATTCACAAGAGATATAAAAAGATTCAAAATTCACATATAAACCCATGGAACAACATTAAATGGCATGAATTACTATTACACATCCTGTAATATTGCATCAATATATATAGAAGTAGGGAACACAATTTTAATCATTCAAAGTGACATAATATTTCTTCTTTCGTTATTATCTCATTACCTTTCACTTCCTCTCCAAATTCTCAAATTATTTCAAGTCTCTATCATTGTTTTAAATTTAAAAAATAATCATCGATTTTTTTCTATGAATTCTTTATTCCACTTTGCACATCTGTTGTTTCATGTATCGATCATCACTGAACCATTATGTTTCTAATTTTTTCATATTTCCAGTATGTAGTCTACTGAATTTGTGTTTGATTCATGATTTTAATTTCTTGTTTTTAATTGAATGCAAAATATGAGTCATTTCATGTTATTAAATTGTGTATTTTCATTCCCTATTAGTATGTTATATATGATTTCATTTCATAATCAATGAGCAATCAATTTTACCCTGAATTGATAAACCACTAAATGTATGGTTCGAATGTTAGGTTATATGAATGTAATAAATCTATAATTATAATCATTGAAATCCAAAGAGTAGTAATCATGTTAAGAAAACTATATATCAAATTCATTCGACAGGCATGACCACAAGAAGTTCCTATTAATGAACCTATCCTGGTTTTAGTATATTAGTATATTTCCAATAAAATATGAAACATTCGTCGTTAAAAGATAATATTAATTATTTTAGTTTGTGTTTTTATCTAGACCAATGTAAGACACTCTCAAAGGTAGAACAAGACAGTCTTACCCTATTCAACTAGTGACCTCCACTCACTTCCCAACCTATATCTTAAGAATATAAAAAAATATTATAGAGATTGTGTTTTAATAAAATACCCTAAAATTGACCTTGAGAACTTTCTTATCTATTCTTAAAAACCATAATTATGTAATGTTCTAGTTTTTTCAAAATCAACCAAACTAGTGAGGACTCCAACATACAGGGTTCTAATATGATTTTTCATACTACCAGTTAAATTACCAATGGGATCGACCGCGCATTATCATGATGTGATGGGTTATTTTCAAGTGTATTTTGGGAAATAAATCAATTATAATTTTTGTCATAGTCCATGCAAGTTAAATAACATGTGTGGTCCCGTCAACTATAAACCAAGGTATCATACAACATTCCATCAATAGTGATTAAATTCATCACACAATGAATTTGAGTGATATTAGGTCACACCCTTCATGTCTTAATTTTCATGTGATTCACATAGATAAAAATAAATCATTTCACAAAAAACCCAAGGGGAATAAAATGATACATGATTTATTTCAAAAATCATGGTGATTCAAATTATCATTAAAAACATTACCATTATGTCATTTATAACCCACAAAAAGAGAATGTAGGTTTTATGAATGTCAATTATAGAATAAAATAAATATTTTTTACATATCTGTTAATACCCTTAGAATATAAATTGGTTTGGGTATGTTCAAAAATAAAATAATAAAATTTGTTGATGTGAAGAGAGAAATTTTGAGATGTAAAATTGGAACCATAATGGGTATAAACCATAGTTTTATAGAAGAGTAAAAAGTGATGGGGAAATGGTATCCCACTGATAAAAAATAATTTTTCATTAAGGGAATGAATAAAAATGAAATAAGGGAGATTGAAAATAACATTCAAAAGGCATAAATAGAAAGAAGTTCTTGCAACTAAGAGAAAATGAGGATATTTCCCTTACTATAAAGAGTATGTCCTAAAACATGATGATTGAGACCTTGGGGGATTGAGGAAACCTTGTGGGGACTCCATGGATGTTAAAACTACCAGATATTAATTGAGTGTGGATTTTGAGTGAATTGAAATAGACAAATCAGTGGATATTTATAAAATAATTTGAGGATTAGTTTATTAATTTCCAAAATATTTCTATAAAAACCATAACTTATAATTTACAATTAAATTTATTTTTACGTCATTAATAAAGAGATTTAGTTTTTTTGAGATATATAAAATAAATTTTCTCAGGTAAAAAATATCATTTATATATTCAAGGTCATTACACATTCACATTATTTCATTCAATATGACGTGACAATGGAAACACCGTTCATGTGTACGGACGACCAACCGAATCCAAAAAAATGTATTTAATTTTTATTTATATATTTTTTAGATTTTATAAATACATATATACTTAATATATAAGATATTTATTTCATTACAATCAGTACAGATATGATTAAATCATGATAAAATTATGAGGACTAAAATTATATCCAATCACATCACCTGACAAAAACAAAGTGGATTTTACCCGATACTTAAAAATAACATGTAATTGATGATAACAAGGCTATAGGAGGTCATAAGTAAATCACATATGATATGATTTAATTGAATATGGTTTGATAAAATATTTATAAAATATTTATATTTTTGATTTTTATGGTTTTCATGTGTATAATGAGATTCAAGACCTAATGTTAGGAATTTCTTCATCACTTTTATTTCTGTGGGACACATGTCCCATACATTACTTATTTCTTTGGTGTAGTGTATATAAATCACATGAATTACTTTAATGAGTCTTATAAAGAATATTATTGTATTTTATTATCCTTATAATTTTCTTTCCTTCATGGTGCTTATGATTATTCTGATCATAATGTAATGATTATTTATTTCACAATATCATTAATATTTTTTATTTATTTTTTAAGACTCTAGTGGGGAATATTTTTCGTATATGTCCACATTGTCTATAATTTTTAAAAAATGGTTATTTATTATCATATGGTTTTTAAAGAAATTTATTCCCATTTTAGATTTTTTCTGATATATTTTAAATGATGATTTTTTTCATTTCCCAAATGAGGTACTTTGTGAATTTTCTAAAAAAAGGTATGAATGAAATGTTTTCTTATCTTATATATTGTGAACAGAATTTTATTCCATCATGATTTTGTAATATTTTCAATATTCCCTTGCATATTTATAAGGTTATATTAAACTAAAATTAATTCTTATAATATTGTGTGTAATTTTTAATAATGAAAACACTTTCAAATCCAAAATGATATTTTCCTCTCGAATTATTTTTCTAGTGATCATTCAAAATTATTTTCCTTATATGATAACATTATATGATGTTATGTATCTTTCACTAGGAATATATTCAATGAGTACATTATTATTCTTTATAGATATGGTTTATGATTAATATGGAATTATTTTTATGAAACCCATTTCCTTTCTCTGATTATGGTATGATTGAATGATGTTTATAAATCCTATTTCAATCCATTGGATCTGATATGATGAACGACTAATGTACTTTTGGAAAACATTTATATGGTTTTCATTATGTGATTGGTGGGACCAATATATCCCTCCAATTAATTGGATAATGATTTATATACCATGAAATAGACATTGATGTAATTAGTAGTGAACATAGTTTCATAATGGATTTTTACCACTAAGATGCTCTTGTGAGTGAACCTTGAAAAATAAGATGTTCATGAGAGTGAACCATGATTACCATGATAATGTTGAATGTGAACTCATAATAATAAGATAGCCTTGGTAGTGAGGCCTTAACACTTATGAAAATAAATTTCTATCTGTAATTGTACACAAAACTTTTATGTCTTTTGTTATGCTTTCATGGAATATGAACCTTGATTCTTTATAAAATTGTACGATTTATTCCATGATACTATTATATGATCATTTTTATACATGATATGACTTTAAAATGTTTATGTACATATACTAAATGATCCTATTATGATAGAAATATAACTACTTTACCCATAATGATAATCTAAGGTCAACCATTATTAGGTTTATTTTCTACTGGATATGAAGAAAGGAATGAGGTCTAATATGTAAAAAATAATAATTGTTAAGAATAAAAATGTTAGAGAATATGTAGATGTATTTGACTAGTTTTTTATGATCCCATGTTTACAAAGGAAATAATCTAACATAGTCTATGGGAGTTTGTTTTTGTAATATATTAATGTTATAAAAATTTACATAATGCCAATATACGTTATGATTGTTTCATCATACGTGTAGTATTTAGCATGGATTGAAGGGAAGATGAATGTGTCCATGTCAGTTGCACAAAATAAAGATACAATTTACAAATATTCAAAATTGTATCTGATGTACCGTCTTTCTATCATCGAAATATGATTTATCTGAATTTATTTTTATATCTCCTCACTTTGACATTTCACCCACTATGTTCTATATCTTAGGAAAAAGGACGATAAGCCTCTAGATCCCATGGTGTTGGCTACATCATTTAGATGGTAGAAGATTTTTCTTATTGGGTGTCAATAACAGTTGCTGGTGATTGGAAATGTTTAATCATTAGGGGATTTTAACTTGCAAAAATCATAACCAAATGATGTAATCTCGGGAATAGATTTGTTATATTCTATGAAAATGTTCATCAGGTGTGTAACACCCATAGATTTTCTGTGATATATATTTTTTAAATAAAATTTCTTTTATAGATTTTGATATAGCCAACACTAAGACTATGTAAACCATTTTATAAAAAATCATTATATCCTATATGTTAAATTGGTTGTATGAATAGTTCTGACCCTATTTGAAAAACTTTTATAATTTTTTTAGAAAATATAATTTCATTTTTATTAAGGAATATATATTCTTTAAGAAACAACATTTTACAAAAAAAATATATATTCTATATGACAAAATAATTTAATTAATTTCGTCAACATTTAGAAAAATTAATCGAAAAAAATAAACTCAATATTTTATATTAATTTTTAAACATTATCATACTGAATTTTACGAATTTTTGGAAATGAATACTTTTATGATGAATTCTGATATATAATGATTTTTCCTGAAAATATACATATAATTTATATAATTAAAAAAGATCCATTTTGATATATTTTATTAAAAGTTATAATAGTTCATTTAATTGGGATTAATTAGTAATTTATCATTGTGTTCAGTTTTAGTTGTATTTTAGTGTAAAAATATCGTATAGTTAAGAAAACATTTAGTTTCTTGAAAATCGTTTTTCATCAGGTTCTACAAGTATATTTTGAATATTACTTCTTCCACTTCTAGAGATTTAATTTTAATAAATTTATTCAATATTATGAAATAAAATTTATAAATTTTTTATTACTATAAATTTATTTATGTCACATCCTAACATATCGTTGTACACTATCTTTTCAATGTAATTCAATAACTTGTGTTAGATGCAACAATGAGTACTAGCGCACCATGACTTAATAACTAGCTGTTAAAAGAGAGGTTATGAATAATATTAACTGATTTTTGAATTTCATATAATCCATAAAATTTTAGAATCCATATTCTATATTTCTTAGACATAATATAAGAACAAATTCATTATTTCAGATAAAAGATTTATTTTTCAAAAAATGAAATTTTACCACAATTTAATGGTGAAACCTATTTTAAAACCAATATTTGACACATTTAAAAATTAAATTTAATGAAATTTAATTCTACTTTTTAATTAACAAATAAAAATTTAGTTTGGAAAAAATTTTCTTACTTTTCTGATAACTTTTATATTTTATTGAATAGTGAAAAATACCAATTTTTAATTGAAAACAACTATTTTAATCGAAATAATGTATATTGTTATATTATTAATTAGAATGGTTTGGAAATTTAATTATATTATATTTTTATAATCTATTACAATATAGGTCATTATAAGTAATTTTACATTTAAATTAGACATAAACATATGTTATTCTTTTGATAATTTTTACTTTTTATAAACCCATTATTTACAATGGGAAATAATTTTAAATTAATTAATGAAAGATATATGTTTTTAATTTGTTAGAATAGAATACATTTTTTAATTTGGATTATATCAAAATTAGATTAGGTTGAATTTTTTGTATTTTTTTGAAAACTATCAATTTTTAATGAATAGTGAAAACACTATATTATTGTTTAAAACTGACTTTTTTATTTAAATAATTATTTTTTTATTTATATTTATTTAATGTCAAAATAGATATATAAAACCTATATAAGTTAAATTTAATTCATTAGAGTCATTTTATAATAAAATTTGATGTATAAAATTTTATTGAACATTATAACATCTTTTACCCACCTTCTTCCCACATATGAAAATTTGCATAAAATGTAATTATACTGCTTCAATGAATTGAATTTCAAAACATTGAGTGTCACAATTGACATCAGTAATTGAAATGTGGTTCAATAAGATTAAAATAATTTTTGGTAAATAATAACTTTTGACTTTTATTTTCCACGGTTAAAAGTAGAATAAGGTAATTAAAGGTAAAAATGATATTATAATCCCCATAACACATGACCTAATTCTATTGGATAAGTTTATATCGACCAAAACCAACCTTATGAATAAAATTTGATCCTTTTTGTCCACAGGTATTATATGTGTACATTTATTGTTATTTTATTTAAAGAAATGTCAAGTGTTAAATTCAACGTTTAATAAATAAACCATTTTTAATACAGGGTTTTACCAAATATAAATTCAACTATAAATATTTATCATAAATGTAAACATATTTCCAACATAATGGTATTTTATTTATAATTTTTAGATTTTAAATTGTTAAATTTTTTAATGACATAATGATGATGCAGTAATTTCTTTATCAATGAATGATTAAAATAAATGACATTATAAATATAAATATAAATGTAAATTGACGATTTTGATTCCATAAACTAATTTTATAGGAAAATGTGACATGTTAGGGTTGATTAAATAATTTTTTTTGATGTGATAAAGTCTTTATGACATAAAATAAACAAAATACCAAATAGGGTCAGAATTGACTTAAATGAGTCTGTAAAACAAATACTATATTATTAATTGATATACCATTTATATAAAACTAACGATCAGCCACAAGAAATAGGTATGGTTGGATATATGAATAATGAACCACCTGGGGTTCTCTTGGATTTTTTTGTCATATGTTTATTAACGATTTATTATAATAAAAAAGAGGACATGGTAGAAGTTAAACTATTTAATTATGAGTTAAATCTAAAGGATAGAGATAATATTTTTACCTAAACGTGTCTAAAACTTATAGATTGAAAGTATTTCGACCCATCCCCACCTTATATTCAAAATAAATCAATTTTTAGCCATTAGAAACTAAAAATGAATTTATATGAAAATAATATTTCTAACTTTTCCTATAGTAACCCTCACCTCTCTTATAAAATGGTACATCCCCTTCTCTAAAAATCACACCTAAAAAACCATTTTTCTCAGATAACCCCTACCCAAATCTCCTACCAACTTACCTTAAATCAACCTAGAATCCTTTCCTTGACCATAAATCCATCATAAAGAGCCCTTTTGTTCTAATCCAACGAAAAAACCCATAGAATAGGTAATTATTTTATCACCTATTTCAATGTTCATTTCATATTACAACTTCTCTATCTTTGTTATTTCCATAACAAAATAATAACTCCATTTCCTTCATTATACTATGTTATTATTAAAAATATGGTACAACCGTACTAATTATTCTATCCATCCTATGAATGATAATGTCACCGTGCGGGCAGACGTACGACTTACCATCTCCATTTCGTGGTGTAATTTATTATTCAACATTGTGTTATTTAGATATATATAATGATGAGTAATATGAATATGAATAATGAAAAAAAATTATAATTTCTATTTAAAATTAATATACCATCCAATTCCACTCCTTTTAATCATAAAAGAAATGTTATTGTCGTTTTTGTGTATGTATGGCTTACCATCTCCACGACGCAATGAGATTCATTTACAAGTTCACAATTAAAAGATGATTATGAAAATATATATTATTAATAAGTGTGTAATATATGATATAATAATTCTACTTGATGTATATATATATATATATTTATTTATGTAATTACATATATCATATTCAATTACTTCTGTTCAATACGATATGAAAAGGGAAACATCATTTATGCGTATGTACGACCTACCATCTCCATAAACGGTGTCTTCCATTTCATATATCTATATATTATAAACTTTTATTTTCTAAAAATATATTATATATAAATATTATTTTTTATTCTGGATGTATTTAAATCATGATCTAAATAATACGATCATGAATAACAAGTTAAAACATGTACGATAAAGAAAGTGATTATTATCTGAAATGTTAATCTAATAAGGAAATAATTATTTAATGGGTAGTATAAAGTACAAAATGAATCATGTGTTATATAATAAATATGAATTTCGTTCTAGTATAATATAATAACATTCTATGGTCATTATACAATAGGTTAAATATACCATCGACAAAAGGAATGTGCAAGGTAAGGGTTATTTCTTCATTCCCATTATTATATGAGATTCTTTATCAATAAGTATCTAATAAGACAAAATTATCATATATGTACAATTTTAATTAAAAGGTTTTGAAATGGAATAATTCAAGGTTTTCTGGAAGGTTCTATATAACAAGATCATCATTTTAATTTTTGTATATATTTATCATTCTAAATCATTTTAATTAATGTCCTTGTATTCAAAGTGGTTTTAAGGATTTATTTATTTGGAAATTATTGTAATAAATGTTAATTCATTTGAAAAGTTTCAAAGTGGTATGGGGAACATTGATTCGAAAGTATCTTATAAATTAATTAATTTATAAATTTTTGACTTTTAAATCATTTCACAAAAATGGATATTTCTCTCCAATGGTTTTACTGATCATTTTCAACTATGTCAACATTGATTACTATATATTATTGTTGATTAAGGTTGATTTATTTTAAAATAATTATCCATATTTTACTAAATGAGTTATGATATGTCTGACTGTGGATGTGCTATTTTTATACCCTTCATGGTTTATGGTTGAATTATTGACATTTTGGGTGCTAATTTTGAAACTATTGTTTATGTTATGTTTCATCATTTTCATATGAGGAATAAAGTGGACTTAGTAAGTGATGGATATAGAAATATATAGCCCTTCAATGCACCAGTAGGTCTTAGGTGACAAAATATTCTACTGGCACAAGGCCTTGAAATTATTATTTTTAGTCTTGGCACGATGCCTTGACTATGTGGTAATGATGTCCCGCTTTAATAATTCCCTCATTATGAAATTAATAATTACATCTGATTATTCGACTCTTAGAATATCCATGTTTGTGTTTATATGGTAATCTTTGATTTATTTTCTTCATATTATGTTATAGTTTATTTTTAAAAAGCTGTGGTTTTTATTACTCATCTTGCCTTAAATTTTTATATCTTTCGCTAAATTATTTACCATTACCGCATGTCTGAGCATACCCCTTCCTTATGTTTTTCTTTCCCATGAGTCTAGGAAGTGTATTATGTTTGATATGAAGGATTAATTATGTGTAATAATGGAATTCTCCATAGATTATTTATATCTTTTTTTATTTTTGAATGTGTAATGTAATGTTCATATATGTATTCTATTTTCCAAGACTACTAAACTGAGTGGTCCTTCGGGACTTGGTTCATTCTAGTCATGCCAATGTATTAAAATAATGCACTGGATCTGGACTTCTGGGGTTGGGGAATTACAGTTCGTATTAGAGGATGTTTAGTTCAATCCTTGGAAACTATATTTTGAAAAACCATGATTAGAGAACATTAATCTAAGATAGTCTTGGAGGATTATTATAGAAGAACTTCCAAGAATTTTGGTAATTTAATGATTTTGTGTATTTTACATGAAATAAATCCATGTATGGATACGAGTAGGTAGAGGCGGCTCTGGAACAATTGTACCTAGGAGTAAAATCTCCGACAATGTGTTTTGGGCTTGACACGGGGTATCCTGGTACAAGGCAATGGACCTTGTTTCACTCTTGGTTGTGACACTTCTGGAGGATATGATAAGGATAATTCAAATTTTCATTACAAGACATTATAAAGGATTTATAAATTAATACATACTCAATGAAAACATTTTTTATAATTATATATTATATGAATAATCATTTCAATTTACATTAGGTATTTTACATGATTGCTATTATGCATCTCTATTCATAAACTAACCTAGTGTATGTCATATTTTTGAAATGGCGCCTAGTAGAGGGACTGAGAACTCTATCAATACGCATGATTCAATGAGTTATAAGGATCGTGTCTTTAATGGTATTGAGACAACATTTTTAATGTAAATAGTCCAACATGTATTTTCATCATATGATGAAATAGTATCATATGTTAATAAGATAAGTAATGAATTCTCTGAATCCAATGGCTTTGAAGGGAAACAAGAGAAGAAATGGTTGATAAAAAGAAAGTTGAATAAACGGAAGAGGGGAAAGAAAGATTTTCCCATATGTGATAACTGTTGAATGAATCTCCCCGATAAATGATTGATTGGAATGTGATTTTTTATAAGTGTAGATAAAATGGCCACCAATGATATGATTGTAATGGTAAGACAGAGGTTTCCAATGTTCAATGCTTCATCTTCAAGTAGTTGTGACACTACGTTAATAACTGTCCAAATCATCAGAGTATTTCTCGTATGATGCTATTGGATAATAATAAAGTTATGAGACTACCACATATGAAGATGAATTATTAGTGTTCTTATGTAGTTATTAAATAACTATTTCATTTGAGTGTTATATCAATGATGTACTGGTTATATGAATTATAAAAATAAATAAGTATTGTATTACAATACTATTTCATTGAGGATTTGAGATTATATGGTTCTATGAAATGTGAATCAATATCAAGTTAAACATGTTGTAAAATACATGGTTGAAGAAAAGATAAACCTTAATATGGTTCTGATACTTACATCGTGATTTTGAAATAAGATATGATTGATATGGATAAATTATATTTGATATTCTTGACTACATTGAAACTAATAAATTTTTTGTTTATTCCATTATTGTTGTTGTTTAGAAATTTTTTTGATATAAATAGTATATCTAGTATTCAATAAGGAATAAGGGAACTCAAATGTAATAAACACTGTTTTATGGTAATTTTGGGTGTGACTATGTTTTAAAAGAATACATGTGGTAGGTATTCTCATGTTATTACTTGGAAAAAAGATCTTCAATATGTTAACCTTCCTTATAAATTTTGGAAATTGAGTTTAGACAGAAGTATTTTGGATAAGTCTAAATTATAGAAGGGATTAAGTGTGACATTGGATTCTATATTTAAGGTTAAACCATTTCTTAAGATAATTTTTTGATATTTAAAAAATGGAAAACCCGAAGGTCGGGCAATAACCCTTCACATCTGGCCAGGCCGCGAGACTTAAACCCCCAATCGAAGGGCGTCAAGGGTGCATCACCTACCACAGACCTATGTAATGTCCTAGTTAGTATAATTTAGTTTTTCATAAATAGTATGACAAAATAATTATAAATTCATTATTTTTGGAACCCTATACAATTCGGGTAAATAGAATATTTTTGAATTCTATTATCATTTAGAATGGAAGATGAGTTTGTGGTAGGAATTAGTTGACAGATAAAACTCTACTTGTCAATTAATTTTTTTCCTATTATTCTATGAATAATTTAATTCTTAAACATTATGGAAGGGATCATAAAAAAAATTGTTATCCTAATACCTTATGTTTTGTTGAACAGATGATATTTTAAATCTCATTGATTAATGGCTTCGAGGCCCCCAATTTTAAACTTGTTTGTGATTGATGATCTCAATCAATCCCTATAAATATTTAATTTTTTATCCAATTATGTGTATTTAATTTCTACCAATGTCCTCATAATCGAGATCATAATTTGGTGGTGACTTTTTATTTTTCCTTTTCCTCTTATTAGGACTAAATTTTATTAACCTGATTTCTGATGTGGGATTTCCACAAAAGAATTTTTCTATTTTAAACCATTAATTTTTGATGAAAAATTTCAAATTGCATGGAAGTAATTTATTGAAGTAGGCGAGAATGAAACACCCCATGATTTCATAGTACATTATCTCTTAAAAGAAATTCAATAACTTGTGCTACAAGTAACACCGAGTTCGAGCACACCACGACCTACTCAACTAGACGATTTAAGGTGCGGTTATGAATATTATTAACTATGTTTTGAATTTTATATAATCCATATAATTTTAGATTCTATATTATTTGTTTCTTAGATATAATATAAGAACAAGTTCAATTTTTTTCAGGTAAAAGAAGTATTTTTTAAAAAATGAAATTTTACCGGCTTTTACGGTGAACAATTTTTCAAAACCAATATTTGACACTTTCATATATCAAATTTTATGAAATTAAAATCTTCTTTAGAAGAGGGAGATAATAATTTAATTTGTATAAATTTCATTACTTTTCTGATGATCTTCATATTTTGATGAATAGAGGAAATACTAAATTTTAATTGAAAATATCTTTTTTAATAGAATAAACATATACTGTTAAATTTTGAATTTGAATGGTTTGGAAGTATAATTAGATTATATTTTTATCATTTAGTAAAATTTAGAACCTTATAAGTAATTTCACATTTAAATTTTATAGAAATGCATGTCAATATTTTGATTGTTTTTACTTTTAAAAAACATTCTTTTTGGTTTTGACACGAGAATTAATTTTAAATAAATTAATGAAACTTATATGTTTTTAATTCTGTAAAAATAGATTTCATTTTTTTCATAATATCAAAATTATATTAGTTGGAATTTTTTTTATTTTTATGAAAACATTAAATTTTTGATGAAAAGTAAAAAACACTGAGTTACTGTTTATAATTGCCTTTTTATTTAAATAGTTATTTATTTATTTAAATTTATTTAAATTAAAAATAGTTATATAATATCTATATAAGTTTAATGTAATTCATTGGAGTCATTTTATAATAATATTAGATGTATATAATTTTATTGAACTTTGTAACGTCTTTTACCCACCTTCTAGGCACTTTTTCAAATTAGCATAAAACGTAATTTTACCGCTTGTGTGTATTGAATTGAAAAAATATGATAGAAACGGTTAACATCATAATGTAAAATGTGGTTCAATAAGATGAAACTAATTTTTTGAGAATAATAACATTTGACTTTTATTTACCATAGTAAAAAGTAAATAGTATAATTAAAGGTAAAATTGATATTATAATTATCCTAACACATGTAATAATTCAATTAGATGAATGTATTTCTACCAAAAAAAAATATTAGGAATAAAATATGATCTTTTTGGTTCACTATGATTAGATTATGAAATTTATTATTATTTTATTTAAAGAATATTTAAAAGTGTAAAATACAATTTTTAATAACTATACTATTTTTAATATCGGTTTATATAGAAGATAAATGCAACAATAAATATCTATTATAAAGATAAATAGACTTCCTTCATAATGTTTTTTTATTTTAATTTTTAGAGATTAAATTAATAAATTTATTTAGGACACAATGATGGTGCAAAAATTTTATTATCACCGAATGATTAAAATAATTGATATTATAAATATAAATATAAACATAAATTGAGCATTTTGATTCCATCCAAAAATTTTATAGTTTAATATGACATTTCAGGGTTGATTATATAAATTTTTATTGAAGTGATAAAGTTGTTATGACTTTAACAAAAACAAAATACCTAATAGCGTCAAAATTGACATAAATGAGTTTATAAAACAAATGCTATATTATTAATTGATAAAACATTTCTAAAAATCTATGTTTTGGCCAAATGACTTAGATAAGGTTTTATATATCAATAATAAACCACTTGGGGTTCTCCTGTATTTTTATAGTATGTATATTAACCATTTATTATAATAATACAAGGGGACATGGTAAAAGTCTAAAAGATAAATATATAATAATGGGCTAATATGGTGACCTAAACATGTCTAAAACCTATTAGATAAAAGTATTTAGACCCATAAGTACCTTATAAATGAAATAAATCAATTTGGAGCCATTAAAACCCGAAAAATATTTTATAATAAAATAATATTTCAAACTTTTCCTATAGTGACCCTCACCTCTCTTATGAAAGGGTACATCCTCTTCTTTCAAAAACAAACATCCAATGCCATTTGAGTCAGAAAACCCCTACTAAAATATTCTTCAAACATCCCTCAATTAAACCTAGAGGAATTCCCTTTAGTAGAAAGCCAACATAACAAGCCCTTTTGTCCAAATCAAAAGGAAACACCCAAATAAGAGGTAATTATTTTATCACATCTTTTAATGTTATTTTCTTCTTACACTTTATTTTTATTTGTTACATCCATACCAAAATAATAACTCCAGTACCTTATATATACTATGATGTTATTATAAATATGGTATAACCATACTCAGTATTCTATCCATCCTATGAATGATAATGTCACCTAGCGTGCGTACGTACGACTAACCCTCTCCACACTGTGGTGTAATTTGTTATTCAACACTATGTTATTTGTATGGATATAATAATAATTTATGTATATAAATAATGAATATAAAAAGGTAAATTATATTTACAATTAATATACCATCCAATTCCACTACTTTTAATCATTAAAAAAATTATATCGTTGCTCGTGTGTATCTATGGATTACCGTCTCCACGACACGATGAGACTCATATCTAGGTTCACCATTCCATGTTGATTATAAAAATATATATTATTAATATGTATGCAATATATGACATAATAATGATACTGGATATATATATGTGTGTGTGTAATTACATATATCTTATTCACTTAATTACGTTCAATACGATATGAAAACAGAATCAACGTTTATGCCTATGTACAGCCTACTGTCTCCATAAATGGTGTTTTTCATTTGATATATCAATATATTATTCATTTTTAAATTATAAATATATATTATATATAAATATTTTTTCATATTATGAATGTATTTAAATCATGATATAAATGACATGATAAATAATAACAAGTTAAAATAGGTATGATAAAGAATGATATTATTACATGAAATGTTAATTTAACATGGAAATCATTATTAAATGGGAAGTATGAAGTAATAAATGAATCATGTATCATATAATATATATAAATATGGTTCTATTATAATATAATAACATACTATGGTTATTATACATGAGTTTAAACGTACCCTCGACCAATGGAAAGTGCTAGGTAAGGGTCATTTCTTCAATATCATTATTATCTGAGATTGATTATCTGTAAGATTCTATTGGGATATATTTTTCAGATATGTCCATGAATCATTAAATTTTTTATAAAATCAATCATTTATGGTATTATGGAAGGGTCTATTTAACCATATAATCATTTTAATTATTTTAATGATTTATCTTTCTAAATAATATTAATTAATGTTTGTGTTTTCAAAATGGTTTTTAGGATTTATTTATATGGACATGATTGTTTTAAAATGTTAATTCCATTCAAAAGATTTGAAAGTGGTATGAGACACTTTGATTCCAAAATATATTACAAATAACTTCCTTTATAAATGTGTGACTTTTAAATGATTTCACCAAAAGGGATATTTCTCTCTAAAAGTTTTACTGGTCATTTTCTATAATGTCAACATTTCTTACTGGATATTATTTTTGATTGAGGATGATTTATTATAATAAAATAATTAATATTGTATCGAATGAGATATGATATTTTTTAATGTGGATGTGCTATTATTATAATCTTCTTGGTTTATATTTGAAGTATTGACATTTCATATGCTAGTTTTAATACAAATGTTTATGTTATGTTTCAACATTAATATATGAGCAATGCAGTGGACTTAGTAAGTGACGGGTGGGGACTACTATAGCCCCTCGATGCAGCGGAAGGTCTCATGAGACAAACTAGTGTCTTGGCATATGACCGTGAAAATATTTTTATCCTAAGTCTTGGCATGAGGCATTTAATATGTGGTACTAATTTTCAGTGTTTATAATTCCCTCATTATGAAATTAATTATTATACGTGATTATTTGAAAATTATAATATCCATTTTTTTGTTTTAATGATAATTTTTAATTTAATTTCTTAATATTATGTTCAATTTTGTATTTAAAAGGATGTTCTTTTTATTACACATCTTGCCTTAAAAGTTTATAGCTTCCTCTAAATTATTAATCCTTACTAAGTATCTGATCTCACCCCTTACTTATGTTTTGTTTTCCCAGGATTCTCATAAGAGTATTATGTTTGATATGCATGGTTAATCTAGGGAAATAATGGGATTATAAATAGATTATTTATGTTGAATTTTATGTTTTAATGTGTAATGTAACGTTCATGTATATAATCTATTCTATAAGACTACTAAACTGATCGGTCCTTTGGGACTTGATTCATTGTAATCATGAAAATGTATTAAAATAATCCACTGGCTCTGGGATTCAGGGGTCAAGTAATTACAATTCTTTCTATAATGAATATTTAAAAAAATTAAAATTTGTAATCATGATTATGTTTAAAATCGGTTTACCAGGTGAGTTAAATCAAGAGATAAATGAAAAATAGAAATTAAACATTTCATAATACTAATTTTCCCATATTTTGACATCATTGTTAAACATATTAGATTCAAGGTCTATTGGGAATAATTTCACACCATAACGACTTTGATTTATTTTAATATTTTAATAAATTCCAACTGTTCCCTCTCCATAATTATGACATGAAACCCCTCATTTCTATTAATTACAACAATTTGATACATTTATATTACCCAAACATATCCGAAACATCTTTTTAACTTTTCAATACATGAGTTATATTAATTTTCTTCTTTGAAGACCATTACATGTGTCTTTATGAAATGATATAATGGAGGCCTAACCATGGGGAAGTAACCATTTTACCCAACCTCATTCATTTTATCTCATCTGTAAAAAATATATAAATATATGTAATTTATCATGAAACTAGAAAAATATCATCTTTAATAAACTAAAAAGTTATCACTAAAATCAATCCTCTATTCAATCAAATGAGTAGGGAAATTATCGCTCTTGTGTAAGTATGGACTATTTCCTCCACGTAGTGATAAATTCGTATTCCATATCAATATTTCATGGATGGGTAATGTGATTGGTTGTTTATAGAATTTATTTATGTAATATGTATTATTTGTATTCTAAAATAACATATATACCATATTATTATCTGATCTTTTTCTGAAGAATAATGTCGATCATGCAAACATGCGACTACCTCCTCCATGATGTCATGTGATGGTTTTTCAATTATTTTTCACATGATTTTAATAAGGTTATATTGAATAAAAATATATAATATAAATTATATAATAATTACACTATAATCATGAAATAATTCATACCATTATTTTATTATTTACTTGAAAAGTGAAATCTGTTTTCATGGGTATGTATATCATCATGTCTCTATAAACAGTGTAATTGATTTTTCTATATATCTCCATATTTTTTTGTCCCAATATATATATATATATATATGATTACAGATTAAATTTATACAAGATTAAAATTATTCATATAATGAAACCATAATAAATAAAAGGACCATAACTACGGAATAGAATTTCCCATGAAAGAAGACAGTTATCCACAAATAGATGTTTTAAAATAGAATGGATTATAATTGGGTATTGAAATTCTGTAAGTGGAACTTATATGATATTATTAGTATGTTAATGATTTTTATATAGAATTAATATAAATTTAAATTTATTATATATGGTTTTAGATAACATTCAATGCATGTCAAACACAATGTTAGGGATTTATGATACATTATCATTGTTCAACCAGATTTTTTATGACTACGTTCTTTATTATTAGATTTCATGATATATCCCTCAAGAAAGTATATAGTTTTATTATTCAAAGTTTATTTCATATGATTAGATTTTTTTCATTTCTTTTTCCAATCATTATGTACTCAACATACCAATTGAGAATATTTAAAGAAAATATACATTATTTATCTCATTAGTAAAAAATAATTTTCTTATAGAAATAAAATTTTTCACAAAACAATTTTTTGAAAGTATAAAATATTCTACATTGATTTTTTGATTTCATTTTTAACCATTTTTTTATTTTTATAAAATGAACTAATAAATATAATTGTCATTTTCCATATGAGGTTCTTTTAAATTTATACCAAAAATGCGTACGAAATATTTTTTAGTGTACTCTACATGACCAGAATTTTCCAATTCCATTCAAAAAAATTCATTGAATCTACCATTAAATGTATTATTGATTATTCTATAACTAAAATGTTTCTAAAATATTTTTAATATTTTAGGATTTTAATCGTGTGATATTAAATTAAATAATTTTGTTTTCATCAAGAAATAATTCGATATTGTTTTGATGGTGTAATATATATATGACAAAATCATTTGATGATACTTAGGATTTAATGGGGTTATAATCCAAAGATCAAACCCACCATTATTATTTAATAATTTGATAATGATAATTATTTAGTATGATTCTATGAAACACATTTTATTCTGAGATGTTAATTATTTTATAATTAAACATTTACGAAACCTATTTCATTTCTAAGAGATATTCTATAATGAAAATATGATATGTTTGTGAAACCTATTTCATTTCAATGGGTTGTGTAGTGATGATTTTTTATGATATATATCAGACATTCGTATTATTTTCATTATTTTATTGGTTATCAAAGAAATATATAACCCTCTAATACTTCATGTAAAGATAAATATCTCATGAGATAATATGTAATGGTATGAGGAGTGGACCCAATTTAGTAAGAGACTCATTCTTTTATGATTTAATTTGTAGTGATCCATGAATAAGGAAGGGATGTAATGGGGAGAAAACCCAGTCAAATTTCATTGTGTTTTCAGTGATACATTACCAAGGAACTGATTTTCCATGTTTTAATTTAATTAACTAAATTGTGTATTATTTCAGTGTTTTTATTTTATGGATCTTGTTCATTGATTCCATTATTATTCAGGACTTACAAACATCCCTAATTTTTAATTTAATCAGGATTATGTTCTATGATATATATATGGTGTTTTTATCAAATATTATACTCATTTTTTCAAACCCGTATACTCATGTTATGTTTATATGGTTACTAATATCAGCTTAATTTACCTTTACTGAGCATCTAATATATACCATTCCTATATTTCCTTTCACAATGTTATTAATAAATGTTTAATCTATGATACATCTATAAAGGGTGATAGTTTTGAAAAGAAATTATAGGAGAGGTTATAGATCTATTATGAACAAGTATTGTGTGTATAGAATCATGAAAATACAATATAACTATATGATTTTGGGATGGATCATAATTTTATATATTGAATATTAATTTAAAGAGATGTGATATTAATGTATGAAAATTTTGTGTCTCTGTAGTTGGTATCAATGAATGGTTTAGTTTCTTTTGGCAACTAGAATGATTAAACATTAGTTAGAGACCTTAATATAATCCAATGTATATGATAACTCTTTAAATTATGGTAACAAATAGAGTGTGTATTTCCTAGAAAAATATCTGAGTCCATATACAATATGTTTTAGTTGTTTTTGACCATATGGAACTATGAGTAATAACCCCAAAATGAGTTTCATATGTACATAATTTTCATCATTCACGTGCATGGTTCCCTTACTTCACACACAGTTTAACAGTTCCATGAAATATTATTGGATTACAAAATTTCTCATTCAAAACCATTATAATGGATTTTAAAGTAGGATTAACAGAATTCCCAAAGAATAATATATTTAAAAAAAGGTATCATGATTTAGAAATTCAATAAAATATTGTTCATTCATAAATTTTATCTCACTATGGTTATTGTTTCTCACACTATTTTGTTTGGTTATATCAAATGAATTGAATATAAAAGACTCATGTTAACTCGAAAACCTATAGAAAATGAAATCATTATCCTCCCAAGCACCCAAATGTTATAGTTATTTGACTTAAAAGTCACATTGTTTTTTATGGAACATTATCAAGAAATGAATAATAAATATATTCCCAACAATAAAAAAGGGATCAATGTTCTGTTGATTCCATTATGAGGAATCCCCCACATTATTTTTTGGAGAGAATAGGTGTAACACCCCAAGATTTCATAGTGTGTTATTTCATCAAAATAATTCAATAACTTGCACTCCACGCAACACTGAGTTCAATCGCACAATGACTTACAAAAAAAGCTGTTCAAAAGAGGTTATGAATATTATTAACTAAATTTTAAATTTTATATAATCCTTATAATTTTAGAATCCATATTATGAGTTTCTTAGACATAATGAAAGAATAAATTAATTTTCAGTATTGCACTTTTATCAACTTTTAATAGTGAACCTTTTTAAATACAATATTTTAAACTTTTTTACTAAATGGGGACATCAAAATTTTAAAATTAAATATCCCAAGCTTCCACGGTACGCTTTCCTTTGAATAATACAGTAGCGTGTGTTGTACGCAACATCAAGTTTTAACACACACCACAACCGATCAAACTAGCCGTTATGAATAGTAATACCTACTTTTTGAAATTTTATCTCTCAAAATGGACTTCATTTTTTGATTCGTAATATCGAATTTATCCTAAGGTGAAATTTTGGTACTTTTCGGATAACATTAATATTTTGATGAACAGTGAAAATTACCAAATTTTAATTAAAAACAACTTTTTTAATAAAAATAATTAATAGTGATAAATTATGAATTTGAGTGGTTTTAAAGTATATTTAGAATATATTTTTACCATTTAATACAATGTTGGTCATTGGAGATAATTTTACAATTAAACCGGACATAAACAAGTGTCAATCTTTTGATAGTTATTATCTCTTAAAAACACGATTTTTGTTTTAACAACGGGAATTAATTTAAAATTAATTTCCTCCACTTCTGTGTTTTCAATTTGGAAAAATGGATTCCATATTTGGAATCAGGATGTTCAAACTGTGTAAATAGGTAACTTTTATTTTTAGATATTTTGAGTAATTACTTCGGTAAATATTTTATTTACCATGGTTAAGGGTAAAACCGATAAATAAGGGTTAAAAAATAATATTATAATAATACGAAATTACCCTAAAAGGTGTCCTAACCTTATTGGTTGATACATGTTCGACCATAGTCATCTTTGGGTCTATTTTGGGACTCCATGGATCCACTTGTAGGTGATAGGGAGAGTTTATTTTAATTAAGTTAAAATAAGTACAAAAATGACATAAGCATATATCTTATAGAAACCCAATTTTTACATAGGGTTATATATGTTGGATTTTAGACTATAAATATTCATTAGAAATCTAAAAAGCTTTCCTAGATAATGATATTTTATTTATAATTTTTAGACATTAAATAATTTAATTTATTTATGACACAATGATGATGCAGTAATTACAATAATAGTGACAAATTAAAATAATTGATAAATATAATTTGAGACATTTAATGAATTACACTAATTTTATAGGAAAATATTACATATTAGGATTGATTTAATTGACTTTGTTCAAATTAATAATTCTGTTATGAGTTTCACAAAAATCAGCTATTGAATAGTGTCAAAATTGACAAAAAAGAGTTTTTTTAAAAAAATATTATATTATTAATTGATATTAAATTCTAAAAAATCTAAGGCTCGGCCGAGAGACTTATATCATGATAGGTGTATCATTAATGGACCACTCGGGGGTCTCTTGGATGTATATAGTAAGTTTATTAACTATATAATATAAAAATACAAAGTGACATGGTAAATGTCAAACTAATTAATTAAGAGTTAAAACAAAAAGATAAGGTTAATATAATGACCCAAACCTGTCTAAATAATACTTGTATAATGGTTTGCGACCTATCCCTACCTTAACATTTAAATAATTCACTTTGGAGCCATTATAAACCAAATATGAATTTATTATAAATTAATATTTCTAGCTTTTCCAAAGGTGCCCCTCAACTCTCTTATAAAAGGGCACTCCTCCATCTCATTTCTTCACACCTTCAAAGCCGTTTGGTTCGTCCATCCCATGCCAAAATACTCTCTAAACTTCTCTCAATACAACCTAGAGGCCTTATTTTGATCATAAATCCAACCTAAGGAGCCCTTTTGATCAAATCAAAAGGAAGAACCCAAAGAAGAGGTAATGATTTCACCACCCTTTTCCAAGTTCCTTTCTTCTTCCACTTCTTCTTCCTTTTTTATTACCATTGTAAAATAATAACTACAGTATAATATATATACTTTGATGTTATTATAAATATGGTACAACCATATTCATAATTCTATCCATCCATTGAATAACATGTCACCATACGTGCGTACGTACGGCTTACCGTCTCCACGTCGTGGTGTAATTGTTATTCAATAAACTATTATTTGGATGTGTATAATAATGATGTTTAATTCATGTAAATAATAAATATAACATTATAATTATTCTGTATATATGATATACCATCCAATTATATATTATTTTAATATCAAAAGAATGATATTGTCGCTCGTGCGTACGTACGGACTACCGTCTCCACGAACGCGATGAGATTCATTCTCCATCTTATCCATTCAAGTATAATTCTCATTTGATGATTAATAATAGTATCTAAGGACTTGATATCATTCTGGATATGATTAAGATACAACCTATCCATTACAAACATGGCTTACGTAACAAAACATATAAAAGAAAACGAGTAAGTTAACACCCGAAACAACGATAATACTAAGATATTATTATCAAATCAATGTTAAAAGATCATATATGATATCATATTAATGTATATGATTCTTGTATAATTTAATAAAAATTATTTCACCATTATAGAGGAGGTTAACCTACCCCAAATAAGGAAAACTACAAGGTAAGGTTTATTTCACAATCTCTTCATTATCCGAGGTTGATTATACGAAATAATCTACTGGGATCTCTTTATCATCCACATCCTTGTTTCTTAAACATGTATTTCAAAAAAAAATTTACTATTTAAAAGAATTTGGGTTAAATTCATTTATACCCTTATTTGAATTTTCATAAGTGTTTTATAAAGGAATCTTTCTGTCGATTTCCAATCAAGGTGCTTTTTAACCTTTTCGACAGAATTTAGGAAAGAATGTTTTTTTAACTTATACAGTGTGTGCGGTTGTTTTCCGCTGTTATAAAATCATCAAAGCTTCCCTTACAAGATTATAAACATATTTTCAAAGAAAATGTTTTATTTTATAAATATATTACTCTTAAATGATTTCAGAATAGAAAGAGATATTTCTCTAAAATAGTTTTGATTTCATCTATGTCAACATCCTTTGATAGATTTTACACTTATTTGATGTTGATTTATTATGATACAAAACTTCTATATTGTATTGAAGGTTTTGTGATATGTTTGACTGTGGATGTTCTATTTTTATATCATTCATAGTTTCTAGTGAAAGTATTGACATTTCGTATGCTAGTTTTAATACGAATATTTATGTTATGATTAAACCTTTTCATATGGGAATGCATTGGACTTAATATGTGACGGGTGGATCCCGCTATAGCTCCTCGATGCATCGGTAGGTCTCATGAGACAAACTAGTTTCTTGACACAAGGCCTTGGAAAAATCTTATCTGTAGTCTTGGAATGAGGCCTTGGATATGTAGTTATGATAGTCTGGCATTATGCATTCCATCATTATGAAAGTGGTTATTGATATTGCATGTGATTATTCTATTAGTAGAATATCCATGTGAATAAGTAAATGGAATTATTTCATTTTACTTTTGCCATACTGTGTTGAAGTTCAAGTTTAAAAGGATTTTGTTTTAGTTATACATTTCCTTAAATGATTATGCTTATTTTTTGAAAGTTTCCTCTATATTGTTATCCTTACTGGGCATTTGAGCTCACCCCTTTTCTATGTTTTATTTTTCCCAGGATGTGATGAAGTAAGTTATGAATGACCTACAAGGATATTATGAGGGGATAATAGTGTGGACTATGGAGACATTATGTTGTAGTAGTATTTTTTCACATTATTATGTAATGTAAAACTTTATGAATATATCTAGTGTTTCCAAAGCTACTAACCCAATCGGTCTTTTGAGATTTGATCTTTCTTGTGATCATGCCAATGTTATGTAATAATGCACCGAATCTGGGTAACTGGGGTCGAGGAATTATATTTGGTATCAGAGGAAGTTTAGTAGAAACCTTGGAAGCAGGATTTAGATAAACTCTGATTAGAGAACATAAATTTAAGATGGACTTTTAGGATTATTATAGAAGAACATCCTAGAATTTTGGTATTGTAGAGATTTTGTGAGTTTTCCGAGCAATAAATCCCTGTCTGGATATGAGCAGGTAGAGGCGGCTCTGGCACAGATGTACCTAGGGGTAAAACCCAAAAACACTGCTTTAATCTAGGCTTGAACGGGAACTGGTGCACGACAACGGGACTTGCTTCCCTCTTGGTTACGAAACTATAAGGGGATATGCTTAGGATAATTCTCATTTTCTTTACAAACCATTATGACGGGTTTATGAGTATATACATCCTCAAAGGAGACATTTTTATGATTATGGATTATATCCATAAACAATTTAATTTATGTTATGTGTTTTACAAGTTTGGGATTAGGTATTGTTATTCATAAACTAATCTAGTGTATGCCATTGTTTAGAAATGGCGCCCAGTAGAAGAAATGAGAACTCCATCAATGAACATGATACAAAGAGAAAGAAGGATCATATATTTCATGGTCCTAAGAAAGAATTTATAAGAGAAATAGTCTCCCATGTATTATCATCATATGAAGAAATAATATCATGTGTTGATAAGATAAGTAAAGAGTTTACTGAGTCCTATGGCTTTGAAGGGAAGCAAGAGAAGAAAAAGGATAGAAGAGGGAAAGATGGATAAAGGGAAGAGGGAAGAGAAGAATTTTCCCATATGTGATAAATGTGGGAAGAAACACCCTGGAACATGCCTGAAAGGAATGGGAGTTTGTTATAAGTGTGTAGGAAAAGGGCACAAAGTATGTGACTACAAGGGTAAGAAAATGGTCTCAAATGTACAATGCTTCATTTGCAAGGAGTTTGGACACTACGTGAACCTATGTCTCAGTCATCAGACTATGATGCAAATGATGCTATTGGATAATAGAAAAGTTATGATACTACCACAGATGAAGAGGAATGATTAGAGTTCTTATGTGGATTATGTCATTTGAGTGTTGTATCAACAATGTACTTGTTATAATAATTATGGGGTATATAAGGATTGTGTTGTAGTACTATTTCATTATGGACTTGAGATTGTGTGGAACAAAGAAAAGTGACTCAATAGCAGGTTAAATTTTTGAAAAATATATGGTTGAGAGAAAGATAAACCATAATATGGTTCTGATACCGAGGTAGTGATTTTAGAATAATACATGATTGATTTGGATAAATTATATTGGATATTCTTGACTACCTTGAAACTGATTAATGATTTGTATATTCCATCATTGCTGGGGTTTACAACCTTTTTGGATTGAAGGAGTATATCTATTATTCTATAAAGAATAAGGGATCATGAATGTAATCAATAAGGTTTTATGATAATTTAGGATGTTGCAGTGTTTTAAAAGAATACATGATGAAGGTGATCACATGTTATTACGCGGCAAAAAAAAGGATCTCCATTGTGTTTACCATCATTATAAATTTTGGACTGAAGTATTTTGGATAGTTCTAGTTTGGATTATTTTGGATTGCCATAAAAGGACAACCCAGAGGTCGGTCGGCAACCCGTCGCGTCCAGCATGGCCACGAGACATGAACCCACAACCAAAGGGTGACAAGGGTGTATCACCTACCACTAACCCACGTGATGTCCTGGTTTGAATAATGTCGTTTTTTAATGGTTCTTCTAGATGAATTATAAATTAATTTTTTTAACCCTATACGAATAGGATAAATAGAATATTTTTTTAACGTTCTATTATCTTTTAGAGTGAAAGATGAGTTTGTGGTAGAAATTAGTTAAAGGATGAAACTCTACTTGTCAAGAATATATTTTTCTTCTTCTCTTATTCTATGAAGAAATTAATTTTTATAATTTATTTAAGGAATCCTAAAACCAAAAATGTGTTATCCTAATACCCTATGTTTTGTTGAACCAATGGTATTTCAAATAATCATAGATTGATGAATTTAAGGACCTCAATTTTACACTTGTTTGTGATTGATAACCTCAATCAATACCCATAAATATTTATGTTTTTACTCCAATTATATGTCTCTAATTGCCACCAATGTTCTCCTAATCGAGATCATAATTTGGTGGTGACCCTTTCATTTCTCTTTTCATCATATTAAGACTAAATTTTAGTAAACTAATTTCCGATGTGGGTTTTCCCACAAAGATATTTTCTATTTTCAACCTTTTATTTTCGAAGAACAATTTCAAATTGCGAGGAGTAAATTTATTGAAGGAGGGGAGAATGTAACACCCCAAGATTTCATAGTGTGTTATTTTTTCAAAATAATTAAATAACATGCACTACACGCAACACCGAGTTCATTCACACCATGACTTTCCAAACAAGCCTTTAAGAAGAGGTTATGAATAGTATTAACTAAATTTTAAACTTTATATAATCCTATTAATTTTAGAATCCATATTATGAGTTTCTTAGACATAATACAAGAACAAATTCATTTTTAGTATTGCACTTTTATAAACTTTTAATAGTGAAACCTTTTTAAATACAATATTTTAAACTTTTTGTCTAAATGGGGACATCAAAAATTTTAAATGAAACCTCCCAAGCTTCCACGGTACGCTTTCCTTTGAATAATATAGTAGCGTGTGTTGTACGCAACTTTGAGTTTTAACACACACCACAACCGATCAAACTAGCTGTTATGAATAGTAATACCAACATTTTGATATTCTATCTCTCAAAATGGACTTCAGTTTTGGATTCGGAATATCGAATTTAGCCTAAGGTGAAATTTTGGTACTTTTCGGATAACTTTAATATTTTGATGAATAGTGAAAATTACTAAATTTTAATTAAAAACAACTTTTGTAATCAAAATAATTAATAGTTATAAATAATGAATTTGAGTGGTTTTAAAGTATATTTAGAATATATTTTTACCATTTAATACAATGTTGGTCAGTGGATATAATTTTACAATTAAACCGGACATAAACAATTGTCAATCTTTTGATAGTTATTATCTCTTAAAAACACGCTTTTTGTTTTAACAAGGGGAATTAATTTTAAATTAATTTCTGCCACTTCTTTGTTTTGAATTGGAAAAATGGATTCCATATTTGGAATCAGGATGTTCAAATTTTGTAAATAGGTAACTTTTATTTTTAGGCATTTTGAATAATTACTCGGTAAATATTTTATTTACCATGGTTAAGGGTAAATCTGGTAAATAAGGGTTAAAAAATAATTTTATAATAATAATAAATTACCCTAAAACGTGTCGTAACCTTATTTGTTGATACATGTTCGACCCTAGGCATTTTTGGGGCGATTTTGGGACCTCATGGATCCACTTGTAGTTGATAGGGACACTTTATTTTAATTAAGTTAAAATAAGTACAAAAATGACATAAGCATATATCTTTTAGAAAACCAATTTTCACATAGGGTTATATATGTCTGATTTTCGACTATAAATATTAATTAGAAATATAAAAATATTTTCTAAATAATAATATTTTATTTATTATTTTTAGACTTTAAATATGTTAATTTATTTATGACACAATGATGATGCAATAATTACCATAATAGTGACAAATTAAAATAATTGATAAATATAATTTGAGACTTTTAATGAATTACACTAATTTTTTAGGATACTATTACATATTAGGATTGATTTAATTGACTTTTTTCTAAGTAATAATTCTGTTATGAGTTTCACAAAATTCAACTATTGAATAGTGTCAAAATTGACATAAAAGAGTTTTTAAAACAAATATTATATTATTAAATGATATTAAATTCCAAAAAATCTAAGGTTCTGCCAAGAGGCTTATATAATGATAGGTGTATCATTAATGGACCACTTTGGGGACTCTTGGATGTATATAGTATGTTTATTAACTATATAATATAAAAATACAAAGTGACATGGTAAATGTCAAAATAATTAACTAAGAGTTAAAACTAAAAGATAAGGTTAATATAATGACCCAAACCTATCTAAATTCTATTGGATAAATGTTTTCTGACCTATCCCCGCCTTAACATTTAAATAATACACTTTGGAGCCATTAGAAACCGAATATGAATTTATTATAAATTAATATTTCTATCTTTTCCAAAGGTGCCCCTCACCCCTCTTATAAAAGGGCACTCCTCCTTCTCATTTCTTCATACCTTCAAAGCCTTTAGGTTCGGCCAAACCCTACCCAAATACTATATCAAATTCTCTCACTAATTTCTAGAGGCCTTAGTTTGATCAGAATGCCAACCTAAGGAGACGTTTTCATCAAATCAAAAGGAAGAACCCGAAGAAGAGGTAATGATTTCACCACCCATTTCCAAGTTCCTTTCTTCATCCACTTCTTCTTCCTTTGTTATTACCATTATAAAATAATAACTCCAGTATCATATACATATACTGTGATGTTATTATAAATATGGTACAACCATATTCAGTATTCTATCCATCCTTTGAATAACATGTCACCATATGTGCGTACGTACGGCTTACCGTCTCCACGTCGTGGTGTAATTGTTATTCAATAAATTATTATTTGGATGGGTATAATAATGATGTTTAATTAATTTAAATAATAAATATAACATGATAATTATTGTGTATATTTGATATACCATCCAATTATATATTATTTTAATATCAAAAGAATGATATTGTCGCTCGTGCGTACGTACAGACTACCGTCTCCACGAACACGTTGAGATTCATTATCCATCGTATCCATTCAAGTATAATTCTCATTTGATGATTAATAATAGTATCTAAGGACTTGATATCATTATGGATATGATTAAGATACAACCTATCCATTACAAACATGGCTTACGTAACAAAATATATAAAAGAAAACGATTATGTTTACACCCGAAATAATGATAATACTAAGATATTATTAACAAATCAATGTTAAAAGATCATATATGATATCATATTAATGTATATGATTCTTGTATAATTTAATAAAAATTATTTCACCATTATACAGGATGTTAACCTACCCCAACCAAGGAAAAGTACAAGGTAAGGTTTATTTCACAATCTCTTCATTATCCGAGGTTGTTTATACAAAATAATCTACTAGGATCTCTTTATCATCCACATCCATGTTCCTTAAAAATGTATTTCAAAACATTTTTACTATTTAAAAGAATATGGGTTAAAATCATTTACACCGTTGTTTGACATTTTATAAGAGTATTATAAAGGAATCTTTCTGTAGTTTTCCAAACAAGGTGCTTTTTAACCTTTTCGACAGAAATAAGGTAAGAATGTTTTTTAACTTATATGGAAGGTGAGGTTATTTTCTGCCGTTATAAAATCATCGAACCTTCCATTACAAGCCTATAAGAATATTTTCAAAGAAAATGTTTTATTTTATAAATATATGACTCTTAAATGATTTCAAAATAGAAAGAGATATTTCTCTAAAAGAGTTTTGATTTCATCTATGTCCACAACCATTGATGGATTTTACACTTATTTGATGTTGATTTATTATGATACAAAACATCTATATTGTATTGAAGGTTTTGTGATATGTCTAACTGTGGATGTGCTATTTTTATACCGTTCATAGTTTACGGTGAAAGTGTTGACATTTCGTATGCTAGTTTTAATACAAATGTTTTTGTTATGTTTAAACCTTTTCATTTGGGAATCATTGGACTTAATATGAGATGGGTGGAGCCCACTATAGCTCCTCAATGAATCGGTAGGTCTCATGTGACAAACTAGTGTCTTGGAACAAGGCCTTGTCATAATCTTATCTATAGTCTTGGCACGAGGCATTGGCTATGTGGTTATGATAGTCTGGCATTATGCATTCCATCATTATGAAAGTGGATATTGATATTTCATGTGATTATTTGATTAGTAGAATATCCATGTCAATAAGTAAATGGAATTATTTCATTTTACTTTTGCTATACTATATTGTATTTCAAGTTTAAAAGGCTTTTGTTTTAGTTATACATTGCCTTAAATGTTTATGCTTATTTTTGAATGTTTCTGCTATATTGTTATCCTTACTGGGCATTTGAGCTCACCCCTTTTATATGTTTTATTTTCCCCAGGATGTGAAGATGTAAGATATGAATGACCTATAGGGATATTATGAGGGGATAATAGTGTGGACTATGGATACATTATGTTGTTGTAGTAGTTTTTAACTTTATGATGTAATGTAAAACATTATGAATATATCTAGTGTTTCCAAGGCTACTAAACCAATCGGTCTTTTGAGATTTGATCTTTCTTGTGATCATGACAATGTTATGTAATAATGCACCGAATCTGGGTAACGGGGGTCGGGGTGTTAAAATAGGTCCACTAGTTATTGAGAAATAGATCAGTACCAATGAAAATATATCTTCAATTCTCTAGTTTTTAGAACATGAAAAAGATATTTTAGCTCTTTATCACTTTGAAGAAATATAATATCAATAGTGGACTATAACCATGAACACAAGGAAACATAATGAAATTTAATTCATATAGTTGGATAATTTTAGCAATATATTTTTGAAGAATTTATTTTTCATATTCATTATATGAAAATAGATAAATAATTAAATGAGTTTAAATTCAATAATGTTTAAGGTTTATGTACATATGATTAATGTTATTAAGACATGTGAGGTATGATTATGTTATTGTCATCCAAATTGATTGTAAATTGATTGATTAATTAGTTGATCATAACAATGTTAATGATTAGAATTATCCATTAGGGACATCAGTAGCTATGCATAATTTAGTTGATGTTCCATTATACTGGAGATGGAGATAGGTGTCACCAATCGTTCTTATCATATTGTAAAACAAAATTGGATTTGAAGGAAATTAAAAAAACCCATTGGAGAGGGGAAGATAAATTTATTTTATTATTAAAGTGAATAAGGAAAAGTTGTGGAAATTTTTTTAATGGAACTTCAAAATGATTAATGTGGGAAAATAAAGTTAAAAGTAGAATCAAATTCCGATGTTATTATCAGACGTTTTAAAATTGCAGAGGAATTCACAGTAGAATAAACCACCCATACTCAGCTGTTTGAAATGCATAGAGTATGGTATGTATTATAAGAATAAAAAAAATTCAAATGTCAATAATTATGATTTAAATCCACTACCACTTAATCCCAGAGACAAATAGAGGTCTCATTCGATCACATTTGATTATATAAGATACGATAAAAAAATTTAGAATTGTATATTTACAATACGCTATAGAATTGTTAATTTCTTATATGTCTTTGGTTATAAAATTTCAATAATATCTAAATAAATTTCAGTGTATATAAAAATACCCCCTTAATTAATACACGTTGAAATATAACTGAAAACCACTAGTTGTATGATTATATAAGGCTTGTTTTCCTTTTTATACCAAAATCCCAAATAAATTCTTATCTAAGGGATGTGCCACATGATATTATAAACTAACCACTCTTTATATATCATTTGAATGATAAATATAAACTTATTATGGAATGAAAATCTATTATATGTATTTGTATTCCTATTCAAAAGTGATGTTTATCTCAGATGATTGGGTAGAAACTCATTCTCAGTGATATTCTTATTTGGTGGGATGTTGTTAATGTAATTCTTGAAAAATTTAATAGTCTTCCACTAAATTGTTAATTTTGTTTATCAATAGACCTCATATATAGAGATACACATATTTCAATGAATATATATCAAATTGACTGGATTCAGTTGTAGAACATTAAGGATAAACTACGTTGGAATATAGATAAGGGATTCATTAAAAGATGTTTTTCACCTTTAGGTGAACCAATTATTTTTTAATAAGAAATATGTGCCAATTTGAAAATGAATTGATTATCAAAAACAATACAAGATCACTATCCATAACAAGTATCCAACACCCTATATTGATTACTTATTCCATCAACTACATGGAGGTCAATAAGTTTTCAAAATTTACCTTTATTGTGTATATCATTAATTGGTTTTCAGGAGGGAGTATAATCCCAAGAAATCAATTCATACTAGATATATGCACAATGAAATTATACTTATATCATTTTCTCTTACAAATTCACCAACAATATTCATAAATTTTATTATTATAGTCTATTTAAATTATATCGATAAGTATTTGGTAGTCTTTTAGATGATATTAGTATATATTAACAAAATAAGGAAGAGATTTAAGATCACATTAGATTGTATTTAGGAACCTAATATAGAATAATTTTTTGGATAACATTATTAAGAATTAAGTTTTGTATATAAAATGTTCCATTTTAGGTCATAAAATCTCAAGTGAATATATATTTATGGATTTATTAGGATAAAAGGTAGTAAACACTTTCCCATGAGAAACACAATAATTGAGATGCATAAATATATTGGTTTAGAAGGGTATTTTTTATTCTTTTTAGAAATGTTCCCACAAATTTATAATCCTCTAACCATGTAAACTCAAATGTGAGATAATTTCCTTTAGATTTTTTAAATTTGAGGTAAATTTCATGCAATTTCAGATAAGGTTAATTACAACACCTATTATTCAACTACCATAAAATATAGAAGGGATTTTCAACTATTAGAATGTATCAAAGAACATACTAGAATTCATCATCATGCATAATGATATAGTGAGAGATTATTTCTCAGGATAATTGATATTTCTTGAGAATTTTTTTTAAAATCCCAGTTTTGATTTAGAAGTATTCTATGGATTTATGAGGTTGTTGGGATCAAGACATAACTTTATACATGTTTTTAAAAAACAATAACTTTCAATTGAGTATTTAGATGCCCTCTTATAAATCCTTCTATAAGAATAAATGTAGAAATATAATTTTTTTGGGTTGATATTTAAGAAATATATCTACTGGGATATGATCTAGGTGAGGAAATTGTACAAACATTTAGAGACATAGAGAGACACATTAAAGAAGCTATGAGACGATTGAAAATTTATGCTAAAAATAATTGGTGAAATCTAGAATTTGATGTTGTTGTGAATCATTCCTATCGATATCTGCATGTCGTTATTTTAGTTCATTTTCTCGTTAGTGATAGATGAGACCTACATATATTGTCCCCTTTTAGATTCCTAATTTAGTATTGATGATATCATTTTACCTAAGTTCTCCATAGAAACTCTTTCATTTTCATGACGTGTTCCATGTATCTCTCATGAGGATGTACACACATGATCCATAAAATGTTCTAAACTCAAAGGTTTCACCTCTAGTGTATTATCCTTCATATTAAGAACAACTAGTAGAAATTATGGTTCTTAGAGATAAAAGTTATATAGAATAATAGATCTCGCATATTTAATGTTATCTAAAGGAATTATAATTGTAATGAAGCTACAGGGGAACCCAATGCTCTGATAAAATAAAACATATACTCATTTTGTCAGTGTGACATAATTTCAAAGGTGAAATTCATTTGATGATCTATTGAAATTAAAACTTTTAAATTTTAGGATAATTATTTTCTAAATTAAATATCATTGATGGATTCAGATACACACAAACCTATATCAAATTGAACAATAAAATAATATATAATTATATCATATCTATTAATTTATATTATTTTATAAAAATGATAATTTTTAATTAGTAGTGTGAAGTAATGATATTTATAAAAAAATTCTTTTTATATAAAATATTTACAAGGATAAATTTCAGTTTAAAATTGTTTTGAATGTAAGATTAGTTCATATCTATTATTAAAAATAAAAATAGGATCATTTTAATAAATTTATGTGCATTATTTATTAAAAAAATTATAAATAAGAAAACATTTTTTTCGTGAAAATTGTTTTCGCCACATTTTTAGAATTTATGTTACATGTAATTTCTATAATTTTAGTTGTTTTATATTTTATAATTGATTTCATATTAGATATAATAAATTTATTTTTTAATGTGGATACTGTGATTTTTTTCGTGATGAATTTCATGAATAAAAATAATTTTTCACAATGGATAATTTTAATATGGTTTTATCGTGGTTCTAAATAGTAGAGTTATGGGTAAATTTTCTTGTTAGACATTTCAAAACCTATTATCTAGCCATGTTTTATCCAAATGATATTAATCATTCTAATATTTTTTATTTTGGATGAAATATTCATGATAAGGGCATTAATATATTATTATATTTTTATGAATTCCATGTTTTTCCTCTATCCCATTATTAATAATTCACCCCCTCTATTCTCTTATTTACACCAATTTGAGTCTTATATATCGAGAAAAACCTAGAAAAAAATATAAATTTATTTATCCACACATTAGTATTTATTCCATTCAAAACATACCATTCCATGTATTCATATGAAACATTCCAATGAGGTCTACCAAATGAGAGTTAATCATCTAACCCGACTACTTTAAATTTATTTATCCTTATAACTTCTTAGAATATATTGTATTTATCATAAAATAATAACATCAATATCCAAAATACAATACAATTTAATTTTAATTATTTGTCCACCAATATCAATCCCTTATTCCATATAATGGGAAGCGTAATTATCGATAGTGGGTACGTGTAGACTATGACCATTGCACAATGATATAATTCATTTACTATATCCCTATTTCATGGATGATTATTATTATGGGTGAAATGAGTATAAATTATATTTAAAAAATAATTATTCTTATTTTATTGTAATATAATAGTTATCTTCATATTTTCAAATATGATGGAAAATGAGTTTGTCGATCATGTATACGTGTCGGTTACCTTATTTCTTAAATTATAGGATTTGTTTTATTATTATACAATAGATGAATTCTAATAATGTTATATGTAATGAATTTATTTGATGTAATTATTATTCTATAAATTTTAATTTACATTTACAGTAATTTTTTTTTCTATCGAAAAGTGAAATAGTTTTCAAACATAAGTAAATCATAACTTCTTAATGAATAGTGTAATTCTTATTTTAATATCATTACCTTATCAATTTCAATAAATATGTAGATAAATTTAATATATTTTTAATTTATGTATGTATTAATAGCATATTTATTATTTAACTATGAGCCACATACAATTACCCGAGCTATGAAATTGAATTTCTCTTGAAATATGAAACATATAACACATGAAAACAATTATTTTATAAAGAATTATTAATAAATGTGTGTTGAAATATTATTAGTAAATAAAATATGATATTATATGTTGAAAAATGATTCATGAAATAAATAACATAATTTTTATTTTATTATATTATAGGTTAGATAAATTTTTAAGAACGTCACACGTGTGGTAAGGTATTGATGTTATAATATCATTATTTATCGGGATTGTTTATGATTAATTTTTTTAAAATTAAATTTCATAATATTTCTCCCAAAAATCTCATTAATTTTATTAAAATATGGTTATATCATTTTAATACATGTTTTATTTTCATTTTCCTCAATTTATGTAATCATGAAACCGAATGAGCATTTTAATAAAAACCATCTTTATTTCTCTAATAATTTGATAAAAAAATTACCCATAGACATGTTTTTTTAAAAAAAAATATTTTATTATTATTCTATTATGGATTTTAAATATCATTTTTCCCATAATTAAATTTATTAAAAAATTGATTAAAATAAATTTTCATTGTTTTTTCTGGATGATGTACTTTGGAATTTATAAATAAAATTTGAAATGATTCTTTGTTTTACCATACAAAAAATGAATGGAATTTCTTACCATCATTAAAAATCAATAAGTTTAAGATAATAATTGATTTTTAAGGTTATTTTAAATGGAAATTTCACCTTGAAATCATGGAATATTATAGATTTTAAATAAGTTGTATGAAATTAAAAAAGGGTTACCCAAGGAATGCTTGAGTGGTCATTAAAAGTTATTTTTCATATATAGAAACATAATTCGTTGATACTTATACATTACATAGTTTATTATCCAATTATAAAATCCACAATCATTATATTGAAGGGTTATAATGATTCTTATTGAAGGATAATTCTATGAAACCCTTCTCTTCCCCAAGGGTTAATTTTGTTATGATGAATCCTATATGAAAATGTTTCTTTTTCAAGGGTTATGCTATGAGGAAATGATGAAATATTTATAAAACCCATTAAATTCTACTAGTAATGATATGATGAATGATTTATGATCTAATAGAACACATATATATTATTTTCATTATGTGACATGTTATTCACAAAATATAAATCCATCCAATGCATTGGGAAATGATGGATATCCCATGAGATAATAATGAGTAGAATGGGGATTGAATGAAGTTTAGTATATGACTCACTCTAATGTGATTGTATTGGGAATGAAAATGGACCAAAGATATGATGGAATATAGAGTCAAAATAGTCCACTTTTTAATCCACGGATTTAATTCTTATCGAATTATTTGTTCTTCCATTCTTATATGTATGCAACAAACTTATGTCTTATGACATTGTTATGCTTTCACGGATGATGTTATCTAATTACTTAACGATTCATGTCTTATGAGGTGACATGATGTAAGACAGTACTCAATATTAGTATATTTGTTATCCAAGTTATGGTTTTAAATTATATACTAATGTTCTTATAACCTTATTCATATATTATGTTTAAGTGATCATTTACATCTCTCGTGTTTACCCTTATTAAGCATCTGAGATCACCCTTTCTTATGTTTTCATTCAATAGGTTATGAATAAATATTATATGTATGATATATCTAAGAAGAATTTTAATTATGATGATATTAATCTGAGATAATGTAGATATATATTTTAAATATTTTACTTATATATCCATGGTTCAAAAGAAACTAGACTTATATAACTCTGGTATATATAATATTATCATGTATTGAATATTAATCTAACAACACGTGATATTTTTGTGTAAAATGTATGATTTTCTATAAATTTAATCAAGGTAAATTTTTTTTTCTATAATGTTTAAGTTCATCATGTATTATTCGTTAATTAGTGGGGTTTCTAGATTAGTCAAAGGTATACGGAGACACTTTTTCTTCACTACCATAGTTATAGATCAGTTTTGTACAAGTATTGGTATTAAAATTCACAAGAGTAGTCTATAAGTTTATAGAGGTTTTCTATAACGTTGTTATGTTGTCACATAATCAATGTAAAATTTAGTTCAGGTTAGAGAAGTAGCATGATTATGACATATTGTTAATGGATATTTATTATATACAATATTCTATAATATGGTATTTCATTATTCAGATCAATGTTTTGATGCATAAGGGTTTCATCTATCTTACTTGGTCATTTTGTGGTGTTCATGTGTTATTTTCTATAAAGAAGGATGATGGGCCAATGATGTCCATAAACTACAAATGATTTCATATTGTTATGAAACAGAATAATTTTGCTAATCCATTGATGGGGAAATTTTTTTAACAGATGAAGAAATCTATTCAGTATGCAGTGATTGATATGTGGCTTTAGTATCATCAAAATGATTATGAAGGGGATGATAACTCAAATAATATGTTATGGTGTTGTGATGGGAAATTTGAGTTCATGGTCATTATAATGACCAAATTCTTTTCAATGGAAATTTCTTTCATATTATTAAGCCATATAATAATATGAAATCACAGCACTATGAACTACTATGTACTACATGACCTTTATTCATAATTTTGACACTTCTGTGTTTGGAATTTCAAAAATCTGACATTCACAATTATGATCAATAAGATTTTTTGAGTCCGATAAGACAAAATAATTTTTTGAATTGTAACTTACCCATATGAATAGTGATATACCTTAATGAATAATAACCTTACCTAGGATAGTACATAAATAATATTCATGGGGAATTATGATATACCTATATATTGGAATATGAAAATAAATGTTTTAAAATAGTTATTTCTCGAGTAAATTGTTATTTTAATTAAATAATAAATTAATTATATATTAGAATATTATTTTTATGAAAAATGGAGTTCCTATTTGGATTCAAAAAGTTGTAAAATTTTTAGGGTAAATTTATTTATTTTTCTAAAATACTTGAATTTTTTAAGAATAGTAAAATACGATAATTCACAATAAATGCTAAAACAAGAATTTATGCATCATTTTTGAGTCATGGATGATGTAAATTGCCCCTATTCTGAACTCACAAATAAATATTACTATTTTATGTTACAATAATCCTTACTATTGTTTTCCATTTTACAAAATAATAAACTAATGACTAAAATATTATGAAAACCCTCCTCACCAAAACTATACAAACTACCCATACTCTACTATTCATTTCACTCATCTCTGGCTCGGTGAAAAAAGAAAATTACACCCAAATCTCTCCCCAATATCCTCACCCTCTTCTAGAAGACATTGGTATCCAAAAAAAGTCCAAAATATTTTCTCAAATATGGTTTTCAAAGGAGATAAACTCAAGAGGTAAATTTCTTGTTCCAATTCTATTATTTCCTTTCATGTTCTATTATTTTAATTTTTCATTCCTCACCTCCCATAATTCGAATGGTATGATAACTCAAGTGACATAAATATACATGATTTTTTTATACTAATGGGATAATTTATTATCATCACTCATTTCCCCTTCTTTTATATGAATGTAACAATATCACCATATGAGATGTGTGAATTTATCACAATCATTGATGATAGTTTATAAATTAATATTACCAATTTCTATTATAGTCAAGAAAACATTTTAATTGTGGAATAGTAATATTAAATATTTATTGTATCTTATTTTTTTCTTCTGTAATCTTTTAGCACACTTGATGTAAAATTATAATCCAAAAGAAGTTAATTATGAGATAAATAGTTAAATTAATCCAAGCATTCAACATTAATGTTTTATATAATTATTCAACTTCAGTACAAGTATCCAAATTTAATTTTCAAACATGTAACATTAGGGATATTCAATTATAAGATAAAACTTCTATTTTGTATAACCACCTACAACATAAATTTTAATCTGAACATGAATATAATTGAACCAATGATTAAAACCACGTAAGAAAACATACACGAACAATGAAATTGAATATCATAACCAATTAAATGATTATAAATGATCTTAAAATGATTATAATAAATATTATACATATAGAATAGGTTTTGGAATTATTAATTAAGGAACAGAAATTGACTATTCAGGTCATCGATATCAAGTGGAGAACACCATCGAACTTAAGTTAAGGGATCCCCTCTATTTCACTTTTATTCAAGATTTTTCTCAATGTTATAAACTTTTATTTTCAATTTATAGCGATAGAGTATGATCATAAACCTCCACCATGTTGTCCTCATGATGTTTTAATGATAAAAAACCCTTTTCTCTCTCATTATTCCCTCCTATGTACTTATGATACCATGCATATATTCTGTGAGGGATTCAACCTGGACCTCCTATATTTATTTAGGGTTCTTTATATTAATTTTTACAAAATTGGGGTTATATATTAATCTTTTATTACCTTATAAATTCTATTAGAATGTTCCAAACTCATGTTACATGTTCCACACATCATTATCTTTCAGGGATATAGTTGTTTTTAAGTGATTCCCACCTCAATAATTCCCTATAAGCTAACCTGTTTTGAGGGTGCTTCCCAAAATCATACCCAATTTCATGTGAACTATATCTTCTTATTTAATAAAACTTTGACTTAATAAAATAAGCCTTTTTATTGTGAAAACATTATTTTTTCACTGGTATTTTTAAAGATTTTTCCCTTTTCTATTTTAAAGGCTCTATAGTATTTTCCTTAAAACAACTCAAAAAAGTTTTGATGATAAATTTTAATGAATACATTTATTACATGTTGTCACTTATATGTGAAATCATATATCATGGTAAATACTAATTCTCCCTTATAAAATACCATGTTTATCTTATTTCCATTCTTCCATGGACACTTTTTTGATAGGACCATTTCTAATGCTTTATGGCATGACTGTGGCACCCAATTCATTCCACGGATAAACATTATGTTTATATATTATTGATTATATATGATTAATTATGTTCTATAAGTATTCCTAAATAGTTTATATGGGTGTTCCTAGATAGAACTCCTATTAAATGAGAAACTTATGTCTCCAATGATATAATGGCTGATGGTCTTGGAAGTTATTCTTGGATTGTGCTACTATGTGCAACAATATTGGAAATTAGCCTTGAATCACACTAAAGTAATGGTCAATGTTGCTATCACAATTCTATGACTCGATTTTTATATGATTAAATATTTATATGTTAAGGTTCCATATGTTACATTCCACTTTATATCATGATATCATTCCTTCTATTCATTGTGCTAATGCTTTTTCTTATGGTTATTCCCTTACTGGGCTATTTAGCTCATCCCTTTTTTCATGTGTTCCCCAGGGTTCCCTATGAAGATGTTTTAGTACAATTGAAGTTTGAAGATCAATTTTAGGATTAAATAAATAGGAGTTTTTTAGTATAAGGTATTTAATTTTATGTACCTTGTCTTAACAAAACCCCAGAATTCATGATCCTTGGATTGTACTCTGATGTATAATTATTCTTAAAACCCTATAATGTCTTATGTAATTAGATAGGGTCTGTATAGTTGTTATTAGAGGATGTTCTTGTTATTTTTGGAGTGTAGGAATAGAGAACATTAGTATGAATCTTATTGATGACACAAAGTATTAAATTACATCCCTAAATTTTGGTAAGTGTAGATTATGTGGTTAATCAAGAATATAAATCTCAATATGGATAAAAAAGGTAGAAGAGGGTCTACAACAGATATACCAAGGAGGAAAAACTATGAAGATGAGTTTTTGGCCTGACCCACGATATCCTAGTACATGACAACAGGACTAAAATCACTCTTGGTTTGACACTACTAGGGGATATTCATTGGTAAATTAATGAGGATAATACAATCCATTATTTTTGGAATAAAAAATCATATAAGAATATAATTTAGAAATAAACAAGTATAAGATATATTTAAACCTAAGTAATATCATGTTGGGATACACTTATCCTTTATAATATTATCCTTTTATTTTCAATGGTTCTTTTTAATGCACAATATCTACAAATTCAATCCCTCAAATTGTACGTTATTTTTCTTAGTTAATAGAGGGATATAGAAGAACATGTTCCAACAACCAATTTGATAGGAAATATGAATATTTCCCTAATGATATGCCTAATATGGTGGGAACAGGTGCTCAAACCATCATCATATTACTTTCTTTTCTAACTCAAGTGATGAATAATAACTTGAATCAGGTGGAACAACCACTTCCACTATGCAAAGAACAAGTTTCTATTGAATCCTTCAGGTGGAAAATGCCTCCCTTGATTAGTGGATCATCTGATCCCCCCTAGTAGAAAACAACATTAACTCCATTGAAAAGATATTCTTTGTCCTCCATTTTTCAGAAAAAGAGAATGGTATACTCGTGGTCTATAATTTTTATGGGGAAGCTGATCAGTGGTGGAAACTGATCAATAATATTAACTCAAAAAAAAATGATTCAATTTATTGGGAGGAATTCAAGAGAATTTTTTTCAATAAATATTTTTCTGGAACCCTTGTTCTCATGATGGAAAGATTGTTCCTCAAACTCATGTAGAAGGAAGATGAGTCCATTTGGGTGTACGAAGGAATCTTTGCAAGACTTTTAAGGTGCATCTCTTTCTATTTCATGATCATCAAATGTATGTTTTATTACTTCTTTAGAAGAATAAATACATGTCTTTGAAAATCGTTCACAATTCAAAACATTGAAAGTTATGAGTAGATTTTCCATTTTTACCACAAGGTTGATATAGAGATTGGAGAATTTCAGTTGTCTCATGGTCCCAGGGACATGAAGTGGAAAATAGAATACAACATTGGTGGTTTCACAAAAAAATCCCATGAGAGAAATATTCATGACTATCCCACTTGTATATCATGTGGGAATAAGAATCTTGGGATAAGTCTAAAGGGAACCAAGAATTTCTTCATATGTGGAATGTTGGGACATCTACTTAAAAACTGCCGATATGATATAAATAATCTCGCTAATGTTAAAGGTGAAAAGAAGGTTCAGATCAAAACTCAGCATATAGTGCATCATTACAACTTCAAGGATCATGGGTATTATGTAAACAATTTTCCTAAGTTGAGGGTTGTTAGAGGAAATCAACAACAACCACCAAGCTAACAAGGAAGGTATTATTTTATAACTACTACTGAGGTTGATCTACACAATGATGTGGTAACAGGTACTCTACTTATTCATTCACAAATAGAGAACACAATATTTGATTATGTTTCTACACATTCATTCATATCCAGAAAATTTAGTAGAACTATTCAATCAACACCTCAAAATTTAGAGGGTTTTCTATCTATGAGAACAGAGAATGGGGAAATTATTACATCTATGGTTTATAACTCCTCCTTGGTTAACGTTTGTGGACTAAACCTCCCATATAATATCATCATTCATCCTTTAGTGGAATTAAATGCTCTCTTATGCATATATTGGCTATGATTATACAATTCCAATATCATCTGTCGGGAAAGGGAGTTTACTATTCACATCCCAAAGCATCCTCCAATTTTTTACAAGTTTAAGGAAGAAGATGAATATCCATTAGAATCACTGACTCAATTGTGGATATTAATTCTTTATGAGAATAAATTTCTATCTCAAATGATTGAGACAAAGTAGAGAATCATGTATGAATACATGCCCATCTTGAGGGATTACACTAATGTATTCCTTGAACATTTTCATAGTTTTCCTCTTGATCGAGATGTTGAGCTCTCAGTTGAACTTATTCCTAGATCTATGCAGATATCAATTACACTTTATAGAATGGACACTA